>JAFEMH010000389.1:0-557500 GCA_022495995.1 Adenophora triphylla var. japonica
TGCGTGGATGAGTCTACGGTGTTTCCCGTGTGTTTGAAAGGGAGTGATCCAGATTGGGGTACTTACAGTAGTGCATGATCGAATCACTCGTATCATCATCCACATTTTTGTTAGCTGATAGATAAGTAACGAAATCACCGGTAAATATCTGTAATGCATCAAGATTTATAGCATTGACATCATCATTCCATGGGGATAGAATTGTACGATCAGTTCAGAACTGTGCAAAAGAAGTCTCTGGTCTGTCCAAATCTGGATAAACTTCTTTGATTAGTTGAATGACGGTGTTACACTTTCTAATTGTAGGAGGTAGTTTGATGATTTTATTTGGATTGGTTCCCACCTGTCATTGGATTATTTAATAGTTAATTATAAACACTTATTAACAAAAAATTTAAATTCACTACAACAAAAATGCTTTTTCACAACGTTTATTTTACAACGTTTTTCAGGAAATGTTGTTGCTTCTATACTTAACACAACGTTTTAACTGAAAACGTTGTCTTTAAAGTCATATAACAACGTTTTCTTATAAAATGTTGTGGTAAAAAAGTAAATACAACGTTTTTATTTTAAACATTGTGGTTAAGTACAACGTTTTTTTGTAAACGTTGTGGTTGTACAACGTTTTTTCCGTAAACGTTGTGGTTAAGTACAACGATTTTTCTGGAAACGTTGTAATAAAGAGTTTAACAACGTTTCTTTTTTACGTTGTAATACAGTGAAATAAAAAAACTAAAAACAAAATTAAAAATATATTTCCCATTCCCCGCTCCCCCTCCCCTCCCCCACACAAAATCCCCTTGTTAATTCATCAACCCTTTTTCTCCCAAAAACCAGAACACGATCGTCTCTCCACACTTGGAGAACTTTACCGTCTTTCCATTGCAAGGTCGTCGGAGCTTAGTCGAAGTCCACCAAAGTTGCCCTCATCACTCTCCACAACAGTTACCGGTATCATATCTCTCTCCCCTTCCCCAAAATCCTAGATTATCTCACAATCTTACAATCGCTCTATGCCCAGTCGGAGCTAGATCCCAGGTCGAAGCTAGTGCCCAGGTCGGAGTTTTCCAGGGACAAAATGGAGTTAGGACGCTCATCTCTCTCCACAACAACATGATATACTTTGATTACAGGTTTCGTATCTTGGATTGTGGTAAATGTTTTCTTTTCCATTTAATTTACATTAAAAAAACAGATTTGTTATCTACAACTTCCAATTTTTCATTAATTGGTTCAATGGAGTAAAAATTAAAACCCTAGATTTGTTTTCTTTTCCAATTTCTAGTGTTTTCCATTTAATTTACAGTAAAAAAACCTAGATTTTTTTTATATTCATTTGGGATGGAAGGAGTACTTTATTCAAGAGTCTTATGATCATTTGCTATTTTTGGTCTTCAGATATATGAGTAAAGTACCTTTTCGGTCCCTAAACTTTTTAATTTTTTACCTTTTATTCAACAGACTATTTTTTTTTACCTAATAGTCCTTAAACTTGCCCATTTAGGATTAGTTGATCCTTTTTTCGGTCAACCGTTTGTATTGCCGTTAGTCAAAGCTGAGTTGGCATATTAGTTGCTCAATTTAACATGGCGTGGTGCTGAGTAGGAGAAATACAATGTCATCACACCGATTGCACGTGATTAAGAATGGGAAAAGGCTCGTACATGCAGGTTGGAAAATCGGCAAATCCGTTTCACTGGAGTGAGAAAGCGACGAAGAAAGGCGACCTAGGTTGAAGATTCAAGAGCTTAGGGTTTCGATTTCTGGTAATATTTCTCTCTGTTCCCCTTCGATTTCTGGTAATATTTATCTCTTTTCCAAGATTACAAAGTTGGTACCTTTATCAAGTGAATCTTTATTTCTCATGACCATTATTTCTCTGTTCCCCTTTTCGATTTCTGGTAATATTTCTCACTGTTTGCTATACCCCATCTCAATATCTCCAATGAATGACAATGCTCTACAAGCTGAGAAACACCAACTGATGTGATTTTGCTACACCGGCTGCACAAAAGTTGTGGAATACAATTTAAAATCAAATTGTCAGTGTCTCAACAAATTACACAAGTTAACAATACACTGGGATAACCATAGGTGGCAATGGGATATACAGAGGACTTGAAACACAAAAAGCAACCAAAAGAGAGTTTGACAAACGTAGTACTCTGTACAAGATAAGACAATATAGCCTATACTTGTTTTGCAATGCCATGAGCCATTGGATATAGAGCAATTTTTATCAGAATCCTTGGAACTTCTTAGGAGGATTTCTGGTAAGTAATTCCTAGACTGTTCCTAATTATTTATCGTATAATTTTACTATATTAGCTTGATTGATCTCTCCTTTAATGAAACAGTATCCCACCCCCATCATGAGTGACATTGGAAAATCCAACACCTACTGAAATTAATAACGGAGTCAAAACACTTATGTAATTAGTGTGCATGGTCAACCTGGACACTTACTTTGGAACGAAGGGAGTAATGTATGTTCGTAGAAGTATTTTATATTGATCAGCCAATCTGAGAGTTACCATAGGGATTCAAAGTTTCCATCCTAATCTATGAGGTGAGGCATAGATCACATCCTGTAAGACAATAGTTCAACCACTGCTTGTGCTATTTGTTTATGGTTTTGTTCATATTTACCATTCAATCAGTGATCATACATTAGCTTCCAATTAATCTTACCATGATTGTGTTTTTATTGCAGTATGGATGATGATGATCGATATGCGTCTGAGAGAGAATCCGAGGTCTTGAGTTTGGCTTATCCAAACTTGACACAAAATGATGAGAATGAAGATCTTAATAATGTTGAGGGAGAGAACTTGAATGGCAATGACAATGATAAATGGTGGGTTGATAATGAATATTTGATTGATAACATTGTGAGTCAGTCACATGGTGAGAATAATAATGGGCATGATGATGGAGATGAAAGTGGTGATAGTTTGGGAGAGTTAGATGATATGACTGATGATGAAGAGTATATCTCTAATAAGACTTTAGCTGATGCGACAATGAGAAAATATTATAATGTTGAGGGAGAGAATGTTAATGAGAATGGTGAAAATTTAGAAGATGTTAATGTTGATGGTCAGAATAGTGAAAATGGGTATGTGGGTGAGGGGAATGTGATGGGGTTCAATCAATCAAAGTACTTTGACTTTAATATTGGAGGTGATTTCAATCAGTGAAAAAGTGATGATGGTAACGATGAATCTGGTTCTGATTTTGTTGCTAAGAGTAGCAGTGATGAAGACGATTGGGTGAAATCCGATAGGGTTAAAGTAGCTGAAGAAGTGAAATTTAATCCTAATGTAGATATCAAACAATTTGATTTTTGTGTTGATATGATCTTTGAGAGCCCTGAACAGTTAAAGGATCAAATTAGAGCATATGCAGCAGCTAGGGGATATCTTATTTGCTTCATAAAGAATGGTAAACAAAGGATTCAAGCAAAATACCAAGACTGTCCATGGGGTATATATGCTAGTTATGAAGGGAGTGCTGTCACTTTTAAGATCAAATCCTATCAAAATAACCATAAATTTTCAATGAGAACCAGGATTAAAACTGTGAACTCCAAATGGTTGGCAAAGAAATTGGGTGATGGGATTAGACTAACCCCTTTCATGAAGTTGGTTGAGATTCAGGATTTGGTGAAGGAACAATTTGGACAGGAGGTTAATTTAAAAATGTGTTACAAAACAAAAAAGTTTGCTTTGAATGCAGTTAAACATTCAATGGAGGAACATTATGCAAAGCTTTGGAATTGTGTGTATGAAATAGCAAGATCAAATCCAGGGAGTACAATTGTTTTGAAAGGGACAGGGGATGAATGGGCTGGGCCTTCACAATTTAGAAGATTTTACATCTGTTTTGATGCAATTAAAAAGGGGTTTGTTGAGGGATGCAGGAAATTTATAGGTGTGGATGGTTATTTTTTGAAGACTTGGATTAAAGGTGAGTTGATTGTGGCAATGGGGAGGGATGCCAACAACCAAATGTTCCCTATAGCCTGGGCAGTTGTAGAGAAAAAAGATCAACACACATGGAGGTGGTTCCTTAACCTTCTTACAAATGATATTGGCATTGGAAATGGTTGTGGATGGACCATTATGTCTGATCAATAGAAGGTATTTTGTTGTTCATTTAAAATATGTTTTCCCTATTTTATTGTTGTTCTTAGAATTGTGTGAATGCTTACTGACATTTATTCACTTCTATGTAGGGATTGGAAGTTGCAGTAAATGACTTGTTCCCTGAGATACATCACATAAACTGTGCAAGACACATTTATGCAAATTTCAGAAAAAGAGGGTTCACTGGTGTGAACTACAGGAGGTACTTTTGGGCAGTAGCCAAGTCAACAACTGAAGGTGACTTTCAGAAGAACATGGAGAAGATAAAAGTGTTATATGAGCATGCTTACAAGCATTTGATGGATAGGGATTCATCTAGATGGTGTAAGGCATTCTTCCCCACTTACTGTGTTTGTGACTCTATTGACAATAATCTTTGTGAAAGCTTTAATTTTTGGATATTAATTAGAGGCTAGATATAAACCTTGATTAGCATGCTAGAAGCCATTAGGAAACAAGTAATGGTCAGAATGAGAGACAAAAAAGATTATATGACTAGACGACTGACTGAGGGTAGAAGGTTTGGAGATAGAGTGGTAAAGAGTTTAGAGGATTCAGTGGTCAAGTCTAGGGATTGCAGTTCTTTGTGGAATGGTGATACACAGTTTGAGGTTGGGGGTAGAAGAGGGGGTACAATAGTTGACCTAACGACTAGGACATATACTTGTAAAGCATGGCAGCTAAGTGGTATTCCTTGTTGTCATGTTGTTTCAGCCATAACCCTTACGAGGGAAGATCCAGAGGATTATATATATGAGTGTTTGAAAGGTGAAACTTACCTCAAGTCTTATCAGTATATGTTGAAACCATTGAATGGTATGAACATGTCGCCCCACTCAGATAAACCAGTAATGTTGCCACTGCCTCTAAGAGTTGTGAAAGGAAGACCGAAGTGGAACAGAAGGAAGGATGCCTTAGAAGATGGTAAAGGAAAGAAACCAACTGATCTTACAGAAGAACCTGTCGAAGTCGATCCATACAAAACAAACAAAAAATCAAGGAAGGGGGTTCAAATGACTTGCAATATTTGTAAGCAGAAAGGACATAACAAGAAGAAATGTCCTTAGAAGCCAGTAGAGGATCAAGTTCATATTCCTGCTACAAGAAGGGACAAACAATCTGTAAGTAATTAACAACAAATATAGGTTCTTTAATACAGATCTAATCTTTTACTTGATTAACAAAATGTGTACTTGTTTCATATTCAGGTTAGGAGGAAGAAAGCTTTTGGAGCTACTGTACCTGGATCTGCAAGTAGAGAAGTAAGTAGAAATGAAGTTGTAATGCATATTATTGCTTTGTCTATATCATTTCTTCTTGTACTGTAATAAATTTCTAATGGCCACTTGTGTTTTTCTTCTTTAGGATAATGGGTCAAGAGGGAAGGCAAGTGGAAGACAAAATTCTAGGGATGCTGAAAGTGGGGTAAGCTATAATAAAACATATTTTTACTTTAGTCCCATACCCATGTAATATGTACCTTTATGGGTGACTTAAAGTTGTATTGCTTTGTCTCATTATAGGTGAGAACATGAGCTAGTATAAGTGTTCTTGAACCAATTATTTCACAAGGAGAGGAAGATCTTTTATCACAGTTGAATCAATACAACAGCAATCAAAAAACAAGAGAATTAGGAATTAAATTTTATGATGGTGTTGGTTATTGGTTCCTTTTTTATTTATATTTTGTTAAAGTCTATTGACAAACAACTATGGCATGCTTTTGTAAATAATTATGATGCTCTTTTTGATGTTTGGTAGCAAATGGATGTTTTTGTTAACATTTGAAGAGGTGGTTTGTATAGTTGCTTGCAGGTGATAGTGATGGTGTTGGTATTTTTATGGATGGGGGGTTGGATTTTTGTTTTACAATGTTGTCACTTGCAAAACTTATGACTTGTTCCAGATGTTTAATGCACTAAGGATGTTGGTTTTGTTTGGCGTGGTTTATATTTCATTGTGTTTTGTTTAACATTGTTGTTTTAAATATTATATTTTTTTCAATGAGTATGGTGGTTATGTGGTACGTCATTGACATGGGACGGATCCTACCGAATAGGGTTTTACACAAAAGTGCAAACTTTGCAATTGAATAATAATAATAATAAAGTTTGGGGTTAATAATAACAAATTTTAAGGCCTTACGATTCGATGAGTATGGTGGTTATGTGGTAGTCATTGACATGGGACGGATCCTACATAATAGGGTTTTACACAAAAGTGGAAAGTTTGTGAAATTGCAATTGAATAATAATAATAAAGTTTGGGGTTAATAATAACAAAGTTTAAGGCCTTACGATTCGATGAGTATGGTGGTTATGTGGTACGTCATTGACCTGGGACGGATGTTGGGTTTTTTTGTTGTTTTGAATAGTTTTGGCTACAGTGCAGCATGACCATGCTGCTTTTGGGACATGGCCGTGCAAAGGGATTGAATTTCTGGACAGCTACGGCATGAAGGGCACGGCCATGCTGATTCACAAGCTCGCCCGTGCAAGGAAAAAAAATTTGCTACAGTGCAGCATGGCCATGCTGCTTTTGGGACATGGCCGTGCAAAGGGATTGAATTTCTGGGCAGCTACGGCATGAAGGACACGGCCATGCTGATTCACAAGCTCGCCCGTGCAAGAAAAAAATTGCTACAGTGCAGCATGGCCATGCTACTTTTGGGACATGGCCGTGTAAAGGGATTGAATTTCTGGACAGCTACGGCATGAAGGGCATGACCATGCCGATTCACAAGCTCGCCCGTGCAAGAAAAAATTGTATTTCTCCTACTCAGCACCACGTCATGTTAAATTGAGCAACTAATATGCCAACTCAGCTTTGACTAACGCCAATACAAATGGTTGACTGACAGAAGGATCAACTATTCCTAAATGGGCAAGTTTAAGGACTATTAGGTAAAAAATAGTATGCTGACTAAAAGGTAAAAACTTAAAAAGTTTAGGGACCGAAAAGGTACTATATGGTCCAGATGTCAAAAAGTAACCCCCCTACCTTGCCCAAGAATTTGATTCTCCACCAATTTGTTGTTACAATACTTACCAATTTTTAGGGAATAGCTTAACTGATAATAGTTTTCTTATTTGTCCTCTCCTTTCTCTTTGTTATATATATATATATATATATATATATATATATTATTGTGGGTATTTTTCAGCATGGTGACATCTTCAGTTGATCCTGCATATCAAGATGTCATTCCACTGTAAGTATCGTTTTAATATTTATTTATTTAATATTTCCTAATATCTGTATTCTTATTTTTCAGTAATTAAGAGAGAAATACGGGATATTTTCCACTAACGTTCAACACATCTTCAACGGCAAGGACGAATTGGTCTCACGGAGGTTGAGGAGGATAAGCTTCTATCCCGAGATTGTAGGAACCGTATTTGACTTATTCATACTTACTTATATTTAAGGGGAAATGGAGACGGAACACACTCACTCCCATATACGCACACAATTTACACACAAGCTACTTGTAATCCTCTCCATTATCTTCCAAAGTTGTATTCGTGATCATCATAGTGAAACTTTTAAGGTTGGAGACCTAACTCCCTGGTTTTTTTCCAAAGAGGTTATCACCTCTAACGTTTTCCTCGTTAACAAATCGTGGTGTTATTGTTTCTTTTTCTTGCTTTTGTTCCATATAATCGAATTCCACGGTCCCTTCTTATTGTTTAATCCACACACTAGTCAAAGTTAAGATTCAACTAAATTGTTTTTTCTACCAAAACAATTTGGCGCCCACCGAGGGGCCTCGTGGTTTATCGGTTATTTGGATCATTTCCTAAGCAAATTCATTATGTCTCGCACCCCCAATGTGTCCGCCGCCGGCAAGAGTCCTCTTGTTGCTCCAACATCGGGAGGTAGAACCGGCTTGTTGCCGCCACCTCCTCGCACCGGACCTCAGCAAACTCAACCTACGAAGACTCCACAAAAGGGAACGACCTCTTCCAATGTAGATGCCGACATCCGGAGTATCCTGACCAAGTTGAATCAGAGGCTGGACCAACAAGACAGCAATTCGAAGGTGCTGGCCGATTCCATGATTAAGATGCAAAAAGATCAACAGTTCATCACATCTCGGCTTGACAACATATCGCCATTACGTGTGAGGAACCTCAACTTCGACAACACCGAAGGACCTACACTTCGAGTGAATTTATTCCAATGGGTAGTCCGCCTCAAACTCGTCGGTGACATCCTTAATGATGTCAACATCTTTGCCAGGGGACACCTTGATGATTCCACCTTCTGCGGGATACACTCAGTTCATCCCATTCATCGACAACACAACCTGTCACAACTACTACATACAACTCTGGTTTGCTAAACAATCTTTTCAATAATAATAATTTCAATCGTATTCCTATGGGTGACCCTTTTGCAGAAACCCACTAGACAAACAGATGCGGGATCTCGTAGAGGCGATAATGAACGTGCCGGGCGTAACTCCTCCAATCCAACCGGTGACTCAAAGCGCTACTGATCAATCCCGGTTTGTCCCAATTGCAAATGTCAACATCCCGAAGCGATTCGGTGTACCATCTATGAAGTTGTATGACGGTACCACGGATCCGTAAGAACACGTTGCCCACTATCAAGAAAAGATGGACATCATCCATATTCCTCTTCAATTCGGGAGGCACAGCTTATGCGGGGATTTGGATCAACCTTGTCTGGACCAGCCCTCAAATGGTTGATTAGGCAACCTCTAGGTTCAATTGGTTCTTACGCCCGGCTTATCAACATGTTCTATAACCAATTCTCATGCAATGACAATTTGAAAGGTTGACAAGTGATCTCTACAATGTGACCCAGCGGCCTAATGAAACTCTAAAGGACTATGTCCACCGGTTCAATAAGGAAGTGCTAGAAATTCCCAATCTTGACATGTCGACGGCCACGTAAGCATTCAAAATGGGGGTGAAGAAGGATTCACGGTATTACCGAGATTTGGTGATGACTCCTTGTAAGCGGTTGGAAGAAGTCGGGAGCGTGGCGGTGAGATTCATAAGGCTGGAGGAAGACGAGCTGCGAAGATCGAAATCCTCATCCAAGATGTCGACATATGACAACCCCGACAAAGACCGAATCGTCCCATCGCAGAACAACCATTCCAATCCTTATCCGAGAATTGACACTAGCAAAAATTAATTCAATAGACGGTGAGGATGAAGTTAATGATAATGTGCCTAACATTTCGATTATTGTTTCTCTGTTGACATTTCGGGTATACTCTGTGCAATGGGCAACCTTGGGGACAAAGCCGATGGCCGAAGAAGACGGATAAAGTCACGGGATGGCGTGACAAATCAAAATGGTGCGCTTACCATGAAGACTTTGGACATGTCACCGAAGATTGCATCGCATTAAGAAAGGAGATCGGTTACTTGCTCTCGAAAGGACATCTTAAGGAGTTCTTGGGATCCGAGAAGAAGAAGGCTGAAAATGCGGAAGCTCCTCATGAAGCCGAAAGACCGATCTCTCCCCGGCACCAACAAAGGTGATTAATTTCATTAGTGGAGGTTCGAAATATGTGGAACATCCTATTCTCAGCTGCAAAACGACATGCTAAGGAGTCAAAAGAGGAGAAACCAGAAAGACGGCCCAGATGCGACATCTTGCCAGATCCAATCACCTTTGATGAAAGCGATCGAGATAACTTCTTTGGAACCCCATCACGACGGTCTAGTTATTTCCTTGCAGATCGCCAACCGTACAATCCGGCGCATCCTAGTTGATGGGGGTAGCTCTGTTAATCTTATCATGTTGGGCACCCTTAAGGAAATGAACATCCCGAGAATCGAGATCATTAAGAAATCCTCGGTCTTTGGTAGGCTTCAAGGTGAAGTCAAAGAAACAGTGGGGAGATAAAGCTTCCAATATACTCGAAGGGTCTCAATACCATGGAACGATTCTGTGTAATTGATTGCGCAACATCTTACAATGTCATTCTTGGAAGACCGTGGATTCATGGAATGAAGGCCGTACCCTCCACTTACCATCAGTGTGTGAAGTTCCCAACACCTTGGGGTGTCGCTAAGATTTACAGTGATCAACAAGTGGCCAAGGAATGTTACAAAACTTCAATGAAGGCGTCGACATCTCCAAAACAAGCATAGCAATTACCGAAGAAAGTACGTGAAGTCCTGGAAGCCAGGGAGGATGATGTGAAAGAAGTATTGCTAGACCCTTCCAACCGGACATGAAAGTACTTATAGGCACCGACATCCCACCGTAAATAGAATAGAAGCTTGTGGACCTATTAAGAAGCGAGAATAAAGAGTTTTGCTTGGAAACATGATGACATGACAGCATCGCAAAGATGTCATCACTCACAAACTTAACGTAGATCCTAGCTTTAAACCAGTACACCGAAACGTAGGAAGTTTGCGAAACCGAAACCGGATCATCAAGGAAGAGGTAGAGCGCCTACTCAAAGCCAACATGATACGAGAGTTCGATTATCCAAGATGGTTAGCAAACGTGGTTGTGGTAGAGAAGAGAAACGGGAAATGGCGAGTCTGTGTCGACTTTACAAACCTGAATAAAGCCTGTCCAAAAGATCCTTTCCCTTTGCCACACATAGACTCGTTGGTTGATGCCACTTCCGGACATGAGCTCCTCACATTCATGGACGCATCCTCAGGATTTCAACAAATGCAGATGGAACCATCTGACCAAGAGGACACCGCCTTCATAACACCCACAGGTATTTATTGTTATATTGCTATGCCTTTTGGTCTAAAAAATGCAGGTGCAACATATCAGAGGCTCGTCAACAAAATGTTCAAAGATCAGATTGGGGACACAATGGAAGTATACATCGACGACATGGTAGTAAAATCCAAGAAAACCGAAGATCACATAAGTAACTTATCCCAGGCCTTTGACATCTTGGATTGTTTCAATATGAAGCTTAACTTGACTAAATGCAACTTTGCAATGAGGGCAGGGAAGTTTCTGGGCTATATGGTTACTAAAAGAGGCATTGAAGCTGCACCAGAACAGATACGTGCTATTATCAATCTGTCGTCACCTCAATCTGTCAAGGACGTCCAAAGATTGACAGGAAAGATTGTTGCACTCACCAGATTCATTTCAAAATCCTCGGATTGATGCAAACCTTTCTATGATATCCTAAGGAATAACAAGAAGTTCCAGTGGGAGAACCAACATGAAGAAGCCTTTCAAGAACTCAAAACTTACCTGTCGACACCTCCATTATTGGCCAAACCTCAGGAGGAAGAACATCTTTACATCTACTTAGCAGTATTAGAAGGTGCTGTAAGCGTAGTCTTGGTGACAGAACGAGATGGTAGTCAGCAACCCATCTACTATATAAGTAAGACACTCTTAGATGCGGAGACCAGGTATTCTCATTTACAGAAGTTAATTTTAGCTTTAATAACTGCTTCTATTAAATTAAGGCACTATTTTGAAACACATACTATAATTGTACGCACTAACTATCCTATTAAGAATGTTATGAGAAAACCAGAGATGTCAGGTCGAATGGCGAAATGGTATGTAAAATTAAGCACGTACGACATCAAATATGAGCCCAGAACTGCAATAAAATCTCAAGCCCTAGCTGATTTTGTGGCTGATTTTAGTCCAACCATGCAACAAGAGGTGGAATTGGAAGTACAGCAACTTCAAGATGATGACATCCTGAAAATTTGGACTCTTTACACAGATGGTGCCTCTAACATGAGGGGTACGGGTCTTGGAGTTGTACTAAAATCGCCACAAGGGGACATAATACCACAATCCATCAGTTGCAGTTTTAAGGCCACTAATAATGAAGCAGAATATGAGGCATTAATGGCAGGTTTAACAGCTGACCCGGGACCTAGATGTCAAGCATATCCGGGTGTTTATGGATTCTCTGCTAATTGTTAACCATTACAACGGATCCTACACAGCGAAAAATGCTTAGATGACGACATATTTGGAAATCGTAAAAATTCTTTCGGCAAAATTCAAATCATTTTTTTTGGACCAAATCCCACGAGAAGAAAATTCTCAAGCAGACGCTATGGAAAACTTGGGTTCAGCCTTCAAAAGCATTTCACAAACAAGTATTCCAATTGTGCATATTGACATTCCAAAGAATTGACCATCTTGAGATGTTCGCTCTAGATGTCGACGTACCTTCCTCTCCAAAGAAGAACCTCTTGGATGACTCCTATTATCAAGTATCTCTTAGATGATACGATCCCAAATGAGGAGAAAAATGCTAGAGCCTTCGGGGTAAGAGTATCTAAATATTTACTTATTGATAACCTCTTGTTTAGAAAATCTTTGCAGTCACTACTTAAGATGTCTAGAAGCGAGATAGAGCCCATCAGGAGTTCTCAAGGAGCTGCATGAAGGACAATGTGGAAATCATACCGGGCGTAAGTCCGCATACCAAGGCTCTTAGAATGGGCTATTTTTGGCCCACAATGAGAAAAGACGCCGTCGACTACGCAAAGAAATGTGATTCCTGTCAACGACATGGGGACATCCTACACCAACCACCGAATTGCTACATCCTATTCGTCTCCACGGCCGTTTATGGTTTGGGGAATGGACATTGTAGGAAAATTACCCGAGGGCACCGGTGGAAGAGTATTTTTTAGGCTATGACAGACTACTTTTCTAAATGGGTAGAAGGCGAGGCATACGTACAAGTTCGTGACAAAGAAGTTATATCTTTTATCAAAAGAAACATATTCGGCGATTTGGAATACCATCGTAGAGATAATTTGTGACAACGACTCTCAATCTCGTTAGTAAGAGAACCCAAGATTTCTTGACATCTTGGGAGTCAAGATGGTGACATCTTCACCCGTTCACCCTCAAGCCAATGGACAAAGCGTAATCTAGCAATAAAATAATCATAAGCAACTTGAAAAAGAGACCGAACCGTAAGAAAGGGCGATGGGCGGTAAGAGTTACCAATGGTTACATGGGCCGACGGGGACGACATCTAAGAACGCCACCGGGCAAACCCCCTACTCACTTGTATTTGGAACAGAATCAGTTATTCCAGCAGAAGTCCTCGTACCTACGACCCGATACAGTTTGTTGACATCTGAACATAATAAAGACATCTTGGCACATGACTTAGATACCGTAGATGAACTGAGGGACATGGCCAAAGTTCGCATGACAGCATATCAACAAAGGGTAGCCAGATCTTACAACAAAAACGTAAGGATTAGAAGGTTTCAAGTAGGAGACTTAGTCCTACGAAAGGCATTCCAAAATACAAAGGAGCTCAATGCAGGAAAGCTCGCCCCAAAATGGGAAGGACCCTACCTAATAGATGCACAGGACGGGAAAGGAGCATATCGCCTGGCAACCTTGGATGGCCAAATGATACCACGAAGTTAGAACACCATTCACCTTAGAAGGTATTACATCTGAACGAAACCCCCCTTGAATTCATCTCTTCCCAGGTATGGATAAACTTTTATTTATTTATAACCTTTTATTTTTCTATGTACTCTTTCATTACTTTATTGCAAATCAAGATGTCACTAACGCACCTTGTGGAGAGGCGTCAACATTAGTTGACGTCCATCATTAACATGTTTTTATCTTATGAGGTGTTGACATACATACGTGGAGACATGTCGAGAGTACACAAGGAACAACGAATTCTCCTCCGTTAGAGACTGGCATCCGCCGCAGGTGTTGCATCCGCCGCAGGTGTTGCATTAGGAGTAACTTCTCCAACTTCTGCCGCATCCCTTACAATTGCTTCGTTTGGGTTTGAGGACACTTCACCTTCATCTACCAATTCGCCTGTCAACCTGGAGAAGTGGGCACATTCCTTATGGAGATCCCAGCTCTCAGCCTTCCCTTCTTGAAATTCCCTCATCATCTTTATCTTGCATTGGGAAACAGTTTTTGCGGCAGCCAGTTTGCAGGAATTCTTCACCTCTGCGATCTCTTTAAGATGATCATCCTCACTTTAGCCAAACTATTCAGTAAATCCTTAACCGTCTGCTCTTGCTCCGCCAGCAACTTCACTTGTTGTTCTAAGGTCTTCTCATGCTCCTTCACCTTATTCTCCGACATTGTCTTCTCTTTCCTAACCAAAGCAATGTCGTTTTGACTTCTTCTTCAAACATCTCAATTTCTTTTGCCATATCCTCCGTGATAACCTACGATCTGTAAAATCATAATTTGACATTATTAGATGTTATAAAAACTTTTGAGCTAGTCAATATCCAATTAATAATATCTTACCCCGATCATGAAAGCTCATGTATTTCTTCTTGAAATCCCTAACCGGCATTCCATCAAAACAATCTACAACGTCGACTACCTCTTCTTGATTAGCCTTTCGCTTCTTCACTCTAGAGCCAATACCTGCACTCTCGTCCAAATTTGGGGTCTTCTTAGGAGCGGGCGGAGGCTTCGTCTCTATCTTCACAATAGAGTCTATAAACATGGCTTCAATTTCATCGAGGTCAAAATCCGATCCTGAGATGACTGGTTTGGAAACTGCATTGACATATGAACGATTGTCAATAAGTATAGTGCATCAGTTTGACAAATTAAATTGAGAGGACAACACGCTTACCTGTGGACATAATAACGGAGGTGGAGGCCTTTTGCTCTTCCGGGATAGCCAAAGATGGTTCCAATAATCCCTTAGGAGATCTCTTGTCTAGGGGGAGCCTGAAAAATTCTTCAACCTTGGTTAAAGTGTCTTCAGCAGTTGGGAGCAGTTCTCCCGGTCGATATCTGCATAAAGGCAAGAACAATTACAATTCAGTTTGTTTCAAGAACAGGAAGCCACAAAAATAAGAATTTAAGTACCTCCCTTGTTCCATTTGCTTGATATCTCATCTCCTTCTCCAATAGATGCCCTATCAACAAAGAAAAATCTATTCTTCCATCCCCTATCACTAGAAGACGTAGTGCTCATCAAAGAATTCCTACCTGACCTTTTCCTAAAGAGATACCTTTTAGAACCAAAGGGTTGGAGATCATACGAATTTGCTATCTCTTGAAGCCCTAGATTTAACCCATTTTCCCTGTTCATTTTGATAACAAAAGCAAAAACTCTCCAAGCTATGGGCATCAGTTGAGCATAGGCAAGTTGAGTCTTTTGGAAAAACTCAGAAACCAGTGACGGGAAGGGGTAACTAAACCCTAGAAGAAAAGGATATTCGTGAAAACAAATCCATTTTCTGGAAACAAAGTCAGATCTAAGGTTTACAGATAAAGGGTGAAAGATCGCGTCTTTGGGGAAGTAACATTGTTGTTTTAGTGATTCTATTTGAGTATCACTAAACAAACAAGTTTCTTCATCCGGTTTTACAAGGGCATTTTCACGAACGAAATCGGTAAGACTAACCTCTATGGGACCTTGTGGGGGTGGACACTCTTAGGTTTGGACGAAGACCACCCGGTCCTACCCGTAGTTGACAAAGGAAAGAAAAAGATAAACAATGGAAGAAGAGGAGAAACAAAGAAGTTTTACCTTGAAGATGAACGGCGCCGTAAGCTAACAGGGGTGAAAAAGAAGCTTTGAGAAACTTATTTATCCAAGCGATTATTAAAGAGAAAAAGAACTCTTTTTTCAAGAAAATTACTTTTCCAAACACTTCTCCCCAACCGTCCATTGACGCCACGTATCACTAAACCGTCCCATCAAGTAAAAGCCTGGCGGTTGAGCATTTAATTGGAGAGAAAAATATTTTGCCTCTTCGATTTGCCTACATAGCCAAATGTTTTTGGGGACAAATTGTTGTGGGTATTTTTCAAAGATGGTGACATCTTGATTGATCCCGCATATCAAGATGTCATTCCACCGTAAGTATCGTTTTAATATTTATTTATTTAATATTTCCTAATATCTGTATTCTTATTTTCCAGTAATTAAGAGAGAAATACGGGATATTTTCCACTCACGTTCAACACATCTTCAACGACAAGGACGAATTGGTCTCACGGAGGTTGAGGAGGATAAGCTTCTATCCCGAGATTGTAGGAACCGTATTTGACTTATTCATACTTACTTATATTTAAGGGGAAATGGAGACGGAACACACTCACTCCCATATACGCACACAATTTACACACAAGCTACTTGTAATCCTCTCCATTATCTTCTAAAGTTGTATTCGTGATCATCATAGTGAAAATTTTAAGGTTGGAGACCTAACTCCCGGGGTTTTTTTCCAAAGAGGTTATCACCTCTAAGGTTTTCCTCATTAACAAATCGTGGTGTTATTGTTTCTTTTCTTGCTTTTGTTCCATATAATCGAATTCCACAGTCCCCTTCTTATTGTTTAATCCACACACTAGTCAAAGTTAAGATTCAACTAAATTGTTTTTTCTACCAAAACATATATATATATATATATATATATATATATATATATATATATATATATATATATATATATATATATATATATATATATATATATATATATTGTTTCCCCTTCTTGGGGGGCATCAAATGGAAACTATTTGACATCAAGATGACCAAAAGAGATCACGGGTCTTTTGGACTACGTAAGAACAACTTATAATAATTCACTGATTGTCATCAAGATGACCAAAGGTACGCATCGTCTTCAAAATGATCTTTCACTTTTTTTGTTATTCACCCTGATTTCTTATGCTAAGTATGTTATACTGACTGCATCATCAGAATTACACCCGACATTACACTTTATACCAGTCGTCTGACTTGCATGAATGCATCAAAGCACTTTATAGTTTTTGCCATGAGAGCCAAAATTCGAATTTACCTGCAATCCGAGAGAAATACAGTCAATATACACTACAAGAAAACTGTCAAATAGCGACGGAAATTAGCGATGGACCAAAATCCGTCGCTATTAGCGACGGAATAGCGACGGAGCCAAAATAAAAAAACATTAAGCAGATAACGACAACATTATCGACTGATTTAACGACGATTTAGCGACGGACATGAATCTATCACTAATCCGTCGCAGTAGTGGCGCCAAAAAAGTCCGCCCATTTTTGCCGACAAATTACCGACGAAATAACGACGGATAATAATTTTTTTTAGGCTTTAACGAAGGATATTTTATGTGGCTATATAAATAAAAAATAAATAAATATTTTTTCTTTTTTAAATTAGCGACGAAATAGCGACGGATTTTTCAAAAATAATTTAACGACGAATATTTTCTGTCGCTATATAAATAATAAAATTAAAAAAATATTTTTTCTTTTTAAAATTAAAATTAGCGATGGATTTTACAAAAATAATTAAACGACGGATATTTTCCGTCGCTATATAAATAATAAAATACAAAAATATTTTTTCTTTTTAAAATTAAAATTAGCGACGGAATAGCGACGAATTTTACAAAAATAATTTAACGACGGATATTTTCCGTCGCTATATAAATAATAAAATAAAAAAAATATTTTTTCTTTTTAAATACGGAATAGCGACGGATTTTACAAAAATAATTTTTTTTATTTTTAACTATTTTTATTTTTCATTTAGCGACGGATTTAGCAACGGAAATTTTTGAATTTTATTTTAAAATTATAAAAAAACATATATTTTTAAATAAAATTCCTAACTTTTTTTTTAAAAAAATCACTACTAACAAACATCTCAAATAATTTTTTAATCCATAAAAAATTAAAAAATATATATTCTATTGTCCGTTCCTCTTTTTTTCTTTTATATATTTTTTTATTTTTCTTAAAAATCTTAACTTTTTTTATGTGATTTTTTTTTTTAAAAAATCACTGCTTAACAACTTCTCAAGTAATTTTTTAATCCATAAAAAAATTAAAAAAAATATATGCTATTGTCCGTCCCTCTTTTTCTCTTTTATATACTTATTTTTTTTAAAAAAAATCTTAACTTTTTTTATGTAACATTTAAAAAAAAAATTCACTACTTATCAACTTCTCAAGTAATTTTTTTTATCCAAAAAAATTTAAAAAATAATCAAAAAAAGTATATGATATTGTCCGTCTCTCTTTTTTATTTTATATACTTTCATTTTAAAATAAAATAAAATGAAACATAACTTTTTTTTAAAGAAATGAAAGTATATAAAAGAAAAAATGAAGGGTATAGTATATAGGGTATAGGGTATAGGATATAGTATACTCCCTCCGTCCCACTTCATTTGAGACCAAAAAAAAGGGGACAACTATTAAGGAAAAGTGATGTAAGAAAGAGAAAAAGGTAAATGTTGTGAGTATGAAAAATTAAATAGGAGAGAGAATGAGTGGGAGGAATAGTTAGGAGAGAGAATGTTGTGAGTGAAAAAGTAAAATAGGAGAGAGAATGAGTGGGGTAAATAGTGAAGATTCCTTTCCATTTTGGGAAGTATCAATTGAAGTGGGACGGACCAAAAAGGAAATAAGTATCAATTGAAGTGGGACAGAGGGAGTATAGTATATATGGTATAGATATAGGGTATATGTAGGGATGGCAACGAGTCGGGGTCGGATCGGATTAGACCTGATCCGAACCCGATCCGAAACCTGCAAAACGTTTACCGAACCCGATCCGACCCGATGTTGTCTAATCCGAGATCCGATCCGATCCGAAGCCCCGATCTGAAGCCCCGATCCGATCCGAACTCTAGAAAAACTCTAATAAAAAAAATAAAATGCCAAATTCATTTCCTTGACTGATTTTCTCTAGAACAAGACATTACATTCTTAAGTTTTACTACAATTCAAACAATTTCAAAACAATCCAAACAAACACAAACCAAAAATAGTTTCCACACATATTACATTCCAACAAATGTTAATTACTAATACATCCTAATCTTTAAACCCATTTGGTTGTCCTTCCGACCACCTTTGTCCTTCCAACCTTCGCTTGGGACTACCTTCCACCTGAAAGGATATCATTTTACATTAATAATGCATCTGAAATCTGGACAAATGAAAATGAAATCTTATTCCACACACAGCCAATTTTCTTAAAAACAAAGCACAACAGCCACATTACCAAACTCTCAGGCCACATTACAATTTGAACCTTGTGAGTATTTCAGCCACACACAGCTCAAGGTTTCCTTCACTACACTATTCAAGATTTTGATTTCACATCTTCTTGACAATTATATCCCTTTACTCAGATCTGTTATTAAGTGTAAAAAAACTATTTTGCACCACACTGAATGCAAGAAACAAGGCATAAGCTATATCCACCTGAAAGTCACATACATGAACTATGCCAATCAAATATCATAGGATACTTATTAAAAAAAAACATAAAAAAACAAAATAAAAAACTCCAAGGTTCTCATTGGTCAGCATTAATCTGTTTTCACTCTCCTTGTTATAGAGTATGAAGCTCTCCTGTCTACAAGAAGCTATAGTGCAAGCTTAAGATGTAAAGATATTGTTTTAGGGAATAAAATCTGATATTGCCCAGGAAAGATACTATAAACCATGAACATACACTTACGCTAACCAAATTTTGCAAAACAAAGACAAGACACAGATGTTACAAACTAATTTAAGTTACAACAGAGGTTACCACCTAGAACATACACTTGATATACGGAGAAATCATCATACGGAGAAAACACTTTTTGCACCTTGTAGAATGCAAGAAACAAGGCAGTAAACAAACTATTTTGCACCACACTGATTGCAAGAAACTGCAGAATCATTTTCTGACAGATGAACATAATAAAGATTTAGTACAGTCTATCAACAAATTCGAACAATGTTCTAGAAGCAGCAAGAGAAACAGATGGGAAGGTAAAAGTGAGAACAAAATATATATTTGTATTATCCTAATACAAATCCACTTAGACTTTAATTGTATGAATGTATCATTATCTCTGTGTTTCTTGCTCAAGTTCAAGCAGGAAATGACTCAATTTAACATGGCAATTAGTCCATATTAACATTGCTTTGCATCTTTTACAAAAGATAGCAGCATATCACATTTCCATCAAATTAAAAAAAAAAAAATTAGTACAGTCTAAGTCTATCAACAAATTCCAAGCTGAATGGTTTCATTGTCAATTAGGGATTATTAACAAATAACAAACCAGTAGCAGAGAGAGAGAAGAGCGGGAGAGAGAGGAAAATAAATAAATTGAGAGGCACCTTAAAATCTTCAAGCAATCGATGAACGGGGAGAGAGAGAACGGAGAAGATTCGGCGAGGAAATGCGCCGTTGTCGCCGTAGCAGAGGAGAGAAGAGCGGGAGAGAGAGGAAGGAGGAGATTCACCGAGGCGCCGTGCAGGAGAGAGAGAGAGAGGAGCGGCGGAGCGGGGAGGGAGAGATTGGGCGCCGCAGAGGAAGAGAGAAAAACAAACATGCCCTAAATCTAAAAACCCTATATTTTCTTATATATACTGATATAGTACATAGAATAGATGGTATTTGTAAATTGTAATTTCTTAAAGGTATAAATTGAAAATTAGGTATATACATTCGGGTCGGGTCGGGCAGATCAGATATGTGTATTCGGGTCGGGTCGGGTCGGGTTCGGATCGGTCAGGATGTGCTACCGAACCCGATCCGAACCCGATATCATAAAAAATTAAAATCATATCCGATTTTTTCCGATCGGATCGCCTTCGATACGGATCGGGTTCGAGTAAATTGCCATCCCTAGATATATGGTACAATACATAGGGTATATAGCATATAGGGTATAGGGTATAGTATATAGGGTATAGAGTATAGGGTATAGGGTATAGTATATAGGGTATAGGATATAGTATATAGGGTATAGAGTATAGGGTATATGGTATAGTATATAGGGATATGGTATAGTATATAGGGTATAGGGTATAGTATATAGGATATATGGTATAGTATATAGTATATAGGGTATAGGGTATTTGTAGGGTATAGTATATAGGGTATAGAGTATAGGATATATAATATATAGGGTATAAGGGATAGGGTATAGTATAGGGATAGGGTATATGATATAGGGTATAGGGTATAGTATATAGGGTATAGGGTATAGGATATAGTATATAGGATATAGTATATAGGGTATAGGGTATAGTATATAGTATATAGGGTATAGGGTATAGTATATAGTATATAGTATATAGGGTATAGAGTATAGGGTATAGTATATAGGGTATAGGGTATAGTATATAGGGTACAAGGTATATGGTATAGGGTATATGTTAAGTATAATCTTTTTAATTTTTTTTTAATATAAAAAACTATTTGAGACTTTAACGACAAATTACCGACGGAATAACGACGGATAACAAAAAAAAATTTGAAATTTTAACGATGGAAATTTTTAATTTTGATTTTAAAATAATAAAAAAATATTTTTTTTAAATAAAATCCTTAACTTTTTTTTTTTTTAAAAAAATCACCACTAACAAATATCTCAAATAATTTTGTTATCCAAAAAAAAAATTAATTTTTTTAAAAAAAGTATATGCTATTGTCCGTCCCACTTTTTTTCTTTTATATACTTGTTTTTTTTTTTTTAAAAAAAAAACTTAACTTTTTTATGTAACATTTTTTAAAAACAATTCACTACTACACAACATCTCAAATAATTTTCTTTATCCAAAACAAAAAAAATTATATCCAAAATATCCATAAAAAATAAAAAATACTATACATTTATAAATAAAAAAATATATGCTATCATCCGTCTCTCTTTTTTCTTTTATTTACTATCGTTTCTTTAAAAATTCTTAATTTTTTTATATAATATTATTTTATATTTTAAATTATTTTTGCTATTATTATTTATTTTTTCTAATTATTATAATCATCAATAGGTTTTTGGTGATAAACAAGAAAACATAATAGGTGGAAATAAATAATTGGAAAACATATATTCACATGGATCACTAGTAAAAGGAAGATCTTAACCATTAAATACATTACAAACAATTGAATCCAATGGCTCAAACTCATTCAACAAAAACAAAGAACACTTTCATTTGATTGGATTTGACATGTTCACATGGATTTATTTCTTAATCAATCTAAACCATTAAATCATCACATTCAATGATCAAAATTCATCCCAACAAAAACCCTATCCCATTCTCTTTCTTCCTCTTTATCCGCCTCCCTCATTTCTCTCTCTCTATTCGAATTTTAAGCACAAAAACTTACTCTCTCTCCTCTCATTACTCATTCAGCGCCTCCTCCTCCTCCCCTCCCCTCTCCCAAACCCTAATTCTCTCTCTCTCTCTCTCTCTCTCTCTCTCTCTCTCTTTTCTTCATCTTCTTCTCCTTCCTCTGCCGCCATCCCCCACTTCTCGTTCCTGCCGCCGCCACCACCACACCATCCCTTCTATCTTCTTACACCATCGCCGCTTATCAGAAACCTTCTCTCCCTCTCTAACTAATCAATTTCTTCAACCCACCTTCTCTCTTTTTCTCTCTCTCAATTCACGCACACCACAACCAACCGAGGCTGAGAAAACGGCCATCCCTACCCCTTCTTTTTGTATAGTTTTGTTTGCTTTTATAGATCTGGATTTATTTTGCCAAGATATGAATTTGTTATTGTTTATAATTGTTAACGAATGTGTGTATCTTTCTTGTTCTTTTTGCAGCCATTGAAGGTGGTGGTTGATGGTGGCAGGTGGTGGTTGTGGTATAAGGGAAGTTTAGGGGACTAAAGTGTGACTCTAGGAATATATCAAGGACTGATTTGAGGAAAATAAAACCTAAGGGTCTGATTTGAGGAAAATAAAACCTAATGGACTGATTTGAGGAAAATAAAATCTAATGGACTGATTTGAGGAAAATAAAATTTAAGGGACTGATTTGAGAATAATAGAACTTAAGGGACTGATTTAAAAATATTTTAAAAAAATTATATATATATATATATATATACATATACATATACATATATATAGATTTTTTTTTTAAATATAGCTTTTTAAAAATTTATATATCAAAATAACATTTTCAAAAACTTAAGTACCAAACTAGCACTTTTGACTTGAAATCCGGAATTGGTAATTCCGGATTATGAAATCCGGAATTACCAATTCCGGATTTGATTTTTTTTTTTTTTTTTTTTTGTTTTCCAAAATTGAATTTCAAAATAATAATTCCGTAAATAGGGGGCGATCGCGCCTACAAATAGAAACGATCGCTCATGTGTACTCCGGCGGTACCAATTCCGGATTCTATTTTTATTTTATTTTTTTCCAAAAAGAAATAAAGCAAATAAAAAAATATATTACGAAAAAGGAGAGGGCGATCGCTCTACTTAAGGGCGATCGCTCCTTAGATGCGTATCTTCAAATCCGATTTGTCAATTCCGGATTTACTTTAATTTGAATCCGGGGCTGCCATTTCCGGATTCAAATTTTGAATTCCTACTACCATTAACTTAACTCTTATTGTTCATGGAAGAAAGGAAGAAGAAGGAGTGCAGAGAGTGAGATAGAGAAAGAAAGAATTAAGGAGAAGAGAAGAAGTTTAAAGAGTTGTGAGAGAAAGTGTTAGTTTGGTACTTAAAAATGGTTAGTTATATTTCTTATTTTAATTTGTTTTGAGTTGTTAATTTTAGCTATATAAATTTTTTAAAGAATTTTTATTTGTGCATTTTTTATATTTTGTTGTTAAAATGATTTATGTACTTAATTTTTGATTGTCAATGAATTAAACAATTGTAATTTAATTTTTGCCTAGTTAGAATTTTCTTAAGTTAGGTTTAAAATAAAGTGTTTGTTATAATTACTTTGACAAACATGTTGCAATTTTTCTATTTAAATGTAGCAAAACATTAAGTCCCATTTAAATTTAATTAATATTAAATTTTTTATTTCGAGATGAATCAACATGTACAACAACAATTTATTGATCTGGGCCAATCGATCCTCATGTATTGACTTCTCGGGATACACATAGATCTAAATATATTTGGGAGGGACAAGAGTTACCCAATTTAAGACCTAGGCGTGGTCCGAAAAGACTTCCACCTAGAGTTGATTGGAGGATAGAAGAGAAGCTTATAAATACTTTGGATTTTATGGAGTGTATTTATTAGGTCATATACAATATGATTGGCATTTGATTGAGGCTTTGATTGAAAGATGGCGTCCGAGAGACCCACACTTTTCACTTACTGTAGGGGAGATGACCATCACCTTAGAGGATATTGGCATGTTGTGTGGTCTTCCTGTAGACGGAATGGCGGTGACTAGTTCAGAAACTAGTAGGAGTGCTTTGGCATGGGTTGAGATTGTTGAGGAGTTATTTGGGGTTGCACCCTCAACTGCAGACATCAAAAGAGGTGGAATGATATCAATGAGATGGGTTCTAGGACACTTCCCTCATTTTGAACAGCTTTCCAATAATGCGTCCGAGCATATGATTGAGACATATACTCGAGCATACATTTTCTTATTATTGGGGTCATACATTATGCCCGTCTCGTCTGATAACCTAGTGAAGTTGATGTACCTCGCACTTCTTAGGGATATAAATAATATTGGTCTGTACAGTTGGGGTAGTGGAGCGTTGGCCTTCTTGTATAGGGAGATGTGTGTAGCATCTCAGCACGATTCGAAAGGGTGTGGTGGCTTCTTAACCATTGTACAGGTATGTCTATTAAATGTACCTTCTTAATCACCTCTTCTTCTTGAACTTCTTAATCAACTTCTTGAATTTTCAATATTTTTTGGAAAAAATTCACCTACTTTCTTCTTCTTTCTTCTTTTCTCCTTCTTCTTCAATGGATTTTTATTATGCCAGATTTCTTTACAGATTTGCCGAGGAAGATGGGTTTTGTAAAGCAAATCCGGAATTAGCATTTCCGGATTTGAATTTTTCAAAAAAAAACATTACTTAATTCAATTCAGATATATTTAGTATTTAAAAAAAAAAAAATTAAAATCCGGAGTTATCAGTTCCGGATTACACTAAGAGCGATCGCCCCCACATACGTGCGATCGCTCTCTATTTATTCCAGAAAATATTATTTTCCTCATTTAATCTTTTTTGAAAAAAAAAATAAAATAAAAATAGAATCCGGAATTGGTACCGCCAGAGTACACATGAGCGATCGCTCTATTTTAGGGCGCGATCGCCCCCTATTTACGGAATTATTATTTTCGGAAATTCAATTTTGGAAAACAAAAAAAAAAAAATCAAATCGAATTGGTAATTCCGAATTTCATAATCCGGAATTACCAATTCCGGATTTCAAGTCAAAAGTGCTAGTTTGGTACTTAAGTTTTTGAAAATGTTATTTTGATATATAAATTTTTAAAAAGCTATATTTTAAAAAAAAATCTATATATATATATATATATATATATATATTTAAAAATATATTATTATTATATATTTTTAAATATGTATATATATATATATATATATATATATATATATATATATATATATATATATATATATATTTAATTTAAAATGTAAATTTAGCGACGGAATTGTCCGTCGAGAAAGTCCTCAATTTTTATATAATAAAAAACTAAAAAGTATTAAAAATGGTTAATAAAAATAGCGACAAAAATATTCGTCGCTAAATTTGTCGTGTGAAAAAAAAAATGTCGCCTATTTTCAAAATTAGCGACGGAATTTTTGGGATGCCGACGGAATAATCCGTCGTTAACTTAACGACGGCCCAATAAATCTGTCGTTAACATTTAGCGACAAGGGTTTTAACGACGGAATTTTTCCGTCGTTAATCCGTCGGTAAAGTCGTTTAGCAGCAGATTTACACTCTTTAGCGACGGATTTTTCCGTCGCTAAAACTTGATTTTCTTGTAGTGTCATCTCCCCCTTTCTCTTCCACCCAGCGTCTCACACTCCACCTACCTCTCCCTCTACGCTCTTGTTGTCAACTCCAAAACTAGTCAGTCTCCTACTCTGGTCTCCTTCCCATCTCCAACCGCTTCTCCTTCCCATTCACAATGTCGACTCCCATATAGCCTCCTTCTCCTCCTTTCTGCTACAATGTCCTTCTCGAGATCCAGCCACAACCCCCGTCGCCCCAATCTCTCCATCTCTCGACCTTCATCTCTAAAATCGATCCCCTTCCCCTCTCGCTTTGGCGGCAGATGATTGCAAGCAACATCGACATCGCCAAATTGCTCTCCAATTGCTTCCCTAAGCCGACCCATTTGCAAATTCATCGTCTCTCTCTTTTTCTCTCGCATTACCGCCTTCTCCCTCCCTTCAGATCTGAGATTTTATTTCAATATTTTCAATTTTTGATTTTTTCTTTTTGTTCAGATCGCGATGCTTTGTTTTTTTTTTCATTCAGATCTGGGATTTTTTTTTGTTTGAGTATTGTTATTTACCCCGCAACATTACTGAAGACCCCCGCAATACTAAGTCTACTCAACATTCAACACTAGTCACACCACCACCGCTCTCCCTATTTTACCCCTTTCTAGCCAAAGACCTACGCAACGCTCATCAATGAAGTTGGCCGGAAAAAATGTCTCGCCGAAACATAATCGTCGAAGTTGTTCGTTTAATCACACCATAAGCAACAACAAGCAAACCTGTATACTTTTGAGATCTAGGCAATCCTCCAGCTGCGAAATTCTTAAAATTAATCACTTTTCCAGATATTTTCTCAATCCCTGTAACCAACATCTTTGCCGCAGTTTCAATCTCCGACCTAGACGAATCCTTTGCCTTCACTGCCTCCTCCAACTGCTTAGCAACCTCATAACGTTGCTTCAACACCTCATCTTTAACCCTAGCAGCTTCAGCCAATCCCGCCGACGATGTCTTTGTCGTCGTCTCCGCCGCTCGCCATTATTGAATACCAATACTAAATCAAATATACTACACTACAACGGATGCTTCCATAGATTCACCGGAGCATATTGTACAGAGACAAGAGGAATTCGCCGGATATGTGAGAACCTTGGTCAGAATCAATGGGGTTCACCGACCCTCTGTCTTGCTATATCTTGAAACTTGGGTTCTTAGGAGAGGGTGGTCGGTGCTGATGGAGGAAAACGGGAGGTGTTAGGGCTAGAAAGGGGTAAAATAAGGAGAGTGGTGGTGTGACTAGTGTTGAATGTTGGGTAGGCTTAGTATTGTGGGAGTATTCAGTAATGTTGCAGGGGTAAATAACAATTCTCTTTTTGTTTGAATCGTACTTGGATGGTGATTGGGTGGTGGTGGTTTGAAGTGTGATGGTGGATGGTGGTGGTGATGGATGGTGGTGGTGACGGATGGTGGTAGTGATGGTGGTGGTAGGTAGGTTGAGGGTGGTCACAAAGTGGTTTTTGGTAGAATTTATGGTGGTGTAAAAATAGCCTAAATTGAAATTAGAAATTTAAAATAAAATGATTATAACATCAATTAATAATCATTGGAGAAAAGGGGAGAAAATTAATGGAGTAATCTTTAAAAAGTTATTTCAATTACTATAACATTAGTTAAATAATAAAAAAATTATAAAAATGTAATCGTCTTTTAATTTTATTATTAAATATTAATATTAACAAGTTATTTTATGGGGTTAATAGTTTAGTATTGTACACTTCCACCCCTTGATATTTTCACCTCAGCCATTTTTATCAACTTTATGGGCCAACTAAGCATTTTAATGATGTCAACATGCCAAATAGGCATTTTTAACGAAAATTGAAAGGAGAATTGACGGAAGGACGACATCAACCAAAAAACACAAGATTAAGGGGGAAATGAAAAAAAATACATTCCGCACTAAAACAAGAAAGTGGCTATAGGTCAAGTACGAAATATGTACTTATCTCGGGTAACTATTAATATATAACCTAATAGTTACTATACATGGTAAATACGGAGTATGGGTCACGCTCCAATGAGAACCGTTTAAAATGAGAACCGTGAGAATCACTTGTATACAGTAGATATTTAGCTACTGTATACATATACAGTAGATACTTAGCTACTGTATACAAGTGTATACGTGTGGTTATACACTTGTATACAGTAGATACTTAACTACTGTATACATATACAGTAGGCTGTATATGTATACAGTAGCTAAGTATCTACTGTAAACAAATGTATACAAGTGGTTCTCACGGTTCTCATTTTGTTATAGTTCTCATTTGAGCACCTACCTACGGAGTATTATATGTTCAACTTACTATATAAGATCAATTTCTAACTGTCTATTTTTTAGATGATAATTGTTATATTAGTTAACCATAACTAGAAATATTACTTTTCTAAGAAATAGTAAAAATATATTCTACTAATACATTATGTATACATCGTAGACTTTTATATTTTTAACTAATAATATTTACTAATGATAATGTGTCTGTATACATTATAAAATCGTTATTTGTCAAAGATAATAGCTAATATCATTAATTCAATCATTTATAATATTAGAAGTTAACTCATAATAAGTACAAACTATGTACAATAAAAGATAAGAAAAATTGAACACAATTCTACAAAATTTATATGTGTAAATGTTTTGATTCATATAAAATATACTCCCTCCGTCCCTTTACAAGTTACACACTTACTATTTGCACGAAAATTAAAGAAAATGTTTTGAAGGTTGTTGTGAACAGTCCATACGCACCAGAATATGATATTTCTGGGATTACAGACCCTTTTCTCCACATTCGACTGCTCAGGCTTTTCCTTAATCCCGATGCAAATATTAAGTGTGTAGTTTGCAGCGGGAGACAGAGGGATATGTGAAAAGGTTGACTCACATTGTTTCCTTGCTTCAATACCTTCCAGGTGGCAACAAAAACAGAGTCAAACAAGAATGCAGGAAATGCCAATGTAATGTTTAAACTTGAGATCTTTTAACTTTTCCTTACCACTGATAGCTTAGATATTTTTTCAGGTATGTTGCATTGAATATGCTGATGAAAGCTATTACAGTAGATAGTCAAGCAGTACAGTACAGAGACATTGGGCCACAAATACAATTCTGGAATGTGTCATATGATTAAAAGCACAGATTCTGGTCCTGGTCTTTTGTGCAATCAAATTTCAGTACTTGTCTTCTGCAATTATTCTGTAGCTTACCTATCATCCAATTTGCTTCGTTTGCTGCGTATAATGCACACCAATTAATTACGTTCCTTCACCTTTTAATATTAGAAACTCTATTCAAATGGTTTGCAGATTAGTTATGTTGTTACATATTTCCCAATACTAGTCCTCCAATTCACACTTGCCCAGGTTTACAAACTGATAGTGATAGAGGACAACTATCATTAAAGGGGATCAGGAAGAAACTATAGGAAACTATATCCTTGTTGAAATGGATGTGCATGTTTAGTCATAGGGATATAGATTTAGAGAGAGGTGGATGTTTCCAATTATAAAATCCAAGGCAGAAGGGAAGACATGCAGTAGGTAGTTTTTGACAGAAAGAAAGAGCCACCTGGCTCTTTTAATGCACATAATCCTATTTGAAGCTATACAGTGCCAAGTCATCAGATCCCTTGAAATGAAAGGATACTTTAAAACTGAAAGTAAAGTAAGCCAATTGATTTATCAAAAATAGTATGCAGATAGGAGGCTTATTGTATGCGACTTGTTTAGTCCCTTGTATATTGTTATTGTTGAAGTAATTTTATTCTCACCCATTATCAAGTCCCTAAAGACTAAGGTCTCCTTGAAGAGGTTCAAATTAAATTTTTTACTTGAAATGCAACTTGCATGTAGCCATTGGTTTTTGAGCAATCTTCTGTTCAATTTTTTTTTTTTTTTTAAGACTGACGCATAAGTTCATGGTTATATTCTTTTCAGTTTCTGAAGCTCACAGCTTGTATATTCCTTTCACAGGATTTAGATGCTTCTATTCGTAAAAGAGAGCTCGAACTTGTGTATTTACTACTTCTACTCTTTTTTTGCACAAAATATTCATGCCCCAGGTTCTTAGAGATTCAGATAGAGAATGCTTTCAAGAAATTAGTTGCTAAGTGATATAGTGGTAAAGTCTTTGACATGAAGTGTTGGTGGCGGTCGTGGTCATTAAACTTGTTTTTATTTGGCTTGTAATCAAATTTAAGTAGTTTTTATGTTGGTTTTTAGATTTTGATGAATATTGACTTTGTTTTTTCATGTTTTTGATGAATGTTTGATTGAGTTGTATTTGGATGTTGGTATTTTAGGATTTGAATGCTAGTATTTTGGTATTTGAATTTGAGCAGGTTGCAGGGCCAAAATCTTGTAAAAAACTAGTTTTTTTGTAACATAAGAAAAAAAAACTAGTTTTAAAACACTAAGTCTAACTAATAAGAGTGATGAACTGTTTTGAAAACTAGTTTTTTATAACATTTTGAAAAAAACTAGTTTTTCACAAGAGTTACTAGGTTGCAGGTGATTTTTTAAATAATTTAGGCTTTTTTTTTAAAAAATTCTGAACAATTTATCGACGAATCTCTCGGTAAATTTTTAAAAAACTAATGATAATATTACCGATGGAATACTCCATCGGTAATATTAAGTCAACAAAGTAAATTTACCAGATTGCCGACTAATTTATCTGTCGGTGGCTATAATATTACCGACGGAATAGTCCATCGGTAATCTCCGGCGATAACGCCTGTCATCGTCCGGCAAGTATTCTTTATCGACGGACAATCTCCGACGTGTTTACCGACGAATTTGCCATCAGTATTACCGACGGAATATTCCATCGTTATTACCGACAGGTAAATAATATTACCGATGAAATCTGTTGAAAACCAACGGAAATATCCGTCGATAATTCATCAGTTTCTAGTAGTGTAATGAGAAAAGTGTGTAGTTTGTAGTGGGACGAAGGAAATATGTATATTACAAAAAAAATGTTATGCTAATTTATTAAATAAAATATAAAAATTCAAAATATTAAAAAAAATTGATAAATTCGAACCACAGATTACCCACAAGTACGAAGATGAATCTAAATATGCAAAATTTAGTTTACCTGCCTCTTTTATTTGTTGTATATTTTTCATATCCCCAGCCAACCCAACCCAACTTAACCCCCGATTGTACAGATCTATCAAAAGAAATGCAAAACAAATAATTAATACTCCCTCCGTCCCTAAATGTTTGTCCCATTTCCCCTTTTCCTTTGTCCTAAAATCCTAAAAAGTTAATCTCATTTCCAAAATTAAAGCTTTAAAATCACTAAATTTTCAAAACTTGTAACATTTAGAGACGGAGTATTACATAACGGCAGTGTATATTATCAATAATTTTCAAAGCGTTCGTAAAAATAATCAAAATTAAAGCTTCAAAATCACTAAATTAAAATGTTTGAAAAGTCAAATGGGACAAACATTTAGGGACGGAGGGAGTATATATTTTATTTAGAAGTTGAATTGCGAAGAGAGATGAGAACTCAATAATACCATTTAAAATGTATATTTGCTGGACAACCTATCAATTAGGACTATTCTAATTCGTAACCATTTAATTTAGTTTTCAAAATAAAATTTATAACCGTTATAATTTTCAAAAATAAAAATAAAAATACATAACCATAACCCAAAGAGCTGAAGACCCTAGGGCTCCTGATCGAAATGTAAAAGTTATAAAGCCCAAGCAAGATGCAAAATTTCACATAAACAAATGCTCACATATATTCCTTCCCTGTCTCTCTTATACCCTAAGGTATAAAATTAAAAATACTCTTGTACTTAGATATAAGAGTATTTTTTTCTTCACATTTTTCATTATTTCTTAAAAATAATTATAAAAGACTCATAGTTTATTAAAGAATCTTCTCCTATACCTTTCTATACCTAATGGTATAAGACTATTTATAATTAGGTATAAGAGTATTTTTTTCACAATTATTTATATTGTCTTAAAAAATTATAAAGTACACTCTTATACCTAAGGTTATAAGACTGAAATTATTTTTATATCTAGATATAATTAGAGTCATTTATTTTCTCAAATTGTGAAAAAATAATTCATATATCTTAGGATATAAGAGCTGACGAGGGAGGGGTTTTATGGGATTTTGATCTCGCCCTTCAATAGTGTGTGGACTTTTGAATCTCGTTTGGACTCTTATGGAGAATGATTTGGGGAGAGGGAGCCTTATGGAATTAAACCTAACCGAAATATAAGATAGCTACAAATTGTTTATTGTTATTTTTTAACAAAATAATTAAACTTATGTGTATAAATAAACTGAAAACAAACGAAAGCTTGAACGGTAGGCAATCTCTATCTCTAGAAACCAAATTGACTAATAAAAAAATAGTGAAAATTAATAAATAAATTTTTGGACGGCAGAGCACTCAACATAAAAGAAACTTCAATAGTCATATTCTTTGATTGTGAAACAAAAACAACTATATTGACTTTTGTTACACTAAGTAAGACGAAGGGAGCAACAAATAGAAATGTAACATTCAAAATAATTCATAACCATACCTCAAATATAAAAGCTACACTTTTAAAATATTTTTTAGGAATTAAATTACTCCCTCATTCTTCACTCCTACATTAGGAAATTTTAAAATGGCACAACACCATTATATATATTATTATAGTATTAGGAGAGAGAATGAGTGGATATCAGTGTTGTGAGTGTGAAAAAATTAAATAGCGAGAGAGAATGAGTGGAGGGAATAGTAATTATAATGGTGTTGTGAGTATTGAAAAATAATGTAGGAGAGAGAAGAGGGCGGAGAGAATAGTGATTTAAGTGTTTCAAGTGATTTGAAAATTCTTAAATAAAGTGGGACGCCTAAAATGCGAAAATTTTCTTAATGAGATGGAGACGGAGGGAGGAACTAGCTACATAAATCTTGTACGAATAAATCGAACAAAAACTTAAACAAATTGATGAAAAGCACTCTCGAAACCAATGACACTAATTTTATATTCCCTTAGTCTCAAATACTCGATTTTAAAATAATTTATCATTCTGTATGGTCTCACTCGATGAAAGTGACAACCAAATATTTTGTATATTTTCCGAGACTCACTTGTCATGAACTTATAACAACAATCCACAAACTATTTCCTCCTCACTCTCTCTCGATGAAAGTTACTTCATTTCATAGCCATTTACAAGGCGCACCTCCTTCAATCATTCTCTCTCTCTTCTTCTAAATATGAATAGTATTTCTCCCAATCTCCATGTCGTGAGATAAAATCTTAAATACCGGGTGAGACGGAAAGGCGTTTCTGCTGAAATTTTTGTGAATAAAAAATAGGGGAAAATAATAAATAAATTTTTGGACGGCAGAGCACTCAACATAAAAGACACTTTAACAGTCATACTCTTTGATTGTGAAACAAAAACAAGTATATTGACTCTTGTTACACTAACGGGTAACAAAAGTATTTTAACAAAAAAAAAAAAAAGACAATTGAATCACTTTTTCAAAAAAAAAATCATTTATTATTAATATATTAAATTAATTACATTTAATGAATTATTAAATTATATTTCATATGAGGTCTAAATAGGTAATCAAAAAATGTATTATTTATAATTTTAGTACATTGTTACTTTGGCACGTTATTCCCGACTTGAAATCAGCTAAAAATATTATTTATATAAGTTTACTAAATAATCGAATATTAATTAATGAAATTTCTACCTTAAATGAGACGAAGGGAGCAACAAATAGAAACTAACATTTAAATAATTCATAACCATACCTCAAATACTCAAATATAAGAGCTACATTTTTTAATTATTTTTAGGAAAATATATGCTAGCTATATAAATAAATGAACAAAAACTTAAACAAAGCCTTGGACGTAAAAGCACTCTCTAGGAACCAATGACACTAATCTTATAATTTCCACTCAAAATCTCGGCATTTAAAATAATTTATTATTTGTAAGCGTCTACGATCTCACCCTGGGACAATACAAAACAATTTATTTCTGTCAGCCTCATTCGACTTAGACATCTCAAATGACAATTTTATATTAATTGAGGCTATATTTAATGGTAATCTAATTAGCTATGACGATTCCTCCTTCTTATTCACTTATGATATTTCTTTCTACTCTCTCATCTCTCTCTCTCTCTCTCTCTCTCTCTCTCTCTCTCTCTCTCTCTCTCTCTCTCTCTCTCTCTCTCTCTCTCTCTCATTTTACTTTTCATACTCACAACACCTCCCCCACTCATACTCTCTTCTCTAATTATAATAGTATTTCTCACCCTCATAGTATTAGCATAAAATCTTCGAAATCAGATAAAGGTATCTTGTCCGGGTGGAGACGGAGGGAGTATGTATAAATGTAAATAAAAAACAAAAACAAACAAAAGCTTAAACGACATGCAATTTCTAAAAATCAATTTAATATGAAAGAAATTTCAATAGTGATACCCTTTGATTGATTGTGAAACAAAAACAACTATATTGACTTTCATTACATTTTCATGGTGCTACCATTTTTTATGTACACTATCCTCCAACTACTACCACCATTTTAAAACATGATCAATATACAGTAAATTGAATGATGGGAGTAATAAATACTTGAGGCATTTACAAAAATTACTTTAGAAAGATGGAAATTACAAAAAAAAAAAAAAACACATAAATTCGAAATTACAAAAAAAAAAAATTATTTTTTTTTGTTTTTTATCTGTTCTGCTGTCAAACAATCGAGTAATTTCGAGTTATCACTACATAACCGGTTTAATCGAATTAATACTTCACAAGACAAATTATCAGTCTTTGGCAAACAATCGATAGATTTGGCAACCGACAATCAAATTATCACTGTTTCAATGATAGCCAAATTATCAACATTTGAATATTGATACTTGAAATTAATGGGCCATTTCACCAAACTTTCGATAAAAATAAATCAAGAAAAAAAAGTAGTTTTTTGTAATTTCCCATTTTACATATTTTTTTTTAAATGTTATCTTTTTGAGTGAGTTTTTTGTAATAAACCCTATACTTCCTCCTCCGTTTCACGTGAGTGGGGAGACTTATTTCCTTTTTCGTTCATTTTACGTGAGTGAATACTTTATAAAGTGGCAAAGTTTTTACACTATTTCTCTTTGTCGTTCTCAATTCTTTTGTACTACTTTACTTTTATACGTACAAAACAAACAAATACTGTAACCCGCATGCAATTCTTGAAGGACCAATTCTTAACTAATAAAAATATGAAAAAATAGAATAAATAAAAGCTTGGACTCGCATACATAAAAGTAACATACGTAAAATCTAGGGAGAATTGTACGCGTTTACTCCATACATCAGGAGAAACTGACACGTGTATCCGTAACTCAAAGGATATCCAGAAACTTGATGTGTGTATCGTCGCGCACCTGTATTCCCACGGTTACATTTTCCTATCGTTCTGTGCCGCTTCCTGACATCCGTAACTCCTCGAAGGATATCCGTGTTTCTACAGCCGATATCCGTAACCTTCAATCCATATCCGTAAACTTTCAAAATGTTTCCGGATATTCATTTGATGGTTTGAGCTCGGATATTGCACATTCGGGTTGTTTTCGATATCCGTAGTCCTTCAAATGAACTCTCATCCGTAAACTTTCAAAATTGTTTAACTTCGATCAATGGTCATTTTGATGGATCTTGACCCTCTACTGGATATACATCTAGTTGCCTTCGATATCCTTAAACCTTCAATAAGCAATTTCATTTCTTAGATTACTTCTTTGATTCGACTTCAAATCTATTTTTTCCGATATCCATTTCAAAAGGCTTCGATATCCGCTCCAAATGGCTTCACCGATCACCTCTACGGATATCATCAGAACCCTTTCGAGACCTGGGATATCCGTAAACTTTCTTCGATTATCGATACGATAGCTTCCGGTTATTGTGAAATGCGTCCCAAAGATGGCTACCGTTATAAACGCGTTTCTCTAAACAGTCATCCTACTCAAAGAAATCATCAAGAATATGCATCTTATGATTGTGTAACGAAAACAACTACGTTGGCTTTCATCACATTTTGATAGTGCTATAATTTTTAATGTACAACAATTTTCTTTTAAACGTAACCAATGTAAATGGAACGAAGGAAATAACAAATACGTAGAAACAAAAATTTAAATAATTTATTGATGCAAAGTAACATTTATTGAGGACCAAATTGTAGCTTACTCTTAAGATCAGGTGCCGGCCCCATCCCTTCCCCCTCATTTGCATAGTTGTGCGTGTGTGTGGGGTAATTGTATTTCCTCCGTCACATTTTTTTTTTTGTCTAATTTGTTGTTATGCTTATGTCTATTTTGATTGTCTATTTTAATCAACCCCCAACTATACTGCCTTTTATACATCTTAGTTTGAGAGATTTGCACCTTCTAGCTCTTTCTTTCTTTCTTAAAACTCTCATCCATTCCTTTACCAATATTGGTTAACTTTGATTCAATGGTTATTTTGAGTGATCTTGACCCCTCTACTGGTTCATCTAGTGCGACTTCTTTGAAAAGAAAGAGGAGTTGCGATCTAGATTACAATCGATATGATGTTTTTTTGAGCTTCAGAGGTTCAGACACCCGATATGGTTTCACTGATCACCTCTACGATCATCTGAAACGAGCTGGGATCCATACTTTCAGAGACGACGAAGAATTGGAAAAAGGAGAAAGTCTCAAAGAAGAACTGGGGAATGCAATCAAACAGTCATCCATCTCTATTATCATTTTCTCTGAGAACTATGCATCTTCTACTTGGTGCCTTGATGAATTAGTGAGGATTCTTGAACAGAAGAAGATACGAGGTAATTTCAAGGTTTTACCAATCTTCTACCAGGTTGACGCATCTGATGTCAGACATCAAAGAGGAAGCTATGAAGAAGCGTTTAATCGGCACAGAGAAAAAGGTATTGCAAGCTTGGAGAAGATCCATGCATGGAAGGTAGCGCTTACCGAGGCTGTAAATTTTGCTGGACTTGCCTTGAACAAAATCAATGGCGGGTATGTTTGCTACATTCTGCATATACTTCAATTCCCACTGCATATTAATTGTTAATGTATGCTTTTAACTGTGCACTTTGAATTAAGGAGTTTTTACCACAAAAAACTATTTTTTGAATTTTTTTTTTTTTTTGCTTTTTTAGTTAAAACAACTGATAAATGCATTTATCAGTTTTTTAAAGAGTATTTTGTGCTTGGTTTTTTGGTTAAACAACTGATAAATTCATTTTACATTGATAAATGCATTTTACATTGATAAATGCATTTATCAGTTGTTTATAACTGATAAATTTATCAGTTGTTTGACAGATAAACGCAATTTTTTTTTTTTTAAAAAAATAGGTTTTTGTAATATTTAAAGAGTTTTTTGTAATATCCAACTTGTGTGCTTTTTTTTTGTAATATCCAACTTTCAAAAGTAGCTTTTGCCTTTTTGGTAAATGCCCCTTGCAAAAATAGTTTTTTTGCAAGGGGCTGTAAGATTTGGTTGGAGTTGGCTAAGACTATGCCTAAAGAGTAGAGATCGCGGAGAAGGGAGGAGTGCATGTGCAGAGGCTTGTAGGAGCTGTAGAGTGACGAATTAAGGAAGGCAGTGGCAGTGGCAATGGGAGGAGGGTGGAGAAGGAGAGTGATAAAGAGGAGAGAGAAGAGAGAGGAACGACTGAGAGGGCAAATACATGACACTTTCAGCTTGTCTGATAAATTAATAATAAGCTTCAATTTCTTTTTTTTTTAATAGGAAAAAAACTTGTATTAAAAAGAAGGTCAAATTACATCAAGATGAACAAGAGGTCCATCTACACATAGGAAAATAAAATACATGGATTCTATAAGATAAACCAATATTGGAAGAACTTAATTTTATTATTCATACCACAACTGAATATATACAAGAGATTACTTGATGACCAAGATACGAACAATCCTAGTCTAAGGTAATTATAACATATAACCATAAATACCTAATGTGATAAGGAAACAATATATACAGAAAATAAAGTAACATAACCATAAATACCTAATGTGACAAGGAAACAGTATATACAGAAAATAAAATCTATTTAGTATCTCTATCATGCCCCCGCAAGATGGACGACCAGGAAGTGAGTCCAATCTTGGACAAAATTGTATGAAACGGACCACGAGCTAATGGTTTAGTAAGAGCATCCGCAAGTTGATCTCCACTTGAAATGTGAACAACACGAAGAGTCTTTGCTTGGACATGTTCCCGAACAAAATGATAATCCAACCCTAGGTGTTTCATCTTGGAGTGAAATTTGGGATTAGCTGCCACATAAGTTGCTCCCAAGTTATCACAATAAATGGCAGGAGAAAGAGTAATTGGAGCAGGTAGTTCTCGAAGTAGATTTTACACCAATAATATTTCAGCAGTTGTAGCTGCAACTGCACGATATTCAGCCTCTGTGGAGGATCGAGCCAATGTGCGTTGTTTGCGAGAACTCCAGGAAATGGGATTCCGTCCCAAATAAACAATATAACCGGTTGTAGAAACAAAGGAATCTTTATCCCCTGCCCAATCGGCATCAGTGAATGCATGTAGGGTGTAGGGAGATGAACGCTGAATAAGAAGAGCATGAGAGGAGGTACCAACAAGATAACGAAGGAGTCGTTTAAGAGCGACCCAATGTTGATCAGTTGGACAATGCATGAACTGAGATAGACGATTGACAGTAAACGAAATATCCAAGCGAGTTAAAGATAAATAATGAAGACTACCAACAAGAGTTCTATAGTCTGAAGGATTTGGAAGAGGAGAACCCGAGGAAACAGAGAGAGGAGGGTGGCAAGAGGTGTAGAGACAGGATTGGCATTAGTCATTTTAGCTTTAGCAAGAATATCCTGGATGTATTTATGTTAAGAGAGAAAAAGTCCTTTTGGATGAGGAAGAACCTCGACACCAAGAAAGTAAGAGAGAGACCCAAGGTCTTTAAGAGAGAACCGAGAGGAGAATGTGGAGATAAAGGAGTTGAGTAAAGTAGAGTTGGACCCCGTGATTTTATATCATCTACATAGACCAGGAGATAAATGAGATCATTGCCATAACGAAGAACAAATAAAGAAGAATCGGAGACACAATTTTTGAATCCAACAGAGAGCAAGTAAGACTTGAGTTCATTATACCAAGCACAAGGTGCTTGTTTGAGACCATAAATAGCCTGACGAAGCTTGCATACATGAGATGGAAGAGAGGAGTTGACAAAACCTGGGGGTTGTTGCATGAACACATCTTCAGAAAGAGAGCCTTGAAGAAAGGCATTATTTATGTCGACTTGACGAAGGGGCCAGTTTTTCATAGTGGCAATGGAAAGAATGGTCCGGATGGTAGTGGGTTTTACGAGAGGACTGAATGTTTCAAAGAAATCAAGTCCGGGTCGTTGGTGAAAACCCTTAGCCACAAGACGAGCTTTATGGCGAGAGATTGTACCATCGGGATTGTATTTAGTACGAAAAATCCATTTACACCCAATGATATTTTGAGAGGGAGAAGGTGGAACAAGATCCCATGTGTGATTACTCATGAGAGCATCATACTCGGACTGCATGGCAGCTCTCCAAGTTGGGCTTTTAAGTGCTTGAACAATGGTTGTAGGTTCAGAGGAGGTTGCTTGAAGGGTAGTGTGAAGGTTAAGTGTTTGGATAGATTTATTGATATTGTTTTGAAAACGTGTGGCGGGTCGATGAGGTGGTGGAGAAAGTGAGTTAGTGGGGTTGTTTTCGACTGAATCAGAGGGAAGTGTTTCGGCTGGGGAGTTGGGTTCGGGAGAAGGCTGTGGGCTGTTAGCCGAGGAAATGGGAACAGTGGCCGAGGAGGTTGGGCCAGTGGCCGAAGGTATAGGGCTGTGGTGTGAGGCAGTGGGTGATGGTGGGGGTACAAATTGTTGATAAATGACAGTAGGGGGCAGCAGGCTGGGCTCATTGTGCTTCTGTTGCTGGTACTGCTCGTTAAGTTTGGAAATATGATAAAATCATAATTGCATTCTTTGCGTTGTGTCTATTTTATTTTAGATGATTGTACACTTCATGTGTCAAGAAACCTGAGAGCCTCCTGGGAAATATACACTTACGTTGTCGTTGCATGTTCATGTTCTAAGGGAGAATGGACACATTTGAATAGAGTCCTGTGTCTGATAGATAGTTCTATAGTTTTCTTCTTTCTCCAATACCTTGTGCAGGATTCTGAACCTCCAAATTTCTAATATTTCCTTATGTAAATCATATCAAATACATCCACCTTTAGGGCAAGGAAAGCATTGAGAGGATCCTGTGCAGTTATATTTGTCTCTGCGAACATGGGTCTCTTGGATAACTAATTTTCAAATCTTGGATACTGTGTCTGGAGAGGTGTACACGTGGGGATGGAAAGAGTGTGGTCTTTCTGGAAAGGTCATTGGAGGCCAATCTGTGGGATTGAGCCCCGAGAAGGATGTATTTGAGAGACATAATTCCTTCCTGATGGAGCAAGAGTCCTCGATTATAGGGATCAAAATCTAGTAGTGTAGCGGCCTATGGATCGGATGGAAAAGCAGATGGTGAGGAAACCGCAAAACGTAGACGCGTGTCATCTGGTAAACAAGCAGCTGAAAGCCCATTACCAAGCGATGAAGCTCTATCAGCAGTTCCATGTTTGGTAGCATTAAATCCAGGAGTCCGGATTGCCTCAGTTGCTGCTGGTGGCCGCCACACGTTAGCATTGTTAGATATTGGCCAGGTGTGGGGTTGAGGATATGGAGGTGAGAGACAGCTTGGTCTGGGGTCCCAAATATGTATGGTGTCCTCTCCTCATCCTATACCTTGCATTGATTCGTCTTCATTAGGAAAGGGTAGACCTGGGATTCTCTCCAGAGGAAGCATAGGTTCTGAGGGGCAAGGTTTTAGAGTTCCTGGAAGTTATATCAAGGGAATTGCGTGTGGTGGCCGACACAGTATGATGGCACAACCGTTCCATTGGAGCACATTGCCTTGTATTAAGAGAAGATGGACGTGATTCGCATTCCTTTGCAGTTCAAGGAAGCTTGTCTTCGCAGGGGATTCGGTTCCACCTTGATGGGGGCAGCCTGGAGATGGCTCATCAACCAACCTCTAGGCTCTATTGGATCTTATGCTCAACTTATTAATATGTTTACTAACCAGTTTTCTTTCAAAAGGGTCTTTGAGAAACTAACCAGTAATCTCTATAGGATGGGTCAACAATCTGATGAATCATTGAAAGACTACTCAAGCAAATTAACAAGAAAGCCGTTGACATCCCAAACCTGGACATGTCCACAGCAACTAAAGCCTTCAGGATGGGACTCAAGAAGGATTCCCCTTACTATGAATAATTGGTAATGACTCCTTGCAAGAAACTGGAGGAAGTCAGAACAAGGGCAATAAAGTTCATCAGGTTGGAAAAGGACAAGTTGATGCAGAAGCAGGAAAGGGGGCATATAGACTATCAACCTTAGATGGCACAAGTGTTCCAAGAAGTTGGAATGAAATCCACCTCAAGTTATACTTCATGTAAGTTATAGCTTGTCCATTCAATTCCAAGAATCAGGTATAATTTACTTTGCTTTATTTCAATTATGTTATTTCAATTAGATTTATATTTTTCAAACTCCTACTGACTTAAGCATCGGAAGGATGTTAGCTAAGCTAACACCCACCCCTAACATGTTTCCATCTTTCAAGGAAACTTAAGGTTTATACTCAAGACGACATGATCAACATGCTCAGTTCAAGTTGCAAAATAACCCAAGATAACAAGGTGATGTTTCAGCTTGCTAAAAAATCAAGGTCACTAAAACAGTAGGCAGTCAATCTTCAAGTTGCCACAAGCTGAGTCAGATTCACACAAAAAAAGTCCAAAGTTACGTTTCAGATGTAAAGGTACACATCTTTCTAAGGTTTAAGGATTTTGCATCTTTCTCAAGTTGTTAAGGTTATTTACACTTTCGCTTGGGCGCACGCTTTCATGTTTTAGTTAAGTTGTAGGTGGGCCAATGTGTCATGTACATATTGATTACCTTCTTGCACTTAATTAAAATTATGAACTCAAGTTGAAATCATTGGTTGTAACATTAACATGTTACCAAACGAACACAAGGATAAAAGGTCAAGCATCTTTTCATTTCATTCCAAAATTGTAGCTTCAACTTGCTACACATTCCTACTCTATTACATTCCCAAAATATTTCTAAGTTGTAGCAACAACATGTTACGCTTAGAAATTCAGTTGTTCATTACAACCAGAATACCCAAAACATGTCCAAACAGACATGTCTTAAAGGACGCTCCCTCTATTGTAATACTTAATTAAAACATAAAAACAAATTGTTTTTTTGTACTAACCCCTACATGCAGGAACTTACCATGCCTCAAACATCTTCTTTCTTCTCCTCTTCTTGAGTCTCTCCAACTTGCTCGGCCTTCTCTTCATCTGAAGCTTTAGAGTTAACTTCATCAGCTTTTTCACCAGTGATCCTCCTCAAAGCTGCATACTCCCCAGCCAGGTTCAAGTTCTTGGTTTAATAGAAGGAGTTTGACGGTTCAAGAATCTCTTAATGACTAGAGCCATGCAACTAATAGACGTCTCATCTTTCGCCCACCGTAAATTATTGGTGGGTGACAGCGGTTAAAGTTAAATTTTCGAAATTAAATTCTCTTTTAACTTCAAAAATTCAGGGGCAATTGTTTGGGGTAGAAAAATCAGCATCCTGCCATTACATCTTGAGCTCACAACTTGATAGTACAAACCTGAGTTCAGAACCTGAGTTCACATCTTGCAGGGCTGTTACTTTGAGCCTATTTTCTAGGAACCGTTATCAAGACATGGAGCAAGATTAGGGGAAGTTATGGACCAAGTCAAACCTCTTTCAACAATCATCATAATCTACATTAACTTCCTAGCCGTAAATCAAGGAGCAATCTTTAGTGATATTTATTATTTCCGTTACTATTTCTTAGTATTTAATCATAGGTGAAACACATGTAAACACACACTCACCTATACGAACATTGGTTGTATTCATACTCACTCTCCACCACTATACTAATAATATACCATATTTCCGAGGTTTTATGCCGGCGAACAAGTTGTTCAAGGGCTTTCCTCGTTAAACTCCTTTGTCATTTTGTTCTACCTTTTCAATCATTATGTTCCAAGGTACCCCGTTTAAATTGTTCAAATTTGGCCAAAACAGTTGGTGATGAGGAGGGCCACTCATAGACACCGGATTTAGTTGGACCTTGGAGAAGGATTGCCCCCGTGCGAAGATCAATTACGACAAAAGAGGAAGGTAAGAAAGTAATAGACGAATTATTATCGCGACAAAATTGAGAGATAGATATGATATTTCGAGAGAGAGATGGGACATGCAAAACATTATTAAGAGAGAAAGTATGTATAGATGTAGAGAGAGGTGGAACCCGTATTTTTTATGTTGAGGCCGGATCCATCTCCAATCAAAAGTTCCTCAGTGCCATCGTATGGTGAATGCATGGCAAGTGTATCTAGGTCATGAGTAGCATGATGAGTAGCCCCGCTATCAAGGAGCCAAGAGGGTGGATTCGGTGGAGCACAGGAGGTGTTGTACGCAGCTGGGGTGTAGGATCGGGGTTTGGGCCGAGGGGTAGGGTTGGGCGATGGTGGTGTGGCGCCAAGAAATTGGCCACGAAAAACCCTACATTGAGATACATAGTGTCCTTGGGCTCGGAACCATTGGCACCGACCCTTGAAGGGTACAGAAGGACGTGGGTTATTGTTGTTGGCGTTAGGAGTAGGAGAAGAAGGAGTAGGCAGTAGGCCTTGTTGCGGGTTGAAAGGTAATGAGGAGGCAGCCATGAGATTGGGTAGAGAAAGAGAGGCCGGAAAAAAAAACCTAGAATGGATCTCTAGGCTCTGATACCATATAAGATAAACCAATATTGGAAGAACTTAATTTTATTATTCATACCACAACTGTATATATACAAGAGATTACTTGATGACCAAGATACGAACAATCCTAGTCTAAGGTAATTACAACATAACCATAAATACCTAATGTGAAAAGGAAACAATATATACAGAAAATAAAGTAACATAACCATAAATACCTAATGTGATAAGGAAACAATATAACAGAAAATAAAGTCTATTTAGTATCTCTATCAGATTCTACACTAGGAAATAGCAGCAACCCAGTCTCTTTTCAAATCATTAAGAGATAACCCCCTAAATCCATCATCAGCATATGCCCAATGCCCAAAGAGATGCTAAAGAAATCACTTTATTCCATAAGAGATGGCTCGATAAATACTGACTTTTGAAAATCTTTGTGTTCCTTTCCGACCAAATACACCAACAAACTGCAAATACTCCACAATCCCACAAGCATCTTGCCACTTCTCCTTAAACCCCTTAAAGTGAATTTGGAGAAGCGAAGAATTAGATTTTAGACTCACCCACACTTTTTTAGTCACCTCCAACAAACGGTTCCAAGATAACGAGCAAAGCTGCAGTGGAGGAAGAGGTGATTGTGTGTTTCGTCAAACTTCTTGCAATTTGCGCACCAACTAGGCGATAAACATTTATAAGGACGTCGAAGCTGCAATTTGTCACTAGTAATTAAGTTCTAAAATCCGCAGAAATGCCCGAATTTTGAAAGGGGTCTTAGATTTCCAAACGCGAGATGAATAAATAAAGGATAATGGATTAGAACTCTGAACGAAGAAATTAAGAAAAGATTACAAGATTTCTTGTCGGATTCCTCTAAAAACTAAGTACGATAATCTTGTTGATTCGACAAACGAACATGAGATAAGGAGAAAAGGAGCTTTCTTATCAAAAAAAAAAAAATGAGGAAAGGAGCATACGAACATCATTTGACTCTATCATTAAGATTGCGAAAGAAATGAAAATTCCAAGATATAGAATCTCCCCCCTCCCCCAATTCTTGAAACTCAGTAATGGGGGACCCATGGATTATAGATAGACGATACAAACGAGGAAGAGATCTTTGAACGAAGAATTACCTACCCAAACTGAAAGGCCCTTTGTTGATATGCAGATGATCAGACAGCTATGGTTTGGCTTAGCTGTCAGATGATAGTTGAACCGTGCAGCGGAAATAAGAGAGGCTTGAAATAATGATAGGACAAAGAACACAAAGAAATAATGCAAGTGTGTGAATGTGATTGCAAAAATGTAATAACACAGAGAATTTAAAGTGGTTCAGAGTTCACTCCTCCTACATCCACCCCCACTGTCAATCTTGACAAGTGAGATCAATTTTATTATAATTTTTAATCAACAAAAATTACAAATGATTGATTTAGGCAAGTTCCTTGAACTTCCTCTTCCTAATTAGTACAGTCAACTAGGGATACACTTAAAGTACAGTCTTAAGTGTTTTTACAACTTGAAGTACAGTCTCAAGATTTTACAAAACAACTAATACACTCAAAGTACAGTCTTGAGTGTTTACAAACTAATTCTACACCTAAAGTACAGTCTTAGGATTTTGGAATTTGTGAATTAACACACTAAGGGGTGTTTGTTGTTGAAGCAAAGGTTTTGGGGTGAGGGTTTTTGGTTTGGAATAGGGTTTAAAGGGTAGGGATTGGTGAGTGTGTGTGTGGATTACAGGAGGTGTGTGTGGGTGTAAGGGAAAGGTTTTGGACTGTGAAAAAGAGTATTTTTCAAGAGTATTTTGTGTAGAGGATGAACTCCTCTATTTATACCCTTCAATGTAGCCGTTGGAATATGACATTGCGGCTACATTAATGAGCCTTGACCGGTCTTTGCCCCACTTGTCCACTTGCAGGTCTTCATGAGTCGGCTTGAGCTGGCTTGAACCGAGAGCTTCGAAGGTCTTCGGTGGTCTTCATTGGTCTTCAATGGTGAACTTGACAGCTGTGAAGATCCAAGTTCCACTTTGGTTGAGATTGTGGTAACGTAGATTGAGACAAAGTGATGGCTATCGCAGGAATGAAGTCGCCATTTGTCGAGATCATACTAAGGCTTAGCTATCAGAGAAGTTCTCTAATAAGGACTGAGATGCACATGATGATCTTGATAGATAAGAGAGGAAATATGATTCATGTTATTGATTGAATGTAACCAATGTATAAGATAGAATCATGACTGTCATACTCATAGCTGTCAGATAAACTAAAAGATGAATATAACAGATTTCCTCTTTTGATATAAACCCTGTTCTATATATATATATTCCTTTATCAAAACCAACTAACTAGGACATTGATCAGAGTTAGGTCCTAACAATTTCCCCCTTTTTGGTAAAGGAAGATCTATTTAGAACATGTCTTCATAGTTTAATGATAATAGAAATATAAATGAAAGAAGTAATTCAGGGATTCATATCATGCACAAGTAATCAGAAAGAGTTTGAAATACTTGGATTTGATCTCAAAATAAGAAAAGTTTACAAATTACAGCCATTTAAACACAAAACTTAAACAAAAGATTGTTTCAATCCACAAAAGAATTTCAACAAAATACAATTCAATCATCAGCAAGTTGATCATAAAATTCTTCTCTTTCTTGTCTTCTTTGAAAGGAGCTCATTTCTTTCTTCCTCCAGTTCTCTTCTCATTTCAGGTTCAACTCCTCTGTAATAGAACTCATTGTTCCATTCCCAAGTCATCCTCTCATCATACTTGAAGAACTTATCTTCCTTTGCTTTCAGTTGTGCTCTAGTGAGAGGCATCTGATCATTTCTTATTCTCATTGTACCCCACAGATGCTTCTTCTTGTTCCTTGCTTTCTTGCTTATCTTGGGCACAAGGGATGGATCTGGATGAGGAACAGGAGACATATGAACTGGGGCTTGAGGAATAGGGGACATTTGAAAGGATTGTTGAGGAGGGTTGGGAATGGTAGAAGATGGAATGATAATGGGAGAGACTTGATGTGGGCTTGAAAGATCATCATCATCATCATCATCATCATCACTGTCAGAGTCTGATGAAAGATCAATAACAGTATGAGCTCTGCTTTGGCTGACAGCAATGGATGCTCTGAACTCTTTGATCTCAGGAATAGAGATCAGTTTCATGAAATGAGAGTTTTCATTGGGAGAGTTGAAGAGAATGGGATCAACAGAGATGAAGGGTGAGAGATAGGGCTCAATGCCTGGATTAAGGGTTGGGGGAAAGATATTGACAGTCTTGCTTATCAAAAGCATGAGGGCACACTTCTGTTCAAACAGAGAGAGAAAGAATGATTTGGCAAGTTCAATGCACAAAGTGAAAACTAGGCCTTTTGGCATGAAGAGACAAGAATTGAGTGATGGAGAGAGAAGTTGGCTAAAGAGAATTTCCCAATCAATGAGTGTATTGGGAGTGATGAATTTTGGGAATGATGGGATTTGATGAACAAAATGGGAGGTTGATGAAGTCCTTGACACTTTCCATTCTTCATAGGCAAAGAAAACTAATCTTGCAAGATTTCTTGCCACCATAATCAAACCATTTCTTGACAGTTCCCATGATTTTGGATAGGTAAAGGGGTTTGCAATTTCTGGGAAATGGGTCACATTGGCTAACCTGGTTTTTGCTGCTTTGATTGAAGAGATTGAAAAGTCAATGCCACAGTTAAGCATCCAAGGTTCCTTTTTGGGAAGGTAGGCTTGATTGGGAGTTGGAGGAATGGAGTGGCTTGGAGGGTCATCGGGGCTGTTGGGCAAGGGATCAGCATCGGACACATCTTGAGCTTGTCCAACTAGTATTGGACTTTGAGGGGAGGCTTCAACTGATTCATTTTCAGGGATTGGGGAGATTGGCTTGGTAGGAGCAGAGGTATGGGTTGAAAAAGATGGGATTGAGACAGATGAATGATCAAGACTTTGCTTGAGGAGATCAGAGCAAAATAGGGATTTTAGAAGGTTCAAAGCTGCCCTGACTTCTCCCTTGGTCAACTTTTGCTCAAGAATGGATATAAGGACTGCCTCATTTTCTGGTGTTCCATCAAACACAAGTCCCTTGCAAGCATTAAGGATTGTTTCTCCCTTTGAGACAAGATTGGGATCAATTTCAACACCAACTTTCTTAAGACTTTGAATGATCTCAGATGTCTTATCAGGATTCCCCCTATCAATTTCAACAGTTGGGGTATGTTCATTCACAAGCTCAGTCTCAGGAATGGAAGGGATGATTGGGATATCTTCATCCATAGCTGTCACCTTTGGATTATTGGATGACTCTCCTGGTCCACTTCTTTTCTTGATAAGCCTAGACCTGAGTTCATCTATGGCAATCACAGTCTCCTCTTTACTAAGAACATCCTCAAGATAAATGAGAGCAGCCTTTTCAGTATCAGGGTTCCCATCCAACTCAATAGCATCAATGGCTCTTAAGATTTTGGCTAACTGTTCAGGTTGGGTAGAGGGGATGTTTTCATCAGTGTTCCCCCTTAAAGGTTGCTTCTCAGATTGTTCTTTAAGGTTAAGGATGTCTTAAATGGCTGACTGGTGACCTGAGCTAGGTGTTGATGACTTGTCCATTTTTGGACTGACAATAGCGGATTTTGGAGAAAGGGAAGGGGTATTTATTTTGGTTTTCTTGGCCTTGGGAGCTTTCTTTTCAAGTTTTCTTTTCTTTGGCAAGGATTTGGAAGGAATGGATAAAGAGGATTGTACCTTGGATCTGGTAGTATGCTGGTGGGATAGGCCGTCGAGAGGTTGCTTGCCTTTGTGCACAGCTTTGGATAGGTTGATGGCTGCCTGAAGCTCTTGAGGGTCTATGGTATCATCATCAAAATTAGCTTGACCCATTGTGTTAACCTCATGACTGTCAATGGCACCTCTTTCTTCATTAGCCTTATCATGGCTGTCAGACAAGGTAGTTTCACTGTCAGCTACCTGAACATCCTTGCCTTTGCCCTTATGAGGTACCACAGTCTTTTTCAACAATCCAGTCTTCTTCACATTGGATTGCACACCCCTCTTTATTCTTCTACTTGTAGCCAATGCTATCAAGTCCTTCCAATGTTCAATCTTCTTTCTTGTTTCTGCTTGCAGTTTCTCTTGTGTTTCAACAAAACTACTGATACTTATATCATCTCCAGCTCTCATCACAGCTCCCTTCTTTTGTTTCAATGCAAAAGTTCTGTCATTGAAACACTTGGTCTCTGACAGCTTCACAGTCTTCAACCATTTCTTGTGTAGAGGAGGATTGAGTTTAGGAATTAGAACATCAAGAATTCCACTCATGAATTTGAAGTTGTTCATCTTTCCACCTTGCTTCTTGAACTTTAGAGTGGACGTTGAGACTGCAAGCTGGAAGTTGTGAAGAAGAACAATGCACCAGTTTGTGTCTTTGGTGAATAGGCTCAGCATTTGCTTCCATTCATTTGATCCCATTTGATCAAATGAAGATTGCTTGCCATCAATAGCTTTGTTGACCACATCCATAAGAGTTGATTTAAAAATGTCAGCTTTGTCCTTCACCATGGCCTTGTCCTGCACACTCTTAAAGTCATGAACTTTAACCCCAAAGAATTTCTCATACAGTTTTCAATCTGTCGACCCTCTATCCCATATGTTCTTCACAAACATCGGCTTTGTTTGGGATCTCATAGACATCACTGACCATCTCTGGAGTAATGGTTATCTCCACATTGTCTATGGTGGCAGTTATTGAATTGTTATCTTTGTTCCTTTTTCCTACCAGGTAAATCTCTCTGCACAGTTCTTCATAAATTGGAGGTCTTGCTCCCATGAATTTAAGCAATTCATTGACCTCAAGAAGTTCTTGGATGAGTATCCCAACTTCAGACTCATAGAAGCTAGGTTTTATGAAGTAACTGTGAGCAAGGCTCTAAAAAGCGCTAGGCGGATGCTAGGCGGCGGAGCCGGGCCTAGCGCCTAGGCGGGGACTAGTCGGGGACTAATCGGGATTAGTCGGGATTAGTCAGGACCTAGGCGGGGCTTAGAACTAGGCGTTGGAGAGGGGCCTAGCGCCTAGGCGGGGCCTAGGCGCCCTTAGGCGGGATCTTTTAGAACAGAGACTGTGAGCATCTGGGTAGTTTGCTTTTGATGCTGCCATTGATGATTAAGGAATTAGGGTTGAAGGAATACGATGAAGGATTAGTGAGGAAAAGAGATGAATTTTAAACAGAGGTTTAATGAAACAGGGGTTTTGGTGATTACGAAAGGAGAGAGAGACAAATAATGAGTGGAGAGTGGGTTTTAATGGGCATTGGGGGTTTCAAAGTTTAGTAACTGTTCACATGAACAGTGATTTTTGCCCTTCCCCACGTTGAGGCATTAACTTCCACAGAGCACAAGAAGAACATTCTCTTTTTCAAGAATTTTGCAGGTGAAGAGATGGCTAAGGAAGTGACAATTGTGAGCAATTAACACGATCAAATCACATAAAAGTTGCTTTAACCTAGCTGTTGAAAGAAAACTTTGACAGTTAAGTCTAGTTTGAATGATGATGGCTGTCTGAGATAGCTAGGTGAAACTTGCCTATAAAACAATGACAATTTCAGAGGAAAATTATTCAGATTGTTTTACAAACACAAATGGGTAGATTTTCCTCAAAGTTTAATCCAAAAAATATGGCTCAAACAGCAAAAAAGTTGGTTTTTGGGAAGAATTGTGAGGATGATTTGAGGGGGGATGAAATGGAAATAGAGAGAGAGTCCTTCAATGTAGTTGAAAGTTCAGAGAGAGTGAGTGATAGAGGTAAGAACAAGAGAGTGAGAGAAGATCAGGACTATGGTGTTAAGGAGATAGCTGTCAGAGAGAAAATTGACAGTAGAGAGGGAGAGGGAATAAGGCTCTTTGGAAAGACTATCAAGGTTGATCAGGGTGAGCCCAGTAAGGGAAAAAGTAAGGTGGAGAGGATTTATACATTGGGGGAATTGGTTAAGCAAGATAGGGCTCGAGACATATGGAAAGGAGCTTAGTTGTCAAGAAAAAGGTTAAGCCCGAGAAGCCGTATACTCCGCGAGTAGGGATTCACTCTCTCCGGTGGGTTGGATTGTTGGAGGGGAGAGGAGATAACTTTCTTTGGAGTGCATGTCTCTCCTTCTTCAACAATCTCATACCTATTCAACCAGGTTATTGGTTGTTTTAGCCCTGCCGAGTTCTGCAGAGAGAGAGAGGAGTCAAGAGCTAGCCAACCACTTGTAGTTGCTGGGAATGGGACTTATTCTGGAGAATTTAGCTTTGTGACACCAATGGAGGGATTGCTTCAACCATATGATGCAGTTGAAGAGTGGTGGCCAAGGAGAGCAAGTCCTTCACTTCAATATTCTTTCACTTCCATTGATCCCTTCCTGGAGAGGCACCCAATATGGTTGCAAAGGTATCACCAGACCTTGCAATCTACACAGGAGGCAAGGTGTGAAGGAATGAGTGCTGGAGGAGGATCTGGAGAAACAGTGACATTCCCTAAGAATGTCTGACAGCTAAGGGGAGGATTTGAAGAGGAGAGTTGGATCTGGAGATTGTTTTGCTTTAAGGAAGTTTTTGGTGAGAGAAGGGAGATGAAAGAGAGAGGAATTTCATGGTTTGTTTTCTGTTTTTGTTCATGTTTTTGTTTTTCATGACTTTTGTATGGATAGCTATCAGTGGATAGCTATCAGAGATGTTTTTGAGGGAATAGCTGTCTGGCTCCATTGTGACAGCATTGCCCTGAATTATGTAAGCCTCCTTTATTTATGAAGTACAACTCTTTATTTTGGCATATTTATCATTCCAAGCATGGCTCTTAACATCTCAAATCTCTTTTCATCCATTGCCTTAGTAAGAACATCAGAGACATTATCCTCAGTACAAACTTTTGCAAGGTTGATATTTCCTTTTTCAACATGGTCTCTGATGAAGTGATGTCTTACCTCAATATGCTTTGTTTTTGAGTGTTGGACGGGGTTTTGTCATGGCAATAGTGCTTGAGTTGTCACGAGAAGATGGGAATGTTGGATAATTCAATTCCAAAGTCTTGAAGTTGACTTTTAAGATAGAGAATTTGAGAGCAACACAAGCCTGCAAACAATATACTCGGCCTCGTTTGTTGAAGTGGCTACCGAGGTTTGCTTTTTGCTTGACCATGAAATGATTCTTGAGCCAATAAGCGGCATCCACCACTAGTGGATTTTCTATCTAGATTACATCCAAGATAGTCGAGTCGGTGAATCCAATTAGAGAGAATGGGGATTCGGTGGGATACCACAAGCCAAAATCAAGGGTTCCTTTGAGATATCTTAGAATTCTCTTGACAGAGAGATGAGATTCCTTGGGATTAGCTTGAAATCTAGCACAAAGACAGACACTAAACATAATGTCGAGTCTTGAAGTCGTTACATAAAGAAGAGATCCAATGTAGCTTCTGTAAAGTGTTGGATTTACACTTTGACCATCTAGATCAGCATGGAGTTTGGTTGTGGTTGACAAGGGTGTTTTGGCAGGGGAAGCATTTTGCATGTCAAACTTCTTGATCATATCCCTTGTGTATTTAGCTTGGTTAATGAAGATTCCTTCCTTCATTTGTTTGACTTGAAGACCCAAGAAGAAAGTAAGCTCACCAATCATACTCATTTCAAACTGGTCTTTCATAATATCTCCAAATTCAGTGCACAAGTCCTCATTTGATGAACCAAAAATGATGTCATCAACATAGACTTGGATTAGCAACTGATCATCTCCATATTTCTTGATAAACAAAGTGTTATCAATATGGCCCTTGTTAAATCCTTTGCCAAGGAGATATCTAGATAGAGTATCATACCAAGCTCTTGGTGCTTGTTTAAGCCCATACAATGCTTTGTCCAATTTGTACACATGATCAGGAAACTTTGGGTGCTCAAAACCAGGGGGTTGAGATACAAACACCTTTTCATTTAAGACTCCATTCATAAATGTACTCTTGACATCCATTTGGAATACTTTCATCTTCTTAAATGAAGCATAGGCAAGGAATAGCCTAATAGCTTCAAGTCTTGCAACAGGTGCAAAAGTCTCATCATAGTCAATACCTTCTTCTTGTCTGTATCCTTGAGCAACCAGTCTAGCTTTGTTTCTTACAATAACACCTTCTTCATTCATCTTATTTCTGAAAACCCATCTTGTTCCAATGACAGTTTGGTTTCTTGGTTTAGGAACAAGTTGCCACACTTTGTTCCTTTCAAACTGCTCTAGTTCTTCTTCCATGGCTTCTATCCAGTCAGCATCTTGGAGTGCTTCATTTATTTTCTTTGGTTCCACTTGGGATATGAATGCACTCATGAGAAAAGGGATGTTGTCTGGAACTGGGGTTTTATCAATTTGAAGACTGATGTAAAGGTCTTTATTGGGTGGAATGATGTGAGTAATGGTGGATTCATCATTGGTTTTGGGAGGAGAAAGAGGATTATTGGATGTAGATGGAAGATGGCTAGTGGATGGATTAAATGATGAATTTGGATGGTCAGTCGGCCAAGGGTTGGCTGTCACAAGGAAGAATTTTGGGAGATGTCAGTCAAGGGATGACTATTATTTTGAGTATTCTCTTCCTCATCATTTGGATTGGTAGTGGGAGTGATTGTTGTTGACTTGGTTGGCTGGATTGGTTGATGATGGGAGTGGGATTGGTCATGGTCATGCAGCACAGGATAGCCGAGATGAATTTCTTGGAACCATGTATGGAAGATTTGATGAATCTTGTTCATGATGGAGAACAGTTGAATCAAGAATGGGAGATGCTTCAGGAGATTATCAAGGTTTCCCAAACCTTCATCAAAATCACACAATTCAGCTTACACTTTGATCATTGTTTTCATCAAAGTCAACATGAATTGATTCTTCCACAACAAGTCTTCTTTTGTTGTAAACTCTATAAGCTTTGCTTGTGTGAGAGTATCCAAGAAAGATTCCTTCATCACATTTGGAGTCAAATTTGTCCAAATTGTTTTTGCCATTGTTGTGAATGAAGCATCTACTTCCAAAGCGTGAAAGTAGGAAATGGTAGGAACTTTGTCATTCCATAGTTCATATGGAGTCTTCTTATGGAATTTGTTGATCGGTGTTTTATTTTGAACATACACGGTAGTGACAGCTTCACCCCAACAATATTTTGGGAGATTGTGTTCTCGACAAGCATTGTTCTCGCGCCTCACGATTGTTCTGTTCTTCCTTTCAGCAACACCATTTTGTTGGGGTGTTCTTGGGGCTGAAAAATTGTGATCAATACCTTTTGAATCACAATACTCTTCTACTCCTGTGTTCTCAAATTCTTTACCATGATCAGATCTGATCTTGACAATGGATGTCCCTTTTTGATTTTGAATTTTATTGAACAGCTTTGTCAGACAGCTAAGGGTGTCACTTTTGGATTCAAGAAGAATGATCCAAGTGAATCTGGTGTAGTCATCAACCACAACAAGGGAGTATCTCTTTCCTCCTAAAGATCTAGTCCTTATGGGTCCAAAGAGATCCATATGGAGTAGTTCAATAGGTCTTGAGGTGTCCAATCTGGTCTTGGGCTTGAATGAAGATCTCTTTTGCTTCCCACATTGGCATGCTTTGCAAAGTTTGTCCTTCTTGAATGGGATCCTTGGAAGACCTCTGACTAGATTTGAATTGGCAAGCTTGGAGATGGTTTTATGGTTAAGGTGAGCCAATCTTTTGTGCCAAAGCCATGACATATCGATTGACTAAAAGACGAGGAAGGCGTGAGCATTTGAGGACTCCACAATCTCTAAGTTTAAGCAATAGAGATTTCCTTTTCTTGAACCAATAGAATGACTTTATTGCTTTTATCTTTAACGGTGCATTTATCCTTAGTGCAAACAACATGATATCCCTTATCACGAGATTTGACTAATGTGATCAAATTGTGTTTGAGACCCTCTACATAAGACACATTTGTAAAAATGATATCTTTTGTAATAAGATTTCCTGATCCTTTGACCTTAGCTTGGGAATTGTCACCAAAGGTTACATTTGGACCATTTTTAGGGGAATATTGTTGCAACCAGTCTTTATTGAAGGTCATATGTCTACTACAACCACTATCTAAATACCAAAGTTCTTTCCTAGGTACCTGCAAAACAGAAAGTAAATTTTATGGTACCCCTTTTTATTCTTTTGGGTCCAAAGGATTAGTTTTTCTTTGGAACCCTAGCTTTGTTCATTGGTCCCTTGTTGAAGAACTGGTTTAGGGTATGATAATATGACATGATTTGCATCATGTAAGGTGTAAGGACAGTGGATTGGGATGGATTGAAGAAGTGGTTTGGATTGTTGTATTGGGGTTGAAACTGAAAGCTATTTGAAGAGGATGATCTGGGAGAGTCATTTTGACTTGCATGGCTTCTTCCATTTGAGTATTGCCATTGAGGTTTTTGTTGTTTGGTGTATTTATGTTTGTTATAGAATCTTTGTTGCCTTGGGGTTCTTTGTTGTTTGGAAGATTTTGGTTGTCTGTCAGGCCTTGGCTGTCTGTCATGCTTTGGCTGTCAACCCTTGGGTCGTCGACGGACTTGGACCGACTAGCACATTTTTGCAGCTTGACTTCTTCTTGTATATTGGCTCCTTTTTGAACCCAAATATACTTGCTTCCTTGACTTTTACTTGGTCCTTCCTTTGACTGACTAGGACCACCCAAGATTTCCTTTGATTTTCCTTTGGTTTGAACAGGATAGGTTTGAGCTTGATAGCCGCCGTAGCTTAGATTTTCTAGCACCATTTTTTCAATGGCCCTTTCACCTGGGAGGAGTGTACACTTTGCTTTGTTGGATTATCAGCACCAATCCCTGTTTTGTCACTAGGACGCCTTTGGGTGTAGGTGAAAAGGGATAATGCTTTGCTTGACATGTTCCATAAATCTATTCTCTTTTTAAGAGCATCATTTTCTTTTTCAAGATTTATGATTTTTTGACAGTTTTCAAGATTCCTTGAAGCCTCGGTACTCGAGATCCATGTTTTGTTTTTCAAGCATGAAGCCTTGATCTCTTAGCCCTTGACATGCTTTCTCAAGCTCGAAATGGTTTTTGTGAGGGTGTCTATGGTTGAGGATTGGGAAAGGTTCTCATTGACCAGTGAAGCAAAGCTAGTTTTTTGTTTTTGGTTTGAATTAAAAGAGTGCAAACTAATTGTTTAAAACCATCAATATTTAAAGAGTTAAAATCATGTACCTCTTTTAGTTCATCGCCAGCAGCAAGTGCTTCCATTTCTTCCTCATTGTCGATTCTTCCTCATCTTCGCCTATAAGGCATATCATGGCTTCTTCTCCTTCATTGTCGAATCATCACTTGACACATACTCTTCATCACCTGAATTTTGATGAGTCGGCTATCATAACTTGCTCTTTGTTTTTGTCATGTTTATTTTTGGAGCAATTGAAGCGGTTGCACTTGGAACTCGTGAATGATCTCTTTTGAGTAGGTCATCTTCTTAGCCGTCGATTGTCCCTAGGTTTCCTTGGTTCAGACAATCGGATGAGTAATGTCCTTGCTTTCCACGCTTGAAACAATCAATTGTTTTCTTGTAGCTGTCTTGTTGAGCATTAGTTGTGGAGGGATTGTATTTTTTGTCAAAAGATTTCTTCTGGAATTTCATGGCATTTCTGACAGCCATGGAAATGAGACTTGGAATGTCTTCTTGGGAGATCTGTTTATCGACGGGTTTGGAGCCGATGTTTATCTTTTGAAGGGCATTGTTGACAATGGTCTCAATGTCTTGGTGAGTGATTGGTTTGTGTACGGTTTCTTGAGCAATTAAAGCTAAAGTTTGTGAAATGGTAGGACCGGTTGAATTTTTATCATACCTTCCAATTCATAAGCTTCAAGCTTTCCAAAATACTGTTCAACCGTTATTGTGCTCCACTCGCATCCTTCTCTAATAGGTAATGCTACCTTTTCATATTCTTGAGGAAGATTTGAATATATCTTGAGGCGTAGATCTTGTTGTTCAAAGGTTTTTCCATGGTCGCAATAGATCTAACAAGGTTCTCAAACCTTGGTTGAGCAAAGACTCACTTTTTCTCCAGGGTAGAACTTGAAGTTGTCTAATTGCCTAAGCAAGTTATACAAGTTTTGTGTCCCGACACTCGGAGTGTTTAGTGAACTTAGTTTGAATGAGAGCCCATGCCGATCCGGCATTTGGTTCCTTAGCAATTTCTTGTGCTAATGAGTCATTTACACTATTTTGAAGAATGTTCTTGACTTTCAAGTTTGCACTTATCAATTGTTTTTCACTTCGCACCATGTTTCGGGGATTTGATCTTACTAGGTCCTCCATCAGTGTCTACTTGAGTTGGGTAGGACACTTCATTCTCTAGAACATACCAGTTCCATATACTGTTTGCATCAAGATATGTTTTTATTTTTGATGCATAGATCTCAAAAGATCCACAGTCATCAATGTGTGGGATGTCTTTCTCATTATTTCTCCTTGGTTGAGGCATGGTGGGTTTGAAGAGGATCCTTCACAAGTTGTTAGACTTTTGAATGTGAAGACAAGCTTTGATACCAATTGAAAGGCCCTTTGCTGATATGCAAATGATCAGACATCTATGGTTTGGCTTAGCTGTCAGATGATAGTTGAATTGTGCAGCGGAAATAAGAGAGGCTTGAAATAATGATAGGACAAAGAACACAAAGAAATAATGCAAGTGTGTGAATGTGATTGCAAAAATGTAATAACACAGAGAATTTAAAGTGGTTCAGAGTTCACTCCTCCTACATCCACCCCCACTGTCAATCTTGACAAGTGAGATCAATTTTATTATAATCTTTAATCAACAAAAATTACAAATGATTGATTTAGGCAAGTTCCTTGAACTTCCTCTTCCTAATTAGTATAGTCAACTAGGGATACACTTAAAGTACAGTCTTAAGTGTTTTTACAACTTGAAGTACAGTCTCAAGATTTTACAAAACAACTAATACACTCAAAGTACAGTCTTGAGTGTTTACAAACTAATTCTACACCTAAAGTACAGTCTTAGGATTTTGGAATTTGTGAATTAACACACTAAGGGGTGTTTGTTGTTGAAGCAGAGGTTTTGGGGTGAGGGTTTTTGGTTTGGAACAGGGTTTAAAGGGTAGGGATTGGTGAGTGTGTGTGTGGATTACAGGAGGTGTGTGTGGGTGTAAGGGAAAGGTTTTGGACTGTGAAAAAGAGTATTTTTCAAGAGTATTTTGTGTAGAGGATGAACTCCTCTATTTATACCCTTCAATGTAGCCGTTGGAATATGACTGTTGCAGCTACATTAATGAGCCTTGACTGGTCTTTGCCCCACTTGTCCACTTGCGAGGTCTTCATGAGCCGGCTTGAGCCGTGGCTTGAACCGAGAGCTTCCGAAGGTCTTCAGTGGTCTTCATTGGTCTTCAATGGTGAACTTGACAGCTGTGAAGATCCAGGTTCCACTTTGGTTGAGATTGTGGTAGCAGAGATTGAGACAAAGTGATGGCTATCAGAGGAATGAAGTCATAGCTGTCAGATCATACTAAGGCTTAGCTATCAGAGAAGTTCTCTAATAAGGACTGAGATGCACTTGATGATCTTGATAGATAAGAGAGGAAATATGATTCATGTTATTGATTGAATGTAACCAATGTATAAGATAGAATCATGACTGTCATACTCATAGCTGTCAGATAAACTAAAAGATGAATATAACAGATTTCCTCTTTTGATATAAACCTTGTTCTATATATATATTCCTTTATCAAAACCAACTAACTAGGACATTGATCAGAGTTAGGTCCTAACACAAACATCTTCTCAAAAAAGAATTCGAGCTCCGTTACCTACGTTTAAACGAAGAAAAGGATCGAATAGGCGGTGGGGCTTTTCTGAGTAGCCGAATTTCTGATTATAGTATCCCAACCATTGCTATGCATACCGAATTTGCTTTTAATCATTTTATGCCAAAGAGATTGAGGTTTTCGAGGAAATCTCCGGAGCCCATTTAGTGACAAGAGAGATTTTCTGACTGATCAAATTCCCCAAAGCTAACCCACCCTCCTCCTTCGGACACCAAACTTTATCCCAAGCCACCAGATGATCTCTTTTGCCTTCCCAAAAAAAAAATCTCATTGTTCTCTAAATAGATCTGAATTGAATAAAAAACAAATGGACTTAATACTTAGATGTCTGAATGAATCAGCCATTCTGAGCCTCTTATTGCAAAAACAAACACCTCCGAACACTCGAAGCCAAATCACTCGATTGCAGAGGATTGTGCACAAGTAAAATAATGCACCTGTTGATATTTTTAAATAGTAATTCCCATACTGTTGTTTCAACTTGGAGCAGCGGCAGAGGTACACAAGGGCTAATGGGGGCAATTGCCCCCATTTGACTAAAAGATTTATTTTACTAGAGCGAATATTGTAAAAAAAATAGGAGTTTTATGCAATTCTTGGCTTGGCTACATTTGTCCTACCTCCGTCCGTCATATTTGAAGAGGTGGGTACTTCTTCTCAATAATTCCATTTGAGTAAATTTCTCATTTGGTTTGTACTTATTCAACCAATTGACTATACTAAGCTTAATTTCCTGCTACTTTAAAATAAATGTTCTCTCATTGTTTTGAATTTGAATGTTCTAACGAGCACTTAGATATTTAATTACTGTCAACGACTTTCTTTAATTTGTGTGCTTAGTCAAATCTCATCTCTTCGAGTGTGACACGGGAAGTATAACTGAAGGTTTTTAAATTTATTCTGTTGCATGTTTCAGGTCTGAGACGGAATTCATTGGTAGAATTGTGTGTGAGGTTGAAAACAGTCTACAACACCGCAAGGATTTGAATATCCCTCAAGTCTTAGTTGGAATGAATTATCAAACCCGTGAGATTAACTCGTGGATGAAAAATAGATCCAAGGACAATAATGTCCTCGTCATTTGCGGAATTGGTGGAATAGGGAAGACAACTATTGTCTCACACCTGTTTAATGAATATTATAAAGATTTTGAAGGTAGTTGTTTCCTCGCAAGGATTACAGCGATGTGGGATCAAATTGGGGTTTGTGGTGTACAAAGTCGACTTCTCTCAACCATTGTAAATAAAAGGGAGGAGATAAGAATTTATAACTGTGATGAGGGCACCGAAAGGATAAAGAGAGCTATATGCAATAGAAAACTCCTTCTTGTTCTCGATGATGTTAGTGAAACGGAGCAGTTAGAGGCACTTCTTGGACAACCACAGAGGCTGTGTCCTGGAAGTAAAATCCTAGTAACTACTAGGAACATGTCGTTGCAAAAGGATTTCATCATTCCTCCTAAGGTCCATAATGTTGAATGCTTAAAAGAAAAGGACTCTCTGGAGCTCTTCAGTTGGCATGCCTTTCGACAACTTTTCCCCCTAGAAGAATACATGCAGCTATCAAAAGAGATACTCTTGCGCTGTGGAGGCCTTCCATTGGCTCTTGTAGTTTTGGGTTCTTCTCTACGCAGAAAGTTAGATATTGTCTTTTGGAAAAAGCAATTGCAAAAATGGGATGAAATTGGGAACCCTGATGTCCTGAAGGTTATGCAGATAAGCTATGATTCATTGGAAGATGAGACGGTGAAAAATCTGTTTTTGCATGTTGCTTGCTTTTTTGTGGGAGAAGAAGAAGATTATGTAGTAAAATTATTAGACCACTGTGGTCTGCATGCTTCGGTGGGAATCCAAAATCTGATTGATAGATGTCTGATAACAAAAAAAATACCTGACATGAAGTTGATGATGCATCAGGTGATTCAAGATATGGGGCGAGAAATAGTTAGAAAAGAATCCCTGAACGAGCCTGGGCGACGGAGTAGATTGTGGCGTCATGAGGATTCTTTTTCAGTACTGAAATATGACAAGGTATTTTTTTTTATTAAATGTCGACGCTTTTTGTGAATGCATGCTTTCATGCTTTGCAAGTCAGTTGAACATTATATTTTAATTCTTTCTGTGTTGAAGGGCACTGAAGCTGTTCAAGGGCTCGTTCTTGACTGGCTGAAGATAAGTAAAGTAGAGTCTGATGGATCAAGCTTGGCTGCCGCTGGTGCAAATCAGCACTTAATTACAAAAGTGCTTGGCTATGTGAAAAAGAAAAAAGAACAGGTTTTTGACAGATTTTTACCTTCAAATGACGGTGAATTGAAAATTGATGCGTTTACGAAGATGGTAAATCTGAAATTTGTCAAGCTCAACCATGTATATCTCACTGGATGCTGTAGTAAATTTCCCAAGAAATTGATATTGATAAGTTGGCACGGATTTCCTCTCGAATATGTACCCATGGAGTTGCCCCTGCAGAACCTGGCTGCTCTTGACTTGCAACAAAGCAGATTAAAACAAGTTTGGAAGGGATACAAGGTAAGACATTTGTTTATTAATAAATAAGTGCTGCACTGATGCAATCTTTAGGACTTGGATTGTCCCAAGAAATGCAAAGCTTACAATGAATTTCTAAATATGAATGTTAGATTATGAATTAAGCTGTCACAATGATAGCCACTTTACGATTGTTTTACCTTTTTTCCCGCGCAGGAAGTTAAATCACTGAAGTTTCTTAATCTAAGTTACTCACTGGAACTTTGCCAAACTCCTGACTTCAGAGGTCTCCCCCAGCTTGAGAGATTGATTCTCAGGGGTTGTACTAATTTGGTTAAGGTCTGCAAAACTATTGGAATTCTCAAGGGACTTGTGTTGCTGGATCTATTCAACTGCAAGAGTCTGAGCGATCTCCCTGATTTACCACAATCTATAGTAACACTAGAATTATCAGGCTGTGATCTTACTGAGTTTCCAAGAGAGCAGACAAAAAATGATTGTTATAGCATAGTGAAATTTGCATCACCAGCTATTGCTACGGGACGGATCAAGATACTTTCTTGCTTACCACACTTTTTGGTGAAGTTAAGTCTTAAAGACTGCAATCTGTCTGATGTATGTTTTCCGAGGGATTTTAGTATGCTTTACTCCTTGAATGAGATTAATCTAAGTGGAAACTTGATGAGTAGATTGCCCGATTGCGTCAAAAATCTATCAAATTCTACGCATCTTTTGCTCAGTTTGAATCAATGTCCACAGCTCCAGTCAGTTATACATCCCCCAAGCTGTGTAAAGTATTTGGCTCTTACGGGAAGCAGACAGTTGAAAAGAATTAAGGTCAGACCGACCTCTAGATATATAGAACTTGAAACGAGTGAGAACACAGAATATGTTGAAATTGAAGGCTATTTCAAGTGGGTACCAGCATGCAGTGCCGACAAAAAAGTAATAAAGAACCTGGGTTTAGAATCAGTGCCGATAGGCTGTGTGGGCAAGGTTCTCTCTCTATCTCTCTCACACAGACACAATAATGAATTTGGTGTATTATAAATGAAAGAATGATTTATGTGTTGCACCCGTGCAGGTATTGTATGAAATGGGTATATTCAGCACCTTTGTTAAAAGTAAAAAGGTTCCCAGTTGCTTCAAAACCTACTTCCCATATGGAGAAGAAGAGTCTGAGGACGGAGGAGACGAGTCAGAGGATGTTTCTTACGAGGAAATGGGGAGATCAAACGTACCATATACCATTCCCTTTTCAGTCGGTAATAAAAAAATCCAGGGTTTGAATATTTGTTTTGCCATAAGACTAGATCTAGATCCAGATAAATATTTGATTCTTGGGCATATAGAAATTAATGTTACAGTTGGAAATAAGACAAAGAATTTAGCATGGTCCTACAAGATTCATCATAGATTTGAGGAAGCTGATAAACACAAGGAAGCTGGTGCAACATTTACAAGTTTTTTGTGGGTAAGCACGTGGAAGTGTGAGGATCTATTGGAGGCCGGTGATGAAATTGAATTGTCCTTCCATATTCTGCCTCTTGACGGCTCAAAAACAATTGTCTCTTCTGTTGAAAAGTGTGGAATAAGGACCGTCTATGAAGAAGGTTTAGAAGAGGAAGAGGAAGAAGAGAAGGACATCAATGACACGACTCTTCTTTGGACTTACCAAATGGATGTTTCTTTCTCTAATTATCGTACCCCTGCTACTACTTATTTACTCAGAGGCAGTTTAGTCTACGAAGTTCTTTTTGTGAGGGAAACGAATAAAGGTCTAGGTACACTCTTTTCATCCCTTACTCCATCCTCCTTAAATAAAGTAATACTTAATCCATTTTATAATAAGTGTCGCAATTTACTTTCAAGTCAAAATTTTTAAAAATTGTGCTTTAATTATTTGTACACTATTTGTGCCGTAGTAAAACTGCATTAACATTCCTATACCCTTAATTAGAAAAGCGACACTAATCCATTTTATCGTTTACAGTTATATAGAATTTTGTTTTAAAAATAAAGTGTTGTTAATTTGAAATGGCGTGCCTGTGTTTTAGTGTATTGGTATGATAAATATGGCATCCTATAGAATGCAATTGCAATTGACAAATACAGTATTTTCTGAATTCCCTCTTTCAAAATTTGTAATTTCATTCTGACATAACTTTTTCCTATTCGTGCCTTGATTTGAAATTTAATGACTCTTGGACAGTCTTATTCGACCTGGGTACTAGCACGTCGAGAAACCGCTTGCGTTTCCCAATACGTCAACACGCGTTATTTAGGTAAGATATTCTGAGTTAAATTTAAATCTTACTACTCTCCCCCCGTTCCAAAATCAAAATGAATGATCAAAAAAATTTCAAATTTGGTCTTGATCAATCAAGAGCAAATTTGAAATTTTTTTGATCATTCATTTTGGGACGGAAGGAGTAATACTTTGAGTCATTTCCACCGTCTTTAATCATTTGGTCATCCCCCTAAAACTCACTATAACAAGGGGAAGTGGAGATCCACTATTGATCATCTTTTAAAAAATATATACTCCACCGTTTCACTCGAAAAGACACAAAATTTCATTTTGAGTGTCCCATTTAAAAAGGCGCACTCCCAAAATGGAAATTTTTTATTAATTTTTTATTCATGATACCCACTTGTCATACTAACAATAACTATACACTTATTATTCCCTACCTCATATTCTCTCTCCTACCTCACTTTTCATACTCACAACACTTACTACATTATACACTCTCCTTAATTTTCGTGTAAGTGTAAGACTCATTTTTGTGTTTTTTCAAATGGGACGGAGGGAGTATATATGTGGATTAAATGCAAGGTTGCTTTGAGTTTTTGCAACTAATTAATACATAGTATTCAAAAAAAAAAAAAAAAACAGTTTTGTAAGTACCCAAAGCAAATCCCACATGCTTCAGCTGTCAATTTTCTCTTCAACAAACTATGACATTCAATTCTCCAACAAATGACCCATGCATATACTATTGCTATTGCATATAGATGTCTCCCATTCATTCCAGTTTCCACAATTCATGGCGAATACAACGAGATATGGCGTTACCCACAGGGAATACAACAAGAGTGGGCGTTACCCAAGGACTTAGTCATCCGAGTGCTCCGCGGATCAAGGTTCTTGGTCGATTCAGAGCAATCTAACGCAGCCTAAAGCAAACTCGAAATCTGTATGTTTAGCTTTTCAAGCTTAACCGTATCACCTACAGGCTACAGCAATGAAGGTGCGTATATATTTCAAGTGTAGGCTCCCAAATGCAACATACTCCTAAGTACTCGTAATTTTAAATTTGATCATTTGGATTTAACACGGAATATATGTTTTGATCTTCTCTCTATGTGACTGTAAAGGAAAGCTAATCATATACTCCCTCCGTCCCACTACAATTTGCACAATTGGACTTTTTTGGTCAATCTTTGACCGTAATTTTATGAAATATCTAGATATCTCTCTATACAATTCTAACAATTGTTATTGATAGTATTTCTAATGGTGAAACAATAACAGTTTTTAGAATTACATAGAGATATCTAGATATTCATAAAATTATGGTCAAATATTGATTCATTTGAACAAAAAAATCAAACTATACCCATTGTAGTGGGGCGGAGGGAGTATACGTTTTGGGACTCGTGGGATCCTTGTTACAAACGTCAGCAAAATATGTAATTGCTGACATTTTAACAAGAAGTTGAATTCCCAGGCCACCGCCAACACTATCTGATTTTGTGTATTCACTATTTTTGGGAACTCTTTTATTGTACTCACTACTAGATCAACCGGAGATTTTTATATCGGAAGTTATTGACGGACTTTACACTTCTGACAACAGAAGTCTGCTGGAAAGTTGACGCCACACATCTCACCTGCAGAAATCGAGGCCGTCAGAAGAATCCATCAAGAGCTGGAAAAGCTTTTGAAAGGTTTTTGACTGATATTCTGTCGGTATATGTAATTGTCGAAGGATATAATTTCCTGCGAGACTCCTCTTCCTGACGGTATGCTCCCTTTCTACCATCCCTACCTCCTCTCCATTCTGTTAAATGCTAAGAATTTTCCATTCGTAATTTTTAATCATGAACTAGGGCTTTTCTTTCTTCTCCGGCATATCTCTGACAGTAGCTCTGTCACTTGTTGTTCTTTGGCCTTTTACAATTTTAAGGTAAGTGTTCTATTTTCGACATTGTGTTGAAGTTCGTGTGACCTGATTTTGGGCAAATATCTGTATGTATATTTTGGGAAATATCTGTATTTAAAATTGTTGTCTGTATTTTGGTCAAATATTTGTATGTATATTTTATTAGTATTAAGTGAGACTATATGTGTGTGTTTTGCTGGACGGGCAGTGTGTGTGTGTTTGATTCAGTGTAGTCTGAATGTGTGTATTTATGTGTATTTTATTTTTTGTTATATTAATGTGGAAATTAATGATGGTAATTTGCTATTGCTGTATTTTGGAAATTTATCATTTGTTAGTTGTTATAGAAAATATTTACTCCCTTTATTCCGAATACCATTTCTCTTTGTCTGTTTTGGGCATCCCATATATCATTTCTCTTTCGCAAAGAATATTTACTATTCCTTCCACCCATTCTCTATCATACTTTACTCAAAACAAAAATCAACTTACTATTTATCTCTCATTCTCTCTACTTTCATACTCACAACACTTACGTTACTTACACTTTTTCTTAATTTTTGCGCTAAAACACTAAAAGAAATGATATGTGGGACGGAGGGAGCATATTCGTTTGGTATATTTTATTGTGGATAAATAAAATTGAAGGGTTAAAAATTATCAAAAATGATTATTTATTATTTACTTATTGAGAGATTTTTCCCTTCCCTTGTCTTTAGCTTGATCCTTCTTGTTCTTTACAACTGTAGTGAAATTCACACTCTCCTTTTCCTTATACTCCATAAGCAGCCAACCTTCTTCCTGAACACATTCATTGATTGTCCATTTATTTTTATGTGTGTTGTAGAAAATCTTAAATGGGTCATACTCATGAGGTAAGGTGGAAGGTATATATTAACCAAGAAGACTTTCGACATCTCAACCTCTAATGCTTTCAATTGAGCCGTAATATCCCTCATGCGCATGATATGATCACGCACACCCTTAATGCTATCGAGCCTTATGGATGTAAACTGCATGATAAGGGTGTTTGTCATTGACTTATCTGAAGTGGCAAACTGAACCTCTTATGTCAGCATAATTTTTTGTCTTTGTTGGTCCCAAAGGTGCAACAAGATTCAACATTGGAAGTGTGGTCAAGTAAAAACCAACTATCTAGATAGTAAAACGCACATCGAAAGTTTCTAAGTACTAAAGCTTAGTAGTGAAAATGAGTGTGGTCGAGCGCAAAAGGAAAACCGTGGTCGACTGCAAGGTTGAAAATATGATAAGGCAGATTTATACTATAAACAAAATTCAAAGTGCGATTGGATAACTATGAAGATCAAACACAAGAAACAACAAGAACTTAAAGAGTAAATAACGTAAAGTGTGGAAAGTGTTTGACAAGATATTTGTAGAGGTTCAATCGTAAATGATCTACGTTCTCTACCAAGATGGTTAGTCTTGGATTTTCTAATGGAGATAGTATATTAGATATTGAGTAGCAGTTACAGAGGAACACAAATATGAGAATCAATCTCAAATCTAACTTTCTTTTCTATGAATGATAATCTTAGACTATAACCAGTGTATGTATGTGTGTGCAAGATTCAAGAGCTCTTTATAATATAAGAGATAGAGCTTGATGAATCTGGAAGTGGTTACAAGGCTTGAGAGTTTTCTGGGTAAGTGATATTCTTTAAAGCTTTGAAGTGTTTGAAGATTCAAATGATTCTGGAGATTTTGAGCTTCAACACTTTGAGGATTATAACAACGTCTCTAGCAATTCTTCAAGGCTTGATCACAAGGTCTATTTATAGCCTTGGAATAAAAGTAGCCATTGGAATTCCTTGTTGAGCAAGCTTCAAGGACAATGTGTTGTTGATATCTGATTGGAGCACATTTCCTTTTTTTCTCCATGTTGTAGAGTTAGTGGCAAGGTGGAGTGCTAGTGTGCCCTTTGTACGAGAGATCACAGCTGTCACTAATTTGAAATTCTCTGAGTGAATTCTGCAACGGTATAATTCTCTGAGTTAACTCTGAGTTGTGGTCAGAGTTAATTACACCACGAACAAATCTTCAATCTTCATTTTGGCTAAGGACTTGATGATATGCGGTCAGACGTGGTCTATGAGGTTGACCGCATGAAATGTTTACTGAAGTAAGCTTTTGAGCTGTGCGGTCAGCCGTGCGGTCGACCTCATGGTTTAGATCTTCAGTCCTTTCTTGAGCCAAAACACTTAGAAATTTTATCCTACTTAAGTCTAAGTAACTATACTAAAAAAATGGAATTAACTAAAAATTGAAGTTATAAAACTTCATACATAATATCCTATAGTCCATATAAAATAAAATAGGTGATGGTATCAATAAAATCAAGTAATAGGAGGGGCTTATAATGAGCATACCCAACAATCTTCCCCTATTTGATTGAGACCATTACTTACTATAACAAAGGCTAATTCATTGTACTTGGTAAAACATGTCCAAAAGTTTAAGTATGGTAACTCATGTCCCAAGTCAATATACACACTTAAGCCTAAGTCATAGATTTCTAACTTCCTATAAGATGAAAAGAATTTTACATAGAGGAAGTAAGAAACAAAACACTTAGTGCATTAATGATGTTAACATGAAGTGCATGAATGCATTTAAACTAAATATATGAAACATGCATAAGCATGAGATGTGAAAGATAAGCTATATGCATGAGTTAGGAAATAATGCAATCATTATTCTATAAACAAGTAGTTTGAATGAATAAAGTATGACTTTAAAGTGGGATGTCCAAAATAGCAAAATGGGTAAGGTAATATGGGACGGAGGGAGTATAACCTAATAGTTACTAAACATGGTAAATATTATATGTTCAACATACTATATAAGATCAATTTCTAACTATCTATTTTTTAGATGATAATTGTTATACTCCCTCCGTCCCCGAAAGATTGTCCCATTTGCTATTTGAGTGCGTCTGCTGAGAAACGCGTTTCTCCATAACTATGGAGAAACGTGTTTTTCATAGCCAGAAGCTTTACATTTGATAACCAGAAAAAAAAAACCCAAGGCCAAGACCAAAAGCTTCTGGATATCCAGAAGCTTTGCATTTGATAGCCGAAGCTTTGCAGTTGGATATCCGAAGCTTTGTATTTGATAGCCAGAAGGATGTGAAATGTATATCCAGAAACTGTTAGGTGCATATCCAGAAAACTGTTAGGTGCATATCCAGAAATGTGTTAGGGCATATCCAGAAATTGCTATTGAAGGTTTCTGGATATCCAGAAACATTTTGAAGGTTTCTGGATATTCATTTGAAGGTTTCTGGATATCACTTTCATAGGTTTCTGGCTATCTAGCTCATTGTCGCGCGACATGTCGGGACCCGTTTCTCCATAACTTATGGAGAAACGCGTTTCTCCCTAGATTTTGTGTTGCTATTTTGACTTGTCTCAAAAAGTATGTCCCATTTCTAAACTTAGGCATGAATGTTAGTGCAAATCTACTAAGGTACAAAAAGGTGAAGCTCTTCCTTAATAATTGTAAAATGTACAACAAGACAATCTTTTAGGGACGGAGGGAGTATTAGTTAACCATAACTAGAAATATTACTTTTCTAAGAAGTAGTAAAATTATATTCTACTAATACACTATGCATACATCGTAGACTTTTATATTTTAACTAATAATATTTACTAAGGATAATGTGTCTGTATACATTATAAAATCGTTATTTGTCAAAGTGATGTAGGAGGAACCGAGGAAGGAACCTGGCCAGGCGAAGGACTCCACGCAACATCAGCAACACACCAGCCACTGGAGGCCAGGCGGCCGCATGGCCATTCCCAGGCGGGCGCTTCGTTGGAGGACGTCAACCAGCAAACAAGTTTCTGGCTCCCAGGCGGGCGCCTGGGTCTTCTCCGGGCGGGCGCCTCACGCGACGGGAAATAATTGATGTTTGTCTGCGTTGTTTATTGTTGCTGTTTTAAAATTAATTTAAGGAGGGTATTTTAGTCTTTAGTTTTCTATTTCGTTTTAGGGTTTGTGTTAGGTTTTTGAGAGAGTATTTAAACATCTTTAGGGCATTGTTAAACTCAGTTTTTGATATATTATTTCAAGAGTTTTCTCTTAATTCCTGGTGGATTCCAGATTATTACCGGTGGATTCCAGTTATTGTGTTTTAGGGTTCTTCGCTTGAAGAATTTTTGTGATTAGTGCGCTAATCATGAATCTATCGTGCTTCCGTGCTGCGTCAGTTGGTATCAGAGCAGGCTTAACCTGTCTTTCATCACTGATTCGTTCGAGAAGGTGGATTCCTTCTGCTGAAATCAAGATCTTCCTTAATTTGTTGATTTTGTCGGGGTTCTCATCAGTTAGTATTAGGAAGAGTTCGATCCATGGAAAAGATGACCAACAATGGTGGAGAAGAAAATTCACTTTTTGAGAAGATCGATATGCGTCTGAAGCATGATCGTTGTCAGGTAAGAAAATTTTCTATAAAGTTTAATAAACTTGATAAGGAGGCTGAAGATAAGAATGACTTGATGCTTTATTTTGAATCTGAGATTCAAAGCGGCCGACTTTAGGAAAGTCATCAGTTTTGGGTGGATAAGTATCGTGACGAAAGGGATGCTGTTTGGGCAGAAGCCGAACGATGTGGTGTCCAAATCGATCTTTATACAAAAAGAATTCAGCGTTTGGAGGCACGAAGGGAGGCTGAATTGAAGCGTCTTGAGGACGAAAACAGCCTTGTTGTTGACAAAATTACTGCCCAAGTAGTTCCTATTAACGACAAGATTATTGCTGATGTCAATGACGAAGTTGTTGAAAAGAAGGCTGTTGGTGCAGTCGCAGATGTTTTCAGCTTTGTTGAAGCAACAGAAGGTGTTATGGGTGAAGCTGCAACAGGTGACGTAGTTAAGGTATGTAGTCCTATTGTTACTGCAGATGTTTTCATACCTGTTCATGCCCCTATTGAGTCTAAGGTGAAGGATGAAGTCCGAATTAATTGGTTTGTTGCAAAATCGAATTTTGTATGGGGCGATATTATTGTTGATGATATTGTGGGTGTTATTGATGGAACGGAAGAATTTAAATACGATGATTTATTTATTGTTGACCCTGAGGAAGATGGTACGGACGATCGCCGGGTGAGTGATGACGTTGCTAGCATATTTTTAATTTTGGAAGAACACAAATTACGTTGGTTTGGGCTCAATGAAACAAATTTATTCCAAATACTTGTTTCATTGGGACGGAAGAGTATTCTTTTTCTTTTCGAGGACGAGAAGAGCATTGATTTATTCAAAGTATTTGTTCTTCTGGGGCGGTTCTTGCCAAATATCGGACGAGAACTCGAGGACGAGTTCTTTTGAATTAGGGGGTGAATGGTGTAGTACGAGACAGAAGACAAAGGGCAACATGGCCGAAGAAAGGAATAAACGAAAAAAAGGAATTGGTACAGATACATGGTTTTTCGGCAGTGGCTCGTGCGCGGCCGAGTAACATGTTCACCTCGGCCGAGGAGATCCGTGAACAAAGATCAACAGTTGGGGATGATGTGAACTTGGGGTCGAGTTCTTTAGAAGTGGAAGAGACTGATGTAGGAGGAACCGAGGAAGGAACCTGGCCAGGCGAACGACTCCACGCAACATCAGCAACACACCAGCCACTGGAGGCCAGGCGGGCGTTTCGTTGGAGGACGTCAACCAGCAAACAAGTTTCTGGCTCCCAGGTGGGTGCCTGGGTCTTCTCCGGGCGGGTGCCTCACGCGACGGGAAATAATTGATGTTTGTCTGGGTTGTTTATTATTATTGTTTTAAAATTAATTTAAGGAGGGTATTTTAGTCTTTAGTTTTCTATTTCGTTTTAGGGTTTGTGTTAGGGTTTTGAGAGAGTATTTAAACATCTTTAGGGCATTGTTAAACTCAGTTTTTGATATATTATTTCAAGAGTTTTCTCTTAATTCCTAATTCCTGGTGGATTCCAGATTATTACCGATGGATTCCAGTTATTGTGTTTTAGGGTTCTACGCTTGAAGAATTCTTGTGATTAGTGCGCTAATCACAAATCTATCGTGCTTCCGTACTGCGTCACAAAGATAATAGCTAATATCATTAATTCAATCATTTATAATATTAGAAGTTAACTCATAATAAGTACAAACTATGTACAATAAAAGATAAGAAAAATTGAACACAATTCTACAAAATTTATATGTGTAAATGTTTTGATTCATTTAAAATATACTTCCTCCGTCTCATTACAAGTTAAACACTTACTATTTGCGCGAAAATTAAAGAAAATGTTTTGAAGGTTGTTGTGAACAGTCCATACGCACCAGAATATGATATTTCTGGGATTACAGACCCTTTTCTCCACATTCGACTGCTCAGGCTTTTCCTTAATCCTGATGCAAATAGTAAGTGTGTAGCGGGAGACAGAGGGAGATATTCTAATATGTGAAAAGGTTGACTCACATTGTTTCCTTGCTTCAATACCTTCCAGGTGGCAACAAAAACAGAGTCAAACAAGAATGCAGGAAATGCCAATGTAATGTTTAAACTTGAGATCTTTTAACTTTTCCTTACCACTGATAGCTTAGATATTTTTTCAGGTATGTTGCATTGAATATGCTGATGAAAGCTATTACAGTAGATAGTCAAGCAGTACAGTACAGAGACATTGGGCCACAATTCTGGAATGTGTCATATGATTATAAGCACAGATTCTGGTCCTGGTCTTTTGTGCAATCAAATTTCAGTACTTGTCTTGTGCAATTATTCTGTAGCTTACCTATCATCCAATTTGCTTCGTTTGCTACGTATAATGCACACCAATTAACTACGTTCCTTCACCTTTTAATATTAGAAACTCTATTCAAATGGTTTGCAGATTAGTTATGTTGTTACAAATTTCCCAATACTAGTCCTCCAATTCACACTTGCCCAGGTTTACAAATTGATAGTGATAGAAGACAACTATCATTAAAGGGGATCACCTCAATGACCACTTCATCCCAAGCCCTAGTCACAAGTTGATCTAGAACCAGATCAATATTAGTTAATTTAGAATCATGCATATTTGGATTCATTACCTCTCTTAGTCACTCTCCCTACTTATTCGAAGCCTTGCATTAATAAGTCAATGAATGAAAAATCATTGTATAAAGAGTAAAAAGGGGAGATCAGGAAGAAACTATAGGAAACTATATCCTTGTTGAAATGGATGTGCATGTTTAGTCATAAGGATATAGATTTAGAGAGAGGTGGATGTTTCCAAGTATAAAATCCAAGGCAGAAGGGAAGACATGCAGTAGGTAGTTTTTGACAGAAAGAAAGAGCCACCTGGCTCTTTTAATGCACATAATCCTATTTGAAGCTATACAGTGCCAAGTCATCAGATCCCTTGAAATGAAAGGATACTTTAAAACTGAAAATAAATTAAGCCAATTGATTTATCAAAAATAGTATGCAGATAGGAGGCTTATTGTATAGTCCTTTGTATATTGTTATTGTTGAAGTAATTTTATTCTCACCCATTATCAAGTCCCTAAAGACTAAGGTCTCCTTGAAGAGGTTCAAATTAAATTATTTACTTGAAATGCAACTTGCATGTAGCCATTGGTTTTTGAGCAATATTCTGTTCAATTCTTTTTTTTTTTTTTTTTTAAGCCTGATGCATAAGTTCATGGTTATATTCTTTTCAGTTTGTGAAGCTCACAGCTTATATATTCCTTTCACAGGATTTAGATGCTTCTATTCGTAAAAGAGCGCTCGAACTTGTGTATTTACTACTTCTACTCTTTTTGTTGCACAAATATTCAGCCCCAGGTTCTTAGAGATAGATAGAGAATGCTTTTAAGAAATTAGTTGCTAAGTGATATAGTGGTAAAGTCTTTGACATGAAGTGTTGGTGGCGGTCGTGGTTATTAAACTTGTTTTTATTTGGCTTGTAATCAAATTTAAGTAGTTTTTATTTGGTTTTTAGATTTTGATGAATGTTGACTTTGTTTTTTCATGTTTTTGGTGAATGTTTGATTGAGTTGTATTTGGATGTTGGTATTTTAGGATTTGAATGCTAGTATTTTGGTATTTGAATTTGAGCAGGTTGCAGGGCCAAAATCTTGCAAAAAACTAGTTTTTTTGTAACATAAGAAAAAAAACTAGTTTTAAAACACTAAGTCTAACTAATAAGAGTGATGAACTGTTTTGAAAACTAGTTTTTTATAACATTTTGAAAAAAACTAGTTTTTCACAAGAGTTACTAGGTTGCAGGTGGCTTTTTAAATAATTTAGGTTTTTTTTTTAAAAATTCTGAACAATTTATCCACGGATCTGTCGGTAAATTTTAAAAAAACTAATGATAATATTACCGATGGAATACTCCATCGGTAATATTAAGTCAACAAAATAAATTTACCAGATTGCTAACAGATGAAATAGTCCGGTGGCTATAATACCAGCAATAGTCCATCGGGTAATCTCCCGTCATGCCGTCATCGCAAGTATTCTTTACCGACGGACAATCTCCGACGTGTTTACCCACGGATTTGCCATCGGTATTACCGACGGAATATTTCATCGTTATTACCGACAAGTAAATCAATATTACCGACGGAATCTGTTGAAAACCGACGGAAATATCCGTCGATAATTCATCAATTTCTAGTAGTATAATGAGAAAAGTGTGTAGTTCGTAGTGAGACGAAGGGAGTATGTATATTACAAAAAAATGTTATGCTAATTTATCAAATAAAATATAAAAATTCAAAATATTAAAAAAAAATTGATAAATTCGAAGTACGGATTACCCACTATACTAGTACGAAGATGAATCCAAATATGCAAAATTTAGTTTACCTGCCTCTTTTATTTGTTGTATATTTTTCATATCCCCAGCCAACCCAACCCAACTTAACCCCCGATTGTACAGATCTATCAAAAGAAATGCAAAACACATACTCCCTCCGTCCCAGTTCATTAGATACCAAAAAAAATGGCACACATATTAAGAAAAGGTAAGAGAGAGAAAAAGTGGAGAGAGAATGTTGTGAGTGTAAAAGTAAAATAGGAGAGAGAATGAGTGGGAGGAATAGTTAGGAGAAAGAATGTTGTGAGTGAAAAAGTAAAATAGGAGAGAGAATGAGCGAGTGGGGTAAATAGTGAAGATTCCTTTCCATTTTGGGTAAGTATTAATTGATGTGGGACGGACCAAAAAGGAAATAAGTATCAATTGAACTGGAACGGAGGGAGTAATTATATATTTTATTTAGAAGTTGAATTGCGAAGAGAGATGAGAACTCAATAATACCATTTAAAATGTATATTTGCTGGACAACCTATCAATTAGGACTATTCTAATTCGTAACCATTTAATTTAGTTTTCAAAATAAAATTTATAACCGTTATAATTTTCAAAAATAAAAATAAAAATTCATAACCATAAACCAAAGAGCTGAAGACCCTAGGGCTCTTGAGCGAAATGTAAAAGTTATAAAAACCCAAGCGAGATGCAAAACTTCACATAAACAAATGCTCACATATACTCCTCCCCCGTCACTCTTATACCCAAAGGTATAAGACTAAAAATACTCTTATACCTAGGTATAAGAGTATTTTTTTCTTCACATTTTTCATTATTTCTTAAAAATAATTATAAAAGACTCATAGTTTATTAAAGAATCTTTTCCTATACCTTTCTATACCTAAAGGTATAAGACTATTTATAATTAGGTATAAGAGTATTTTTTTCACAATTATTTATATTGTCTTAAAAAATTATAAAGTACACTCTTATACCTAAGGTTATAAGACTGAAATTATTTTTATATCTAGATATAATTAGAGTCATTTATTTTCTCAAATTGTGAAAAAATAATTCATATATCTTAGGGTATAAGAGCTGACGAGGGAGGGGTTTTATGGGATTTTGATCTCGCCCTTCAATAGTGTGTGGACTTTTGAATCTCGTTTGGGCTCTTATGGAGAATGATTTGGGGAGAGGGAGCCTCATGGAATTAAACCTAACCGAAATATAAGATAGCTACAAATTGTTTATTGTTATTTTTTAACAAAATAATTAAACTTATGTGTATAAATAAACTGAAAACAAACGAAAGCTTGAACGGTAGGCAATCTCTATCTCTAGAAACCAATTTGACTAATAAAAAAATTGTGAAAATTAATAAATAAATTTTTGGACGGCAGAGCACTCAACATAAAAGACACTTCAATAGTCATACTCTTTGATTGTGAAATTTACTAAATAATTGAATATTAATTAATGAAATTTCTACTGTAAGTAAGACGAAGGGAGCAACAAATAGAAATTAACATTTAAATAATTCATAACCATACCTCAAATATAAAAGCTACATTTTAAAATATTTTTTAGGAAAATACTCCCTCCTTCCCAGCCCACTTAGGAAATTTTGAAATAGCACGGGAATTAAGGAATATTATTATAGTATTAGGAGAGAGAATGAGTGGAAAAAGTGTTGTGAGTGTGAAAAATTAAATAGGAGAGAGAATGAGTGGAGGGAATAGTAATTATAATGGTGTTGTGAGTATTAAAATAATGTAGGAGAGAGAATGAGTGGAGAGAATAGTGATTTAAGGTTTCCATTTTGGGAATTCTTAAATAAAGTGGGACGCCCAAAATAAAAAATTTTCTTAAGTGAGGTGGGACGGAGGGAGTATATACTAGCTACATAAATCTTGTACAATAAATGAACAAAAACTTAAACAAAGTCTTGGACGTAAAAGCACTCTCTAGGAACCAATGACACTAATTTTATATTCCCTTCGTCTCACTCGACTTAAAATAATTTATCATTTGGGGCGTCTCACTCGACTTAGGACATCCTAAAATGACAAGTTTATATTATTTTTATATTTAATGAGACTCACTTGTCATACTTATAACAACAATCCCCTTACTATTCCTCCTCACTCTCTCTCTGATTTTACTTTTCATACTTACAACACCTCCTTCACTCATTCTCTCTCTTCTAAATATAATAGTATTTCTCAATCTTCATGTCGAGAGATAAAATCTTAAATCAGGTGAGACGGAGGGAGTACGTATAAATAGAAATAAAAACAAAAACAAACAAAAGCTTAAGCGACATGCAATTTCTAGAAATCAATTTAATATGAAAGAAATTTCAATAGTGATACCCTTTGATTGATTGTGAAACAAAACAACTATATTGACTTTCATTACATTTTCATAGTGCTACAATTTTTTATGTACACTAGACAGACCCCTCCAACTACTACCACCATTTTAAAATAGAGTGCGTCTGCTGAGAAACGCGTTTCTCCATAACTATGAAGAAACGTGTTTTTCATAGCCAGAAGCTTTACATTTGATAACCAGAAAAAAAAAACCCAAGGCCAAGACCAAAAGCTTCTGGATATCCGTAGCTTTGCATTTGATAGCCGAAGCTTTGCGGTTGATATCCGTAAGCTTTGTATTTGATAGCCGAAGGATGTGAAATGTATATCCGTAAACTGGTAGGTGCATATCCAGAAAAAGCTTAGGTGCATATCCGAAATGTGTTAGGGCATATCCGAAATTGCTATTGAAGGTTTTACGGATATCGAAACCTTTCAAATGTATATCCATAAACATTTTGAAGGTTTCTGGATATTCATTTGAAGGTTTCTGGATATCACTTTCATAGGTTTCTGGCTATCTAGCTCATTGTCGCGCGACATGTCGGGACCCGTTTCTCCATAACTTATGGAGAAACGCGTTTTTCCCTAGATTTTGTGTTTAAAATATGACCAATATACAGTAAATTGAATGATGGGAGTAATAAATACTTAAGACATTTAAAAAAAACTACTTTAGACAGATGAAAATTACAACAAAAAAAAAACACATAAGTTCGAAATTACAAAAAAAATAAAAATTTTTGGCTTTTTTTTTTAATTAGTTTTTGGTCAAACAACTGATAATTTCAGTTATCAGTTGTTCAAACAACTGATAATTTCAGTTATCACTTGTTTACAACTAATAACTGAAATTATCAGTTGTTTGAAGCACAAATTACTCTTCAAACAAGTGATAATTTCAGTTATCAGTTGTAAACAACTGATAACTGAAATTATCACTTATTTGAACAGCTGATAACTTAAGTTGTTTGACCAAAACTGATTAAAAAAAACCAAAAAAAAAAGTTTTTTGTAAAAAAAGAAAAAAAAAGTAGTTTTTTGTAATTTCCCATTTTACATGTTTTTTTTTTTTGTAAATGCCATCTTTTTTAGTGAGTTTTTTTGTAATAAACCCTATACTTCCTCCTCCGTTTCACGTGAGTGGGGAGACTTATTTCTTTTTTCGTTCATTTTACGTGAGTGAATACTTTATAAAGTGGCAAAGTTTTTACACTATTTCTCTTTGTCGTTCTCTTTTCTACTTTACTTTTATACTCACAAAAACAAACAAATACTTGAACGGCATGCAATTTCTTGAAACCAATTTAACTAATAAAAAATATGAAAAAAATAGAATAAATAAAAGCTTGGACGGCATACATAAAAGAAATACGTAAAATCTAGGGAGAAACGCGTTTCTCCATAAGTTATGGAGAAACGGGTTACGGGTATCCAGAACCTTTTGAAAGGATATCCAGAAACTTTTTGTATTGGCCATGACCTTGTCCCATGGTTACTTCTGGATATCAGTCTCAAAGGTTACGGATATCCGTAACCCTTTGAAAGGATATCCAAGCTTATGAAAGTGATATCCGAAACCTTCAAAATGATATCCGTAAACTTTCAAAATGTTTCGGATATTCATTTGATGGTTTTCGATATACATTTGAAGGTTTCTGGATATCCAGAAACCTTCAAAATGAATATCCAGAAACTTTCAAAATGTTTCTGGATATTCATTTGATGGTTTCTGGATATACATTTGAAGGTTTCTGGATATCCAGAAACCTTCAATAAGCAATTTCTGGTCTTGGCCTTGGATTTGGCTTCAAATCTATTTTTTCTGGATATCCGCCCAAAGGCTTCTGGATATCCGTTCCAAAGCTTCTGGATATCCAGAACCCTTTGAGACTGATATCCAGAAATTTTCTTCTGATTATCAAACGTATAGCTTCTGGCTATTAAAAACGCGTTTCTCCATAGTTATGGAGAAACGCGTTTCTCAGCAGACCTACTCAAAGAAATATCAGTAATACTTTATGATTGTGTAACGAAAACAACTATGTTGGCTTTCATCACATTTTGATAGTGCTATAATTTTTAATGTACAACAATTTTCTTTTAAACGTAACCAATGTAAATGGAACGAAGGAAATAACAAATACGTAGAAACAAAAATTTAAATAATTTATTGATGCAAAGTAACATTTATTGAGGACCAAATTGTAGCTTACTCTTAAGATCAGGTGCCGGCCCCATCCCTTCCCCCTCATTTGCATAGTTGTGTGTGTGTGTGGGGTAATTGTATTTCCTCCGTCACATTTTTTTTTTTTGTCTAATTTGTTGTTATGCTTATGTCTATTTTGATTGTCTATTTTAATCAACCCCCAACTATACTGCCTTTTATACATCTTAGTTTGAGAGATTTGCACCTTCTAGCTCTTTCTTTCTTTCTTAAAACTCTCATCCATTCCTTTACCAATATTGGTTAACTTTGATTCAATGGTTATTTTGAGTGATCTTGACCCCTCTACTGGTTCATCTAGTGCGACTTCTTTGAAAAGAAAGAGGAGTTGCGATCTAGATTACAATCGATATGATGTTTTTTTGAGCTTCAGAGGTTCAGACACCCGATATGGTTTCACTGATCACCTCTACGATCATCTGAAACGAGCTGGGATCCATACTTTCAGAGACGACGAAGAATTGGAAAAAGGAGAAAGTCTCAAAGAAGAACTGGGGAATGCAATCAAACAGTCATCCATCTCTATTATCATTTTCTCTGAGAACTATGCATCTTCTACTTGGTGCCTTGATGAATTAGTGAGGATTCTTGAACAGAAGAAGATACGAGGTAATTTCAAGGTTTTACCAATCTTCTACCAGGTTGACGCATCTGATGTCAGACATCAAAGAGGAAGCTATGAAGAAGCGTTTAATCGGCACAGAGAAAAAGGTATTGCAAGCTTGGAGAAGATCCATGCATGGAAGGTAGCGCTTACCGAGGCTGTAAATTTTGCTGGACTTGCCTTGAACAAAATCAATGGCGGGTATGTTTGCTACATTCTGCATATACTTCAATTCCCACTGCATATTAATTGTTAATGTATGCTTTTAACTGTGCACTTTGAATTAAGGAGTTTTTATCAAAAACTACATAGAAAGATGCTATTTACAAAAAAGAAAATGTAAGATGTGATATTACAAAAAACTATTTAAAATTTTGTTTTTTTTTTTTTTTTGCTTTTTTAGTTAAAACAACTGATAAATGCATTTATCAGTTTTTTAAAGAGTATTTTGTGCTTGGTTTTTTGGTTAAACAACCGATAAATGCATTTTACATTGATAAATGCATTTATCAGTTGTTTATAACTGATAAATTTATCAGTTGTTTGACAGATAAATGCAAATTTTTTTAAAAAAATAGGTTTTTGTAATATTTAAAGAGTTTTTTGTAATATCCAACTTGTATGCTTTTTTTTGTAATATCCAACTTTCAAAAGTAGTTTTTGGTAAATGCCCACTGCAAAAGTAGTTTTTTTGCAAGGGGCTGTAAGATTTGGTCGGAGTTGGCTATAAGACTATGCCTTAGAAAAGAGTAGAGATCGCGGAGAAGAGGAGTGCATGTGCAGAGGCTTGTAGGAGCTGTAGAGTGACGAATTAAGGAAGGCAGTGGCAATGGGAGGAGGGTGGAGAAGGAGAGTGATAAAGAGGAGAGAGAAGAGAGAGGAACGACTGAGAGGGCAAATACATGACACTTTCAGCTTGTCTGATAAATTAATAATAAGCTTCAATTTCTTTTTTTTGATAGGAAAAAAACTTGTATTAAAAAGAAGGTCAAATTACATCAAGATGAACAAGAGGTCCATCTACACATAGGAAAATAAAATACATCGATTCTATAAGATAAACCAATATTGGAGCTGGAACTTAATTTTATTATTCATACCACAACTGTATATATACAAGAGATTACTTGATGACCAAGATACGAACAATCCTAGTCTAAGGTAATTACAACATAACCATAAATACCTAATGTGATAAGGAAACAATATATACAGAAAATAAAGTAACATAAACATAAATACCTAATGTGATAAGGAAACAATATATACAGAAAATAAAGTCTATTTAGTATCTCTATCATGCCCCCGCAAGATGGACGACCGGAAAGTGAGTCCAATCTTGGACATAATTGTATGAAACGGACCACGAGCTAATGGTTTAGTAAGAGCATCCGCAAGTTGATCTCCACTTGAAATGTGAACAACACAAAGAGTCTTTGCTTGGACATGTTCCCGAACAAAATGATAATCCAACCCTAGGTGTTTCATCTTGGAGTGAAATTTGGGATTAGCTGCCACATAAGTTGCTCCCAAATTATCACAATAAATGGCAGGAGAAAGAGTAATTGGAGCAGGTAGTTCTCGAAGTAGATTTTGCACCCATAATATTTCAGCAGTTGTAGCTGCAACTGCACGATATTCAACCTCTGTGGAGGATCGAGCCAATGTGCGTTGTTTGCGAGAACTCCAGAAAATGGGATTCCGTCCCAAATAAACAATATAATCGGTTGTAGACACAAAGGAATCTTTATCCCCTACCCAATAGGCATTAGTGAATGCATGTAAGGTGTAGGGAGATGAACGTTGAATAAGAAGAGCATGAGAGGAGGTACCAACAAGATAACGAAGGAGTCGTTTAAGAGCGACCCAATGTTGATCAGTTAGACAATGCATGAACTGAGATAGACGATTGACAGCAAACGAAATATCCAAGCGAGTTAAAGATAAATACTGAAGACTACCAACAAGAGTTCTATAGTCTAAAGGATTTGGAAGAGGAGAACCCGAGGAAACAGAGAGAGGAGGGTGCACAGCAAGAGGTGTAGAGACAGGATTGGCATTAGTCATTTTAGCTTTAGCAAGAATATCCTGGATGTATTTATGTTAAGAGAGAAGAAGTCCTTTTGGATGAGGAAGAACCTCGACACCAAGAAAGTAAGAGAGAGACCCAAGGTCTTTAAGAGAGAACCGAGAGGAGAATGTGGAGATAAAGGAGTTGAGTAAAGTAGAGTTGGACCCTGTGATTTTATATCATCTACATAGACCAGGAGATAAATGAGATCATTGCCATAACGAAGAACAAATAGAGAAGAATCGGAGACACAATTTTTGAATCCAACAGAGAGCAAGTAAGACTTGAGTTCAGTATACCAAGCACGAGGTGCTTGTTTGAGACCATAAATAGCCTGACAAAGCTTGCATACATGTGATGGAAGAGAGGAGTTGACAAAACCTGGGGGTTGTTGCATGAACACATCTTCAGAAAGAGAGCCTTGAAGAAAGGCATTATTTATGTCGACTTGACGAAGGGGCCTGTTTTTCAAAGTGGCAATGGAAAGAATGGTCCAGATGGTAGTGGGTTTTACGATAGGACTGAATGTTTCAAAGAAATCAAGTCCGGGTCGTTAGTGAAAACTCTTAGCCACAAGACGAGCTTTATGGCGAGAGATTTCACCATCGGGATTGTATTTAGTACGAAAAATCCATTTACACACAATGATATTTTGAGAGGGAGAAGGTGGAACAAGATCCCATGTGTGATTACTCATGAGAGTATCATACTCGAACTGCATGGCAGCTCTCCAAGTTGGGCTTTTAAGTGCTTAAACAATGGTTGTAGGTTCAGAGGAGGTTGCTTGAAGGGTAGTGTGAAGGTTAAGTTTTTTGATAGGTTTAGTGATATTGTTTTGAAGACGTGTGACGGGTCGATGAGGTGGTGGAGAAGGTGAGTTAGTGGGGCTATTTTTGACTGAATAAGAGGGAAGTGTTTCGGCTGGGGAGTTGGGTTCGGAAGAAGGCTGTAGGCTGTTAGTCGAGGAAATGGGAACAGTGGCCGAGGAGGTTGGGCCAGTGGCCGAAGGTATAGGGCTGTGGTGTGAGGCAGTGGGTGATGGTGGGGGTATAAATTGTTGAGAAATGACAGTAGGTATGATGGGAAGATGATGAGTGCACCATTCTTCCATATTGGTGTGAGAGTTATCAGAGGAAGGTTTAGAGGAATAGGAAAAGACTTGTTCGACAAATTTCACATGGCGAGAAACATATATTTTGTGAGTTTCTGGATCAAGACAGTAAAAGGCACTTTGAGTGGCAGAATATCCAACAAACACACAAGGTATAGAACGAGGATCAAGTTTGTGATTGTTATAGGGACGGAGCCAAGGTTAACACAAGCACCCGAAACCCTTTAGTTTGAGATAATTGGGTTTTTTGTTGTGAAGTTTAGAGTAAGGTGAGAGAGAGTTAAGTGTGGGAGTAGGCATCCGATTTATAAGGTAGCATGCAGTAGCAAATGCGAGAGACCAAAATTTAATGGGCATGGAAGAATGATGAATAAGGGAGAAAAATCAGCATCCTGGCATTACATCTTGAGCTCACAACTTGATTGTACAAACCTGAGTTCACATCCTGCAGGGCTGTTACTTTGAGCCTATTTTCTAGGAACCGTTATCAAGACATGGAGCAAGATTAGGGGCAGTTATGGACCAAGTCAAACCTCTTTCAACAACCATCATAATCTACATTAACTTCCTAGCCGTAAATCAAGGAGCAATCTTAGGGATATTTATTATTTCCGTTACTACTTCTTAGTATTTAATCATAGGTGAAACACATGTAAACACACACTCACCTATACGAACATTGGTTGTATTCATACTCACTCTCCACCACTATACTATTAATATACCATATTTCTGAGGTTTTATGCCGGCGAACAAGTTGTTCAAGGGCTTTCCTCGTTAAACTCCTTTGTCATTTTGTTCTACCTTTTCAATCATTATGTTCCAAGGTACCCCGTTTAAATTGTTCAAATTTGGCCAAAACAGTTGGTGATGAGGAGGGCCACTCATAGACACCGGATTTAGTTGGACCTTGGAGAAGGATTGCCCCCGTGCGAAGATCATTTACGACAAAAGAGGAAGGTAAGAAAGTAATAGACGAATTATTATCGCAACAAAATTGAGAGATAGATATGATATTTCGAGAGAGAGATGGGACATGCAAAACATTATTAAGAGAGAAAGTATGTATAGATGTAGAGAGAGAGGTGGAACCATTATTGTTTATGTTGAGGCCGGATCCATCTCCAATCAAAAGTTCCTCTGTGCCATCGTATGGTGAATGCATGGCAAGTGTATCTAGGTCATGAGTAGCATGATGAGTAGCCCCGCTATCAAGGAGCCAAGAGGGTGGATTCGGTGGAGCACAGGAGGTGTTGTACGCAGCTGGGGTGTAGGAGCGGGGTTTGGGCCGAGGGGTAGGGTTGGACGATGGTGGTGTGGCGCCAGGAAATTGGCCACGAAAAACCCTACATTGAGATACATAGTGTCCTTGGGCTCGGCACCATTAGCACCGGCCCTTGAAGGGTACATAAGGACGTGAGTTATTGTTGTTGGCGTTAGGAGTGGGAGAAGAAGGAGTAGGCAGTAGGCCTTGTTGCGGGTTGAAAGGTGATGAGGAGGCAACCATGAGATTGGGTAGAGAAAGAGAGGCCGGAAAAAAAAAACCTAGAATGGATCTCTAGGCTCTAATACCATATAAGATAAACCAATATTGGAAGAACTTAATTTTATTATTCATACCACAACTCTATATATACAAGAGATTACTTGATGACCATACCAAGATACGAACAATCCTAGTCTAAGGTAATTACAACATAACCATAAATACCTAATGTGATAAGGAAACAATATATACAGAAAATAAAGAAACATAACCATAAATACCTAATGTGAAAAGGAAACAATATATACAGAAAATAAAGTCTATTTAGTATCTCTATCAGATTCTACACTAGGAAATAGCAGCAACCCAATCTCTTTTCAAATCATTAAGAGATAACCCCCTAAATCCATCATCAGCATATGCCCAATGCCCAAAGAGATGCTAAAGAAATCACTTTATTCCATAAGTGATGGCTCGATAAATACTCACTTTTGAAAATATTTGTGTTCCTTTTCGGCCAAATACACCAACAAACTGCAAATACTCCACAATCCCACAAGCATCTTGCCTCTTCTCCTTAAACCCCTTAAAGTGAATTTGGAGAAGCGAAGAATTAGATTTCAGACTCACCCACACTTTTTTAGTCACCTCCAACAAACGGTTCCAAGATAACGATCAAAGCTGCAGTGGAGGAAGAGGTGATTGTGTGTTTCGTCAAACTTCTTGCAATTTGCGCACCAACTAGGCGATAAACATTTATAAGGACGTCGAAGCTGCAATTTGTCACTAGTAATTAAGTTCTAAAATCCACAAAAATGCCCGAATTTTGAAAGGGGTCTTAGATTTCCAAACACGAGATGAAAAAATAAAGGATAATGGATTAGGACTCTGAACGAAGAAATTAAGAAAAGATTACAAGATTTCTTGTCGGATTCCTCTAAAAACTATGTACGATAATCTTGTTGATTCGACAAACGAACATGAGATAAGGAGAAAAGGAGCTTTCTTATTAAAAAAAAATGAGGAAAGGAGCATACGAACATCATTTGACTCTATCATTAAGATTGAGAAAGAAATGAAAATTCCAAGATATAGAATCTCCCCCCTCCCCCAATTCTTGAAACTCAGTAATGGGGGACCCATGGATTATAGATAGACGATACAAACGAGGAAGAGATCTTTGAACGAAGAATTACCTACCCAAACATCTTCTCAAAAACGAATTCGAGCTCTGTTACCTACATTTAAACGAAGAAAAGGATCGAATAGGCGGTGGGGCTTTTCTGAGTAGCCGAATTTCTGATTATAGTATCCCAACCATTGCTATGCATCCCGAATTTGCTTTTAATCATTTTATGCCAAAGAGATTGAGGTTTTCGAGGTAATCTCCGGAGCCCATTTAGTGACAAGAGAGATGTTCCGACTGATCAAATTCCCCAAAGCTAACCCACCCTCCTCCTTCGAACACCAAACTTTATCCCAAGCCACCAGATGATCTCTTTTGCCTTCCCAAAAAAAATGATAGAGAGAACCGAAGTTATATGATAAACAGAAATGACTGAACGAAATTTAAGAAAACAAGACGGGAATTGAACCCTCTAATAGTTGCTCACAGCAATACTATTTTCATAAAATCAATATCCAAAGTCTGCCTCTATTCAAAAGCCATTACAATGTTTAAATACTACTCTAAAGATCATTCTAGAACCCTACCAAAAATAACTCTAATTAAAATAAACCAAAACTTCAGTAAAATATCAGTCCAAAAATACCCCAAAGTTAATTAAAGAAAAGCATCAGCAAAGAAGGAAACGAAACAGAATTAGGAAACTGGTATTCTGGCTTGAGGCGCCCGCCCCGCACTGGTGAAGCGCCCGCCTGGAGAGCAGCTTGTTTACGGCTTGGTGGAATTGTCTTGAGGCGGTCGCATGGTGATCATTGAGGCGTCCGCCTCGGAACCAGAAGGTTGGCCCTTGTTTCTTCATCCTCTGCAACTGTATCATCCTCCCCTCCTTAGAAAAAATTCGTCCATGAATTTTGAGTGTCGTAACGGGAAATATTGTTCGAAATTTATCTTTTAATTGACGACGAATTGTATACTTCATTCCTTTCATCCCGACATCCATCCAATCACACCATTGGAACGATACAAAGAACTCACTAAGTAATTTCTGAATGATGTATCGAGCAAAAGAATGGGGGCACATACGTGTCACACGGATCTTCATACGGAGAGAAAAGAATGGTTTCAGAATTCCATACCAAATCAACATGTGAACCAAACATCAGTACCATTCCACTGTCAACGAGGCGCCCGCCTGGCTTCGAAGGAGGCGCCCGCCTCGACTCCAGAAACTCGGCCGTGACTTCCTTCAGGTGAGGTGCTCGCCTGGCCATTGGTGGAGCGGCTGCCTGGATCCCAGCCTTATTGTTCACTGCTTGGGGTAATCCTCCCAGCCTGACGTCCTTCCTCCCAGGTTGCAGCCGTTTTGGGTGTTCCGCCTTGTCAATTATGTGAGTTGTCACAACATGACAAATCTCGCAATCACAGGTATCAAACACCGGTGGTATAGACCAATCAACAAACTGTTCAGGCTGTGTCTTACCCTCTAAATCCGGAATCTCGATCTTCATGTCGCCGATAACCCTAGAAGGATATGTCCACTTCCTGTCACCAAGTTCGTGATCCCTAGCGGTGGGATTGGTCACCGCTAAACTCTCTTCATCAGACGATATGTCTGAATCCGAGTCCTCCAACCGCGCTAGTTGTCGTTGGATTCGTCGACCCTCCACCCGATCAAAGTATCGTTGGAGTTTTCGAATCTCGGAACGCAACAAACGAAGTTTGAGATCTTGAATCTTTCTTCGCACTTCGTCCTTCTCGATTTCATATAAGTCACGTTCGTGATGGAGATCGTATTCCTGGGGATCCGTTGCACGAACCCTACTATGAACACCATGAACAACACGACCACGCCTTCGTTCAGCCATCAATTCGACCAGGAATCTGATACCAAATGATAGAGAGAACCGAAGTTATATGATAAACAGAAATGACTGAACGGAATTTAAGAAAACAAGACGGGAATTGAACCCTCTAATAGTTGCTCACAACAATACTATTTTCATAAAATCAATATCCAAAGTCTGCCTCTATTTAAAAGCCATTACAATGTTTAAATACTAATCTAAAGATCATTCTAGAACCCTACCAAAAATAACTCTAACTAAAATAAACCAAAACTTCAGTAAAATATCAGTCCAAAAATACCCCAAAGTTAATTAAAGAAAAGCATCAGCAAAGAAGGAAACGAAACGGAATTAGGAAACTGGTATTCTGGCTTGAGGCGCCCGCCCCGCACTGGTGAAGCGCCCGCCTGGAGAGCAGCTTGTTTACGGCTTAGTGGAATTGTCTTGAGGCGGCCGCATGGTGATCATTGAGGCGTCCGCCTCGGAACCAGAAGGTTGGCCCTTGTTTCTTCATCCTCTGCAACTGTATCAAAAAATCTCATTGTTCTCTAAATAGATCTGAATTAAATAAAAAACAAATGGACTTAATGCTTAGATATCTGAATGAATCAGCCATTCTGAGCCTCTTATTGCAAAAAAAAAAACACCTCCAAACACTCGAAGCCAAATCACTCGAATGCAGAGGATTGTGCACAGGTAAAATAATGCACCTGTTGATATTTTTAAATGGTAATTCCCATACTGTTGTTTCAACTTGGAGCAGCGGCAGAGGTACACAAGGGCTAATGGGGGCAATTGCCCCCATTTGACTAAAAGATTTATTTTACTAGAGTGAATATTGTAAAAAAATAGGAGTTTTATGCAATTCTTGGCTTGGCTACATTTATCCTACCTCCATCCGTCATATTTGAAGAGGTGGGTACTTCTTCTCAATAATTCCATTTGAGTAAATTTCTCATATGGTTTGTACTTTTTCAACCAATTGACTATACTAAGCTTAATTTCCTGCTACTTTAAAATAAATGTTCTCTCATTGTTTTGAATTGAATGTGCTAACGAGCACTTTAGATATTTCATTACTGTCAACGACTTTCTTTAATTTGTGTGCTTAGTCAAATCTCATCTCTTCGAGTGTGACACGGGAAGTATAACTGAAGGTTTTTAAATTTATTCTGTTGCATGATTCAGGTCTGAGACGGAATTCATTGGTAGAATTGTGTGTGAGGTTGAAAACAGTCTACAACACCGCAAGGATTTGAATATCCCTCAAGTCTTAGTTGGAATGAATTATCAAACCCGTGAGATTAACTCGTGGTTGAAAAATAGATCCAAGGACAATAATGTCCTTGTCATTTGCGGAATTGGTGGAATAGGGAAGACAACTATTGTCTCACACCTGTTTAATGAATATTATAAAGATTTTGAAGGTAGTTGTTTCCTCGCAAGGATTACAGCGATGTGGGATCAAATTGGGGTTTGTGGCGTACAAAGTCGACTTCTCTCAACCATTCTAAATAAAAGGGAGGAGATAAGAATTTATAACTGTGATGAGGGCACCGAAAGGATAAAGAGAGCTATATGCAATAGAAAATTCCTTCTTGTTCTCGATGATGTTAGTGAAACGGAGCAGTTAGAGGCACTTCTTGGACAACCACAGAGGCTGTGTCCTGGAAGTAAAATCCTAGTAACTACTAGGAACATGTCGTTGCAAAAGGATTTCATCATTCCTCCTAAGGTCCATAATGTTGAATGCTTAAAAGAAAAGGACTCTCTGGAGCTCTTCAGTTGGCATGCCTTTCGACAACTTTTCCCCCTGGAAGAATACATGCAGCTATCAAAAGAGATACTCTTGCGCTGTGGAGGCCTTCCATTGGCTCTTGTAGTTTTGGGTTCTTCTCTACGCAGAAAGTTAGATATTGTCTTTTGGAAAAAGCAATTACAAAAATGGGATGAAATTGGGAACCCTGATGTCCTGAAGGTTATGCAGATAAGCTATGATTCTTTGGAAGATGAGACGGTGAAAAATCTGTTTTTGCATGTTGCTTGCTTTTTTGTGGGAGAAGAAGAAGATTATGTAGTAAAATTATTAGACCACTGTGGTCTGCATGCTTCGGTGGGAATCCAAAATCTGATTGATAGATGTCTGATAACAAAAAGAATACCTGACATGAAGTTGATGATGCATCAGGTGATTCAAGATATGGGGCGAGAAATAGTTAGAAAAGAATCCCCGCACGAGCCTGGGCGACGGAGTAGATTGTGGCGTCATGAGGATTCTTTTTCAGTACTGAAATATGACAAGGTATTTTTTTTTTATTATATGTCGAAGCTTTTTGTGAATGCATGCTTTCATGCTTTGCAAGTCAGTTGAACATTATATTTTAATTCTTTCTGTGTTGTAGGGCACTGAAGCTGTTCAAGGGCTCGTTCTTGACTGGCTGAAGATAAGTAAAGTAGAGTCTGATGGATCAAGCTTGGCTGCCGCTGATGCAAATCAGCACTTAATTACAAAAGTGCTTGGCTATGTGAAAAAGAAAAAAGAACAGGTTTTTGACAGATTTTTACCTTCAAATGACGGTGGATTGAAAATTGATGCGTTTACGAAGATGGTAAATCTGAAATTTGTCAAGCTCAACCACGTATATCTCACTGGATGCTGTAGTAAATTTCCCAAGAAATTGATATTGATAAGTTGGCACGGATTTCCTCTCGAATATGTACCCATGGAGTTACCCCTGCAGAACCTGGTTGCTCTTGACTTGCAACAAAGCAGATTAAAACAAGTTTGGAAGGGATACAAGGTAAGACATTTGTTTATTAATAAATAAGTGCTGCACTGATGCAATCTTTAGGACTTGGATTGTCCCAAGAAATACAAAGCTTATAATGAATTTCTACCTCATAACATGCCCATAAGAGCATGTTAAACAATCAGCTATGTTGAAACAAATTCGATTGCAATAATCATCCACTTAAAGAGGACTCCCCCAGCTTACACAATTATTTTTAATTAAATATGAATGTTAGATTATGAATTAAGCTGTCACAATGATAGCCACTTTACGAGTGTTTTACCTTTTTTCCCGCGCAGGAAGTTAAATCACTGAAGTTTCTTAATCTAAGTTACTCACTGGAACTTTGCCAAACTCCTGACTTCAGAGGACTCCCCCAGCTTGAGAGATTGATTCTCAGGGGTTGTACTAATTTGGTTAAGGTCTGCAAAACTGTTGGAATTCTCAAGGGACTTGTGTTGCTGGATCTACGCAACTGCAAGAGTCTGAGGGATCTTCCTGATTTACCACAATCTATAGTAACACTGAAATTATCAGGCTGTGATCTTACTGAGTTTTCAAGAGAGCAGACAAAAAATGATTGTTATAGCATAGTAAAATTTGCATCACCTGCTATTGCTACGGGACGGATCAAGCTACTTTCTTGCTTACCACACTTTTTGGTGAAGTTAACTCTTAAAGACTGCAATCTGTCTGATGAATGTTTTCCGAGGGATTTTAGTCTGCTTTCCTCCTTGAATGCGCTTAATCTAAGTGGAAACTTGATGAGTAGATTGCCCGATTGCGTCAAAAATCTATCAAATTCTACGCTTGATTGGCTCTTTATGACTCATTGTCCACAGCTCCAGTCAGTTACACATCCCCCAAGCTGTGTAAAGTATTTGTCTCTTACGGGAAGCAGACAGTTGAAAAGAATTAAGGTCAGACCGACCTCTAGATATATAGAACTTGAAACGAGTGAGAACACAGAATATGTTGAAATTGAAGGCTATTTCAAGTGGGTACCAGCATGCAGTGCCGACAAAAAAGTAATAAAGAACCTGGGTTTAGAATCAGTGCCGATAGGCTGTGTGGGCAAGGTTCTCTCTCTATCTCTCTCACACTGACACAATAATGAATTTGGTGTATTATAAATGAAAGAATGATTTATATGTTGCACCCGTGCAGGTACAGTGTGAATTGGGTATATTCAGCACCTTTGTTAAAAGTAAAAAGGTTCCCGGTTGCTTCAAAACCTACTTCCCATTTGGAGAAGAAGAGTTAGAGGACGGAGGAGAAGAGTCAGTGGATGTTTCTTATGAGGAAATGGGGAGATCGGAAGTACCATATACCATTCCCTTTTCGGTCGGTAATAAAAAAATTCAGGGCTTGAATATTTGTTTTGCCATAAGACTAGATCTAGATCCAGATAAATATTTGATTCTTGGGCATATAGAAATTAATGTTACAGTTGGAAATAAGACAAAGAATTTAGCATGGTCCTACAAGATTCATCATAGATTTGAGGAAGCTGCTGGTGCAACATTTACAAGTTTTTTGTGGGTAAGCACGTGGAAGTGTGAGGATCTATTGGAGGCCGGTGATGAAATTGAATTGTCCTTCCATATTCTGCCTCTTGACGGCTCAACAACAATTGTCTCTTCTGTTGAAAAGTGTGGAATAAGGACCGTCTATGAAGAAGGTTTAGAAGAGGAAGAGGAGAAGGACATCAATGACACGACTCTTCTTTGGACTTACCCAATGGATGTTTCTTTCTCTAATTATCGTACCCCTGCTACTACTTATTTACTCAGAGGCACTTTAGTCTACGAAGTTCTTTTTGTGAGGAAAACGGCTAGAGGTCTAGGTACACTCTTTTCATCCCTTACTCCATCCTCCTTAAATAAAGTAATACTTAATCCGTTTTATAATAAGTGTCGCAATTTACTTTTACGTCAAACTTTTTAAAAATTGTGCTTTATTTATTTGTACACTGTTTGTGCCATAGTATAACTGCATTAACATTACTATACCCTTAATTAGAAAAGCGACACTAATCCATTTTATCGTTTACAGCTATATAGAATTTTTTTTATTTTTTTTTTAAAAAAGTGTTGTTAATTTGAAATGGCGTGCCTGTGTTTTAGTGTATTGGTATGATAAATATGCCATCCTATAGAATGCAATTGCAATTGACAAATACAGTATTTTCTGAATTTCCTCTTTCAAAATTTGTAATTTCATTCTACCATAACTTTTGCCTATTCATGCCTTGATTTGAAATTTAATGACTCTTGGACAGAATTATTCGACCTGGGTAGTAGCACGTTGAGAAACCGCTTGCGTTTCCCAATACGTCAACACCCGTTATTGAGGTAAGTATTCTGAGTTAAATTTAAATCTTACTACTCTGCCCCCGTTCCAAAATCAAAATGAATGATTACAAAAATTTCAAATTTGGTCTTGATCAATCAAGAGCAAATTTGAATTTTTTTTTGATTATTCATTTTGGGACGGAAGGAGTATTACTTTGAGTCATTTCCACCGTCTTTAATCATTTGGCCATCCCCCTAAAACTCACTATAACAAGGGGAAGTGGAGATCCACTATTGATCATCTTTTAAAAAATATATACTCCCCCGTTTCACTCGAAAAGACACAAAATTTCATTTTGAGTGTCCCATTTAAAAAGGCGCACTCCCAAAATGGAAATTTTTTATTACTTTTTTATTCATGGTACCCACTTTCATACAAACAATAACTATACACTTATTATTCCCTACCTCATATTCTATCTCCTACCTCACTTTTCATACTCACAACACTTACTACATTATACACTCTCCTTAATTTCCGTCTAAGTGTAAGACTCATTTTGTGTTTTTTCAAATGGGACGGAGGGAGTATATATGTGGATTAAATGCAAGGTTGCTTTGAGTTTTTGCAACTAATTAATACATAGTATTCAAAAAAAAAAAATCAGTTTTGTAAGTACCCAAAGCAAATCCCACATGCTTCTGCTGTCAATTTTCTCTTCAACAAACTAAGACATTCGATTCTCCAACAAATGACCCAAGCATATACTATTTCTATTGCATATAGATGTCTCCCATTCATTCCAGTTTCCACAATTCATGGCGAATACAACAATAGATGGCGTTACCCACAGGGAATACAACAAGAGTGGGCGTTACCCAAGGACTTACTCATGCGAGTGCACCGCGGATCAAAGATCTTGGTCTTTTCAGAGCAATCAAATGCAGCCTAAAGCAAACTCGAAATCTGTATGTTTAGCTTTTCATGCTTAACCGTATCACCTACAGGCTACAGCAATGAAGGTGCGTATATATTTCAAGTGTAGGCTCCCAGATGCAACATACTCCTAAGTACTCGTAATTTTAAAATTGGATAATTTGGATTTAACACGGAATATATGTTTTGATCTTCTCTCTATGTGACTGTAAAGGAAAGCTAATCATATACTCCCTTCGTCCCCCTACAATTTGCACAATTTGACTTTTTTTGTCAATCTTTGACCGTAATTTTATGAAATATCTAGATATTTCTATATTTTCTAACAATTGTTATTGATAATATTTCTAATGGTGAAACAATAACAATTTTTAGAATTACATAGAGATATCTAGATATTCATAAAATAAAATTATGGTCAAATATTGATTCAGTTGACCAAAAAATCAAACTATACCCATTGTAGTGGGGCGGAGGGAGTATACGTTTTGGGACTCGTGGGATCCTTGTTACAAAAGTCAGCAAAATATGTAATTGCTGACGTTTGTAACAAGAAGTTGAATTCCCAGGCCACCGCCAACACTATCTGATTTTGTGTATTCACTACTTTTTGGAACTCTTTTATTGTACTCACTACTAGATCAACCGGAGATTTTTCTGTTGGAAGTTATTGACGGACTTTACACTTCTGACAACAGAAGTCTGCTGGAAAGTTGACGGCACACATCTCACCTGCAAAAATCGAGGCCGTCACAAGAATCCATCATGAGCTGGAAAAGCTTTTGAAAGGTTTTTGACTGATATTCTGTCGGTATATGTAATTGTCGAAGGATATAATTTCCTGCAAGACTCCTCTTCCCGACGGTATGCTCCCTTTCAACCATCCCTACCTCCTCTCCATTATGTTAAATGCTAAGATTTTTTCGTTCGTAATTTTTAACCATGAACTAGGGCTTTTCTTTCTTCTCCGGCATATCTCTGGCAGTAGCTCTGTCACTTGTTGTTCTTTGGCCTTTTGCAATTTTAAGGTAAGTGTTCTATTTTCGACATTGTGTTGAAGTCCGTGTGCCTTGATTTTGGGCAAATATCTGTATGTATATTTTGGGAAATATCTGTATTTAAAATTGTTGTCTGTATTTTGGTCAAATATTTGTATGTATATTTTGTTAGTATTAAGTGAGACTATATGTGTGTGTTTTGCTGGACGGGCAGTGTGTGTGTGTTTGATTCAGTGTAGTCTGAATGTGTGTATTTATGTGTATTTGATTTTTTATTTTTTGTTATATTAATGTGGAAATTAATGATGGTAATTTGCAATTGATATTTTGGAAATTTATCATTTGTTAGTTGTTATAGAAAATATTTACTCCCTTTGTTCCGAATACCATTTCTTTGTCTGTTTTGGGCATCCCATATATCATTTCTCTTTCGCAAAGAATATTTACTATTCCTTCCACTCATTCCCTCTCCTACTTTACTCACAACAAAAATCAACTTACTATTTATCTCTCATTTTCTCTACTACCTCTCTTTTCATACTCACAACACTTACGTTATTTACACTTTTTCTTAATTTTTGTGCTAAAATACTAAAAGAAAAGATATGTGGGACGGAGGGAGCGTATTAGTTTGGTATATTTTATTGTGGATAAATAAAATTGAAGGGTTAAAAACTATCAAAAATGATTATTTATTATTTACTTATTGAGAGAGATTTTTCCCTTCCCTTGTCTTTAGCTTGATCCTTCTTGTTCTTTACAACTGTAGTGAAATTCACACTCTCCTTTTTCTTATACTCCATAAGCAAGCAGCCAACCTTCTTCATGAACACATTCATTGATTGTCCATTTATTTTTATGTGTGTTGTATAAAATCTTAAAAGGGTCATACTCATGAGGTAAGGTGAAGGGATATAATTAATCAAGAAGACTTTCGACATCTCAACCTCTAATGCTTTCAATTGAGCCGTAATATCCCTCATGCGCATGATATGATCACACACACCCTTAATGCTATCGAGCCTTATGGATGTAAACTGCATGATAAGGGTGTTCGCCATTGACTTTTCTGAAGTGGCAAACTGATCATCAATAGCATTTAATAATTTTTTAACCTTTTTTCTATCGATTGAACCTCTTATGCCAGCATAATTTTTTTTCTTTGTTGGTCCCAAAGGTGCAACAAGAGTATGAAAATAGCTAGAGGGGGGTGAATAGCTGTATAAAAATTTTCGGTGCAACAAGAGTATGAAAACAGCTAGAGGAGGGTGAATAGTTGTATAAAATTTTTCTACTCTTTTCAAAATTCAACCTTGGCTTACTATGCTGAAAGTGTGGTCAAGTAAAAACCAACTATCTAGATAGTAAAATGCACATCGGAAGTTTCTAAGTACTAAAGCTTAGTAGTGAAAATGAGTGTGGTCGACCGCAAAAGGAAAAGTGTGGTCGACCGCAAGGTTGAAAATATGCTAAGGCAGATTTATACTATAAACACAATTCAAAGTGCGGTTGGATAACTATGAAGATCAAACACAAGAAAAAACAAGAACTTAAAGAGTAAATAAAGTAAAGTGCAGAAAGTGTTTGACAAGATATTTGGAGAGGTTCAATCGTAAATGATCTACGTCCTCTACTAAGATGGTTAGTCTTGAATTTTCTAATGGAGATAGTATATTAGATATTGAGTAGCAGTTACAGAGGAATACAAATGTGAGAATCAATCTCAAATCTAACTATCTTTTCTATGAATGCTAATCTTAGACTATAACCGGTGTATGTGTGTGTGTGCAAGATTCAAGAGCTCTTTATAATATAAGAGATAGAGCTTGATGAATCTGGAAGTGGTAACAAGGCTTGAGAGTTTTCTGGGTAAGTGATATTCTTGAAAGCTTTGAAGTGTTTGAAGATTCAAATGATTATGGAGATTTTGAGCTTCGACACTTTGAGGATTACAACAACATCTCTAGCAATTCTTCATGGCTAGATCACAAGGTCTATTTATAGCCTTGGAATAAAAGTAGCCGTTGGAATTCCTTGTTGAGCAAGCTTCAAGGACAATGTGTTGTTGATATCTGATTGGAGCACATTTCCTTTTTGTCTCCATGTTGCAGAGTTAGTGGCAAGGTGGAATGCTAGTATGCCCTTTGTACGAGAGATCACAACTGTCACTAATTTGAAATTCTCTGAGTGAATTCTGCAATGGTATAATTCTCTTAGTTAACTCTGAGTTGTGGTCAGAGTTAATTACACCACGAACAAATCTTCAATCTTCATTTTGGCTAAGGACTTGATGATATGCGATCAGACGTGGTCTATGCGGTCGACCGCATGAAGTGTTTACTGAAGTAAGCTTTTGAGCTTTGCGGTCAGCCGTGTGGTCGACCTCATGATTTAGATCTTCAGTCCTTTCTTGAGCCAAAATACTTAGAAATTTTATCCTACTCAAGCCTAAGTAACTATACTACAAAAATGGACTTAACTAAAAATTGAAGTTATAAAACTTCATACATAATATCCTATAGTCCATATAAAATAAAATAGGTGATGGTATCAATCAAATCAAGTAGTAGGAGGGGCTTATAATGAGCATACCCAACAATCTCTCCCTATTTGATTGAAACCATTACCTACTATAACAAAGGCTAATTCATTGTACTTGGTAAAAACATGTTCAAATGTATGAAACATGCATAAGTATGGGATGTGCAAGATAAGCTATATGCATGAGTTAGGAAATAATGCAATCATTATTCTACAAACAAGTAGTTTGAATGAATAAAGTTTTCAAAAGCCATAATGATTCATTTCAGAATTTGAGATTAAAAATTGTAGCTCACAAATTTTGAATCAACATAAGAAGCAACAAAACAAAAGCTTCAAAAATCTTCATGAAACTTCAATGAGTCTTCATTCATCAAATCTTCATACTTCAAATCAGCAAGTCTTCAATAGTCTTCATCGTCTGGGAGGAGGAGGAGGCAAGTCAAAACTATCACGGTCTCTAATGTTGACATAGTTGTTGACTGCGGGATCTGCTTGAGGAGCTGGGGCTATGGGTAGATCTTCAGGCATGTGGAAGGCAGAGGCTTCAGCACCAACTGCTTGCAGTACTCTCCTCAGCTCTGCAGCTTCACTAGTTGTTGCAGTCTCAAGAGCGGTCAGCTGATTCTCAAAATTTTGAAAGGCACCGGTAGATAAGCTTGTAAGATCTTCCACCCTTGCCTTGTTGTCTGATAGTCAATCATGTTTGAATGAATGCCCATGATTTCTCTAACACTCCTGAATCTATCACCAAGGGATTTTCTTGATTTTTTCAACCACTTCAGCTTTGTCTAAGCCCATGGCTCTAGACATCTCATTACTGGCATACTTCATTTCCATAGTCAAACTATGTTGGAGATTTTGAGTCATCACTCTCATTGCCTCTTTCAAAAAATCTTGAGAGATAGGATTTTCTGGAGTAGGAGGTTTAGGGGCAATGGGTGTAGAAGTAGTTGCTAGTTGACTTGTGCTAGTCTAACCAGAGAGAATGTCTTTCAAGGCCTTTGTTATATGTATACTCTCCCCCTTAATGTTATCAATCATTAGTGAAGGAAGAGAGTTAACCTGGGCTTGTAGACTTTTGTGGGAGGAGGCAAGAGCAACTTGATTTCTTAAGAGTTGGGCAATTTGGTTTTGGTTGTCAAGTTGGATTGAAGTGAGAGTTTCTATGGATTGGAGAATTTGGTCAAGAGAGGTGCTTTGAGTAGGCTTGGGGGAACTGACTTGGCTTTGGTGAGGAGGATTTGGAGTTTTAGTTGCAAATATATCAGGCTCTGTGCGGTTGACCGCACGGTCAGAGGCAACCTTGGTATTTTCAGCATTCCTATTTTCTTCAAGGCCATCTGCTTGGCCACAAATATCAACTTCATTATCAATCTTCTCAACCTCATCATCTTGATCATAAAAACCTTCATCAACAGCTTCATTGTCGGGCTTTTCAACAAATGAACCCTCAAGCCATGCATTGGCTTCATCATTAGGCACAACATTTTTGTACCGCTTCTTTAGAAGATTATCTTGAGAGGAAGGAGGAATTGTGTGGGCACCCCAATCCGGAACCTAACACGTGTCCCAAGTAGGAGAGTCCAAACTAAGAAAGACCACCTGTAATTTTTGAAAACTTTTGACTTAACTTGAAAGTAACTAAACTTTAACCTTAACATTCAAATACTAACTTGGGGTCATCTCCACTTGGAGGAAAAAGGGGATAAACCAACTTTGAAACTTAAATTTAGTTACACATTACAAAAGTTCAAGTCACAAATAAAACCTTTACAAAAGTTGTTTTATAAACAAACTCCAACAAAGGAGTAATAACCAAAATACAACCCATCTAAACATAACGTACCCAACAACCCAAAAGACAAGTACAAACTCCGCACCGTCCTCACTGGCCGGGTCCTCCTGTCTCAGTCCGATCTAAAACATTAAAGGGAGAAGGGTGAGAATAAATCTCAATAAGTTATTATGAATGCACAATATGCCAAGTAAGATGAAACACATACAAGGTGCATATAACACATTGGAAAAGCCATAAATACTTTACATTACCTTGGTTTACCTTTTCCCGTCTGACCAATAAGTCGTACAACATCGGGAGATAAAACTCCACTCATTTGTGAACTGCTTGAGCATATTCACATCTTATAAGACCCGTTTTTCAGGGAACCATATAAGATACTAGCAACTCTGTAAGGCTTTTGGCTCAATACAGATGCTATAACCCCAATCTGTGGCCACAGACGGGGACAGTCACAAGTATAACGTAATTCGATCACATTAGGTCACACTTTCCATAATTGATCGTATTCCGTTATACCCCTAAACATCAGCTGATTATCACAAGTTCAAGCACATAATAGTTACTTGAAATGAAATCCACCAAAGGGATAAGAATATATAACATGGTAAAGCATACTCATGTTCAATCAATACCATAGTGCAACAATACATTTCACACACTATGTATATAACAACCAATGCATATGAACTCAAGTAAGGGTGCAAGGTATCATAAACCAACCCTACATGAATAATATGCAATAATATATAACCTCTATAAAGGTCCAAGTTCCATTTACCAAGTTGGATCCACTTTGGTTAAGGGACGAATCAATGCTATCAAGCATTTTCCGAACAATATTTAAAGTACTTCCACTATTCCATTTTAACCAAGTAAGACATCATTATGAAGCTAAAGTATTCTACTTTAATCTAAGTTAAAGAGGGTTCACTTTGGTTCTTTTTTGAATAGGTTTCTAAGCCTTTGAAAATGATTCAGAGACTGCAGGGTAGGGCACGACTCGTGCCCCAGAGCATGACTCGTGCCCCTTAAACACCCCATCAGATACACTCGTCCCCTCTAGGCACGACTTAGGCCAAATTCCAAGGGACGAATCGTGCCCGACTCGTGCCCCAGAGCACGAGTCTTCCCCTCTCTCCAGAATTCAGAACAGAATTACAACAACATCAGCAACTACACCAAATTGTCCCAAACCAAGTTTCCTCTGTTTTCCAAGTGACCAAAATCAGTACCAAACCTTATAAATACAACTCCCTAACATTTCCATACCCTTTCCAACTACTACAACATCAACCAACATCATTTTAATACCAAAACTTTAGATCATTTCTCCCCATGCAACCATTTATCTCAAGGCATTAACACCATAACATGAACATTAACCCATTTTCATGCTATTTCAACAACCAACACATTTTCATTTCAATTCCACTTTTCAAAAACCATGCTTACCAATTAAAAGTGTTCCAAAACACCAAACCTCCTTTAATTCATACCAATAACAACAAGAATCATAAAATGGACACTTTTTAATAGAAAATCATAATAACTTACCTAAATGGTGAAAAATGGAATATTTAATTGACCGGCTCTAAACGGTCCCCTCGCCGCCACGAACAAGAATCCGCAAACCGTTTGAAAAACGAAGAAGAAACGAAGGTGGGAGAATTTTTGGAAGGTTGAGCTAGGGTTTGGTTTTTATCTCCATGGAATTGATTTGGAATAAGAAGAAGATACTGAGAAAGGTAAGAGTAAGTTTCTTTTGTTAAATTGAAAGGATAAATATCAATAATTACCATTTAGCTCCTCAATGACTTAAACCAAAACAACTAATACCTCTAACTTCCCCACTTTACAACCAAGCACCTCAACACATATAATCAATATATTAAAATTTTCCAAATATTATAAAATCATTATACACTTTATACTTTATTCCCTTTAGACCCTAAAGGCTTAGATTTAATTCATTTTCATCCCAGCTTCACATAAGTTAGTTAATGCCTAATCTAACTTCACATAATCCAACCAAGCATAGGAATAATCACATAAAGCCAACTAATAGCATAAAATGCATAAAAATGAAATATTACCACCCGAACCCCATATGCTCAACGTGTGATAAAATAGTGCCTAATTTTAGGGTCGTGATACTCACTCCCCCTTAAATAAAAATTTGCCCCGAATTTTAGGTAGACTTACTTGCACTCTCAAACAAAGAAGGATACTTCTCCCTCATCTCTGACTCTAACTCCCACGTAGCCTCTTCAATGGTATGGTTTCTCCATAAGACCTTCACTACCGGAATGCTTTTAGTTCTCAACTCTTTCACTTGGAATTCTAATACTCTCAATGGCTCCTCAACATAGGACATATCTGCTTGAATCTCTTCGGGAGGTGAACTCAAAATATGAGAAGGATTGTGGCAATACTTCCTCAACATTGACACATGGAATACATCATGAAGCAAGGAGAAGGATGGAGGCAACGCCAACCGGTAAGCTAGTTCCCCAATATTTTCTATAATTTCAAATGGCACAACGAACCTTGGATCTAGTTTCCCCCTATTCCCAAACCTTTTGATCCCGGTCCTCGGAGAAATCTTCAAGAAAACCAAGTCACCAACTTGGAAAGATAAGTCCCGTCTTCGCTTGTCGGCCTAGCTCTTCTGCCTACTCTGAGCCGTCTTCAAACGATCTCGGATAACTTTGATCTTTTCCGTCGAATCTCTAACCAAATCCAGACCCCAAAGCTTGGCTTCACCCACTTCATCCCAACACATAGGCGCGATCTACACTTCCTACCATGCAACGCTTCATAAGGAGCCATCTCAATGCTAGATTGGTAACTGTTGTTGTAGGCGAACTCAACCAACGGTAGATGATCTTCCCAAGACAACTGAAAATCCATCACACAAGCTCTAAGCATATCCTCAAGTATCTGAATAGTTCATTCCGTCTGCCCATCTGTCTGAGGATGAAACGCCGTGCTGAAACATAACTTGAACCCCAAAGCTTCATGTAACGCCCTCCAAAATCTCGAAGTGAACCTCGGGTCTCTATCTGAAACAATGCTAACTGGAACCCCGTGAAGTCTAACAATCTCCTTCATATACAACTGAGCCAACCTCTCCATCGAAAACTTAGTTGACACGGGAAGAAAGTGAGCTGATTTCATTAATCTATCCACGATAACCCATATAGCATCCATCTTCTTCGCGGTAAGAGGCAAACCTGATACAAAATCCATTGAAATCCCTTCCCATTTCCACTCCGGAAAGTCTAATGGTTGAAGTAGCCCCACCGGTCTTTGATGCTTGGCCTTGACTTGTTGACAAGTTAAACACTTAGATATGAAATCCGCTATCTCTCTCTTTATCCCATTCCACCAATATCCACGTTTCAAGTCTTGATACATTTTAGACTACCCGGATGAATGGCAAACTTAGACTTATGACCATCCTCTAGCACACGTCTCTTGATCTCCGGTGATGAAGGAACACAAATCCGACCTTGAAAAGTGAGGAGACCATCTCTATTCAACACAAAATCCCCGACTTTACCATCTTGAACTTGTCCCAATATTTTCTTCAACTCCGGATCAATTGATTGAGCTTCCTTCAAATCTCCATACAAAGTTGGAACGGCTCGGACATTCGCAAAAATCAACTCATGTCTTGAATCTCGGGAACTCAAAGTTGACAAGTAAGCTTTCCGGCTCATCGCATCCGCAACTACATTGGCTTTCCCCGGATGATATGAAATCACGCAATCAAAGTCTTTCAAGAACTCTAACCATCTTCGTTGTCGGTTATTCAACTCTTTTTGTGTAAATAAATACTTCAAGCTCTTATGGTCCATGAAGATCTCAAATCTTGCCCCGTAAAGATAGTGCTTCCATTTGTGCAACATAAAAAAAATCGCAGCCAATTCCATGTCATGCGTAGGATAATTCTGTTCAGCCGGTGACAACTTCCGAGAAGCATAAGCAATCACTTTCCCTCCTTGCATCAACACACATCCCAAACCCTCCTTTGAGGCATCACTGAAAATGACAAAGTTCTCGCAACCATCTGGAAGGGTAAGAACGGGAGCTGATGTCAACCTTTTCTTCAACTCTTCAAAACTAGCTTCACACCTGGAATCCCATACAAAAGATACATCTTTCCGAGTCAATCAAGTTAACGGAGTTGCAATGCGAGAAAACCCTTCAATGAACCTTCTGTAATACCCTGCTAACCCAAGAAAGCTACGAACTTCTGTCACAGTTGAAGGCTGCTTCCAATTGACAACGGCTTCAATCTTGGAAGGATCAACAGATATTCCCGAAATAGATACCACATGCCCCAAGAAAGATATCTGCTCGAGCCAAAACTCACACTTACTGAACTTGGCAAACAATTGCTTTTCATGAAGAAGAGATAACACAATCCTCAAATGAGTCTCATGCTCCTCCCGGGACTTAGAATACACAAGAATGTCATCGATGAAAACCACGAAAAAGCTATCAAGGTAAGGCTTGAAGATACGATTCATCATATCCATAAATACGGCCGGAGCGTTAGTCTACCCGAAAGGCATAACCACGAACTCATAATGACCATATCTCGTCCTGAAAGCTGTTTTGGAAATGTCATCGGGTCTGATCTTCAACTGATGGTATCCGCTTCTCAAATCAAGCTTTGAGTAAATAAAGGAACCTTGAAGCTGATCAAACAAGTCATCAATGTGCGGGAGAGGATATATGTTCTTGATGGTTGCTTGGTTCAACAGACGGTAATCGATACACAATCTCAAGGTACCATCTTTCTTTCGGACAAATAAAACCGGAGCTCCCCACGGTGACACACTGGGACGGATAAACCCCCGGTCTAACAACTCTTGCAACTGAGTCTTTAACTCCTTTAACTCAGCCGGAGCCATTCTATAAGGCGCTTTAGAAATAGGTGTGGTACCGGGCACTAGATCAATGCAAAACTCGACCTCCCTATCAGGAGGCATAGAGTACTCGGTGGAAAACACATCACCAAATTCATTTACTACGGGAACATCAACTAACTCAGGGGACTTCTTACTGGAATCTACCACATAAGCTAAATACCCCGCACACCCCTTAGAAAGCAATTTTCTAGCCTTTATAGCAGAAATAACATGAATGCCAAACATAGACTTGTCGGCATCAAACACAAAAGTAGGCATATCAGGCATATCAAATGAGACCTTCTTCCTACGACAATCAACCAAGGCATGGTAACGACTCAACCAATCCATACCAAGAATAACATCAAAGTCTCGGATTTGTAACTCTACTAAATCTGCTGGCAATACATGCCCACCAATAGACACATCACATCCATTATATATCAAAGAAGAAGCGAGGCACTCTCCCATATGAGTTGAAACCTCAAGCACATAAGGAATAAAATCAGGTAATTTATGCAATGCGAATGCAAAATGAGACGCAACAAACGAATGGGAAGACCCGGGATCTATAAGGATGCGGGCCTTAACTCCTGAGACAGGAACAATACCTCTAATGACTGCATTAGGATCAACCTCTCCTCTTCCTAAGGCAAACACTCGCCCCTGAACTTTATCCTTAGGCATTCCTTCATTGTCTCTTTTGATTCCTCCTCGTGGTCCACCTTGTCCACTACCTGAAGCTTGCCCTCGAAGCTTGGGACAATTCTTCTGAAAGTGACCTTCTCCTCCACATTCTAAGCACTTTCCCAACTTGCTCCAGCACCTATCTTCTGAGTGACCCGGCTTATTACAAAAACCACAAACATTCCCAAACTGTCTTGAAGGAGTACGAGCTACTGGAGTCACCACAATTCAGCCTCTTGCTACACCCGGATTTGAAAACCTTGGTTGTCCTCTACCTCGTCCCGAACCTTGTCCTTGGAACTGCTGCTTGCTTCCACTTCCACCTTCGGACGCACCCTTGTGCTCTTCAATGTCATTCTCTATTCGGTAGGCTCGGTTCACCGCCGCTTGAAAATCCGTGAAGTCGTGCGTCAAAAGTTGCTTACGGAACTCCAGCCTTAACCCTTTCACAAACCTATATACCCGTCTCTCCTCTTTCGGCACCAAATGGGGACAATAACGAGCTAGCTCCGTAAACTTGGCCGAGTACTGTGCCACTGTCATTGTTCCTTGCTCCAGTCTAAGAAACTCCACCTCCTTTCTGTCTCTTGTCACCATTGGAATGAAATGGTCTCAAAACTTACGGGTGAAGTTATCCCTTGTCTGTGGTGTATGATCTCGGTCCCAACTATCTTTGACTATATGCCACCAATGCTCCGCCGCTCCCTCCAACTTGAAAACGGCGCACCTTACCTTTTCATCATCCGGGCTCTCCATTGCAGCAAAGATCTTGTTCATTGCCTCGAGCCATCTCTCTGCCTTCACCGGATCCGGGTCACCATTGAAACTCGGGGGTGCCATCTTTACAAACTTTTCAAGTCCATGCCCTTGCCTCCCTTTCGGTTGTTGTTGAGCTCTACCTTGATTGGCCATATTCTGTAAGAAAACCATAAACATGTCCATCATCTCAGCATTCGGATTACCATTTCCTCCTTCATTACCAACATTACCCTGTGCTCGATGCTGATCATCCTCATTCCCAGCCATTGGAACAAACACCTTCATCAAACACTCGGCGTCAGTTATCACACACTCCCCCTTAAACTAGACATCTACCCTTGACCTCTAGACGAGGCTCTGATACCAAAATGTGGGCACCCCAACCCGGAACCTAACACGTGTCCCGAGTCGGAGAGTCCAAACTAAGAAAGACCACCTGTAATTTTTGAAAACTTTTGACTTAACTTGAAAGTAACTAAACATTAACCTTAACATTCGAATACTAACTTGGGGTCATCTCCACTTGGAGGAAAAAGGGGGTAAACCAACTTTGAAACTTAACTTTAGTTACACATTACAAAAGTTCAAGTCACAAATAAAACCTTTACAAAAGTTGTTTTATAAACAAACTCCAACAAAGGAGTAATAAACCAAAATACAACCCATCTAAACATAACGTACCCAACAACCCAAAAGACAAGTACAAACTCCGCACCGTCCTCACTGGCCGGGTCCTCCTGTCTCAGTCCGATCTAAAACATTAAAGGGAGAAGGGTGAGAATAAATCTCAATAAGTTATTATGAATGCACAATATGCCAAGTAAGATGCAACACATACAAGGTGCATATAACACATTGGAAAAGCCGTAAACATTTTACATTACCTTGGTTTACCTTTTCCCGTCTGGCCAATAAGTCGTACAACATCGGGAGATAAAACTCCACTCATTTGTGAACTGCTTGAGCATATTCACATCTTATAAGACCCGTTTTTCAGGGAACCATATAAGATACTAGCAACTCTGTAAGGCTTTTGGCTAAATATAGATGCTATAACCCCAATCAGTGGCCACAGACGGGGACAATCACAGGTATAACGTAATCCGATCATATTAGGTCACACTTTCCATAGTTGATTGTATTCCGTTATACCCCTAAACATCAGCTGATTATCACAAGTTCAAGCACATAATAGTTACTTGAAATGAAATCCACCAAAGGGATAAGAATATATAACATGGTAAAGCATACTCATGTTCAATCAATACCATAGTGCAACAATACATTTCACACACTATGTATATAACAACCAATGCATATGAACTTAAGTAAGGGTGCAAGGTATCATAAACCAACCCTACATGAATAATATGCAATAATATATAACCTCTATAAAGGTCCAAGTTCCATTTACCAAGTTGGATCCACTTTGGTTAAGGGATGAATCAAGGCTATCAAGCATTTTCCGAACAATATTTAAAGTACTTCCACTATTCCATTTTAACCAAGTAAGACACCATTATGAAGCTAAAGTGTTCTACTTTAATCTAAGTTAAAGAGGGTTCACTTTGGTTCTTGTTTGAATAGGTTTCTAAGCCTTTAAAAATGATTCAGAGACTGCAGGGTAGGGCACGACTCAAGCCCCAGAGCACGATTCATGCCCCTTAAACACCCCATCAGATACACTCGTACCCTCTAGGCACGACTTAGGCCAAATTCCAAGGGACGACTCGTGCCCGACTCGTGCCCCAGAGCACGAGTCGTGCCCTCTGTCCCGAACTCAGAACAGAATTACAACATCAGCAACTACATCAAATTGTCCCAAACCAAGTTTCCTTTGTTTTCCAAGCGACCAAAATCAGTACCAAACCTTATAAATACAACTCCCTAAAATTTCCATACCCTTTCCAACAACTACAACATCAACCAACATCATTTTAATACCAAAACTTTAGGTCATTTTTCCCCATGCAACCATTTATCTCAAGGCATTAACACCATAACATGAACATTAACCCATTTTCATGCTATTTCAACAACCAACACATTTTCATTTCAATTCCACTTTTCAAAAACCATGCTTACCAATTAAAAGTGTTCCAAAACACCAAACCTCCTTTAATTCATACCAATAACAACAAGAATCATAAAATGAACACTTTTTGAAAGAAAATCATAATAACTTACCTAAATGGTGAAAATGGAATATTTATTTGACCGGCTCTAAACTATCCCCTCGCCGCCACGAACAAGAATCCGCATACCGTTTGAAAAACGAAGAAGAAACGAAGGTGGGAGAATTTTTGGAAGGTTGAGCTAGGGTTTGGTTTTTATCTTCATGGAATTGATTTGGAAGAAGAAGAAGATACTGAGAAAGGTAAGAGTAAGTTTCTTTTGTTAAATTGAAAGGATAAATATCAATAATTACCACTTAGCTCCTCAATGACTTAAACCAAAACAACTAATACCTCTAACTTCCCCACTTTACAACCAAGCACCTCAACACATATAATCAATATATTAAAATTTTCCAAATATTATAAAATCATTATACACTTTATACTTTATTCCCTTTACACCCTAAAGCCTTAGATTTAATTCATTTTCATCCCAGCTTCACATAAGTTAGTTAATGCCCAATCTAACTTCACATAATCCAACCAAGCATAGGAATAATCACATAAAGCCAACTAATAGCATAAAATGCATAAAATGAAATATTACCTCCTGAACCCCATGTGCTCAACGTGTGATAAAATATTGACTAATTTTAGGGTCGTGATACTCACTCCCCCTTAAAGAAAATTTTGCCCCGAATTTTAGGTAGACTTACTTGCACTTTCAAACAAAGAAGCATATTTCTCCCTCATCTCCGACTCTAACTCCCACGTAGCCTCTTCAATGGTATGGTTTCTCCATAAGACCTTCACTACCGGAATGCTTTTAGTTCTCAACTCTTTCACTTGGAATTCTAATACTCTCAATGGCTCCTCAACATAGGACATATCTGCTTGAATCTCTTCGGGAGGTGAACTCAAAATATGAGAAGGATCGTGGCAATACTTCCTCAACATTGATACATGGAATACATCATGAAGCAAGGAGAAGGATGGAGGCAACGCCAACCGATAAGCTAGTTCCCCAATCTTCTCTATAATTTCAAATGGCCCAACGAACCTTGGATCTAGTTTCCCCCTATTCCCAAACCTTTTGATCCCGGTCCTCGGAGAAATCATCAAGAAAAACAAGTCACCAACTTGGAAAGATAAGTCCCGTCTTCGGTTGTCGGTGTAGCTCTTCTGCCTACTCTGAGCCGTCTTCAAACGATCTCGGATAACTTTGATCTTTTCCATCAAATCTCTTAACAAATCCGGACCCCAATGCTTGGCTTCACCCACTTCATCCCAACACATAGGCGATCTACACTTCCTACCATACAACGCTTCATAAGGAGCCATCTCAATGCTAGATTGGTAACTGTTGTTGTAGGCGAACTCAACCAACGGTAGATGATCTTCCCAAGACAATTGAAAATCCATCACACAAGCTCTAAGCATATCCTCAAGTATCTGAATAGTTCGTTCCGTCTGCCCATCTGTCTGAGGATGAAACGCCGTGCTGAAACATAACTTGAATCCCAAAGCTTCATGTAACGCCCTCCAAAATCTCGAAGTGAACCTCGGGTCTCTATCTGAAACAATGCTAACTGGAACCCCATAAAGTCTAATAATATCCTTCATATACAATTGAGCCAACCTCTCCTTCGAAAACTTAGTTGACACGGGAAGAAAGTGAGCTGAATTCGTCAATCTATCCACGATAACCCACATAGCATCCATCTTCTTCGTTGTAAGATGCAAACCTGATACAAAATCCATTTGAAATCCCTTCCCATTTCCACTCCGGAATGTCTAATGGTTGAAGTAGCCCCGCCGATCTTTGATGCTCGGCCTTGACTTGTTGACAAGTTAAACACTTAGATACGAAATCCGCTATCTCTCTCTTCATCCCATTCCACCAATATCCACGTTTCAAGTCTTGATACATTTTAGTACTACCCGGATGAATGGCGAACTTAGACTTATGACCATCCTCTAGCACACGTCTCTTGATCTCCGGTGATGATGGAACACAAATCCGGCCTTGAAAAGTGAGGAGACCATCTCTATTCAACGCAAAATCCCCGACTTTACCATCTTGAACTTGTCCCAATATTTTCTTCAACTCCGGATCAATTGATTGAGCTTCCTTCAAATCTCCATACAAAGTTGGAACGGCTCGGACATTCGCAAAAATCAACTCATGTCTTGAATATCGGGAACTCAAAGTTGACAAGTAAGCTTTCCGGCTCATCGCATCCGCAACTACATTGGCTTTCCCCGGATGATAGGAAATCACGCAATCAAAGTCTTTAAAGAACTATAACCATCTTTGTTGTCGGTTATTCAACTCATTTTGTGTAAATAAATACTTCAAGCTCTTATGGTCCGTGAAGGTCTCAAATCTTGCCCCGTAAAGATAGTGCTTCCACTTGTGCAACGTAAAAAAAATCGCAGCCAATTCCATGTCATGTGTAGGATAATTCTGTTCAGCCGGTGAAAACTTCCGAGAAGCATAAGCAATCACTTTCCCTCCTTGCATCAACACACATCCCAAACCCTCCTTCGAGGCATCACTGAAAATGACAAAGTTCTCGCAACCATCTGGAAGTGTAAGAACAGGAGCTGATGTCAACCTTTTCTTCAACTCTTCAAAACTAGCTTCACACCTGGAATCCCATACAAAAGATACATCTTTCCGAGTCAATCGAGTTAACGGAGTTGCAATGCGAGAAAACCCTTCAATGAACCTTCTGTAATACCCTGCTAACCCAAGAAAGCTACGAACTTCTGTCACAGTTGAAGGCTGCTTCCAATTGACAACGACTTCAATCTTGGAAGGATCAACAGATATTCCCGAACTAGATACCACATGCCCCAAGAAAGATATCTGCTCGAGCCAAAACTCACACTTACTGAACTTGGCAAACAATTGCTTTTCACGAAGAAGAGATAACACAATCCTCAAATGAGTCTCATGCTCCTCCCGGGACTTAGAATACACAAGAATGTCGTCGATGAAAACCACAACAAAGCTATCAAGGTACGGCTTGAAGATACGATTCATCATATCCATAAATACGGCCGGAGCGTTAGTCAACCTGAAAGGCATAACCACGAACTCATAATGACCATATCTCGTCCTGAAAGCTGTTTTGGAAATGTTGTCGGGTCTGATCTTCAACTGATGGTATCCGCTTCTCAAATCAAGCTTTGAGTAAATAACGGAACCTTGAAGCTGATCAAACAAGTCATCAATGTGCGGGAGAGGATATTTGTTCTTGATGGTTGCTTGGTTTAATAGACAGTAATCGATACACAATCTCAAGGTACCATCTTTCTTTCGGACAAATAAAATTGGAACTCCCCACGGTGACACACTGGGACGGATAAACCCCCAGTCTAACAACTCTTGCAACTGAGTCTTTAACTCCTTTAACTCAGCAGGAGCCATTCTATAAGGCGCTTTAGAAATAGGTGTGGTACCGGGCACTAGATCAATGCAAAACTCGACCTCCCTATCAGGAGGCATAGAGTACTCGGTGGAAAACACATCACCAAATTCATTTACTACGGGAACATCAACTAACTCAGGGGACTTCTTACTGGAATCTACCACATAAGCTAAATACCCCGCACACCCCTTAGAAAGCAATTTTCTAGCCTTTATAGCAGAAATAACATGAATGCCAAACATAGACTTGTCGGCATCAAACACAAAAGTAGGCATATCAGGCATATCAAATGAGACCTTCTTCCTACGACAATCAACCAAGGCATGGTAATGACTCAACCAATCCATACCAAGAATAACATCAAAGTCTCAGATTTGTAACTCTACCAAATCCGCTGGCAATACATGCCCACCAATAGACACATCACATCCATTATATATCAAAGAAGAAGCGAGGCACTCTCCCATATGAGTTGAAACCTCAAGCACATAAGGAATAAAATCAGGTAATTTATGCAATGCGAATGCAAAATGAGACGCAACAAACGAATGGGAAGACCCGGGATCTATAAGGATGCGGGCCTTAACTCCTGAGACAGGAACTGTAACGACCCTAACCATAGGCACTAGTTTTAGTCCAATATTATATGCTTTTAACATTATTGTTAATATTTTGTGCTCATTTTATATCTTTGACTTCTAATATTAGGATGAAGTGATTGGGAAATAAGATAATGTTATAAAGGGAAATACAAAAATGAGAAAATAAATAAAGTAATAGGGTGAAGTGGAAATAAAAATTGTCAAATAAAAGGTAATAAGTTGGGAGGGTATTTTAAATTGTTGAAGAATTTTGGGGAAAGCCTAGGGTGGGGGGACCATTTCCTTAAATTCCTCCCCAAACCCCCTCCTTGGCCGGCCCCCCCCTTCCCCCTTTTCCATCTCTTTACTCTTCCTCCCTCCTCCTTCATCATCCTTCATCCTCTTCTTACTTTCCTCCATGAGACCTCCATTGGAAGCTTCTTCATTCTCAAACCTTGTAGCTAGCTATTTTACACCATTTCAAGATCAAGAGCATTTTTGGGTTTGGATCATCTAGAGGAACAAATCAAACCAAGAAGATCTTCCTTCCATTCTAAAATCCCAAGGTGAGTTATTATGACTTCCCTTCTTTGTATGCTCATGAATGATTTGATGTTGTGATTGTTTTTATAATGGTTGTTTGATACCTTAGAAACCTTCTTGAAAGTTGAAGAATTGATTTATGAAATGGGTGGAGTTAAATTAGGAGATTTAGCTTGAAATGAGATAATGAAATGGTTGGGAACTTTAAAGAGTTGAGTGCTTGGTTAATGATATGGAAAGAGGTTAATGTTTTTGGAAGATGATCTAGGATGTAAGAAATGGATGGAGATAGATTAATGGGTTAAAACTTGAATGGAGTAGTGAAATGGGTGGAAGACTTGGTGATAAATAATCTAGATCTACATGATCTTGGGTTTAGGAAATTTAAGTTGAAGTAAGTAAGGTTAGAAAATCCCTTTAGTGTTCATGAGATTAAGAAAGATTTAAAGGGAAATAAATTATGTAGATTAAGTTGAAATTTCGAATGTGCTGAAAGTGGACTTGGGCGGTCGCCCATGGGGGATGAGCGGCCGCCCATGAAGGTAGATTGTTGGTTCCCTTTTGAAGCTTCCTTGGGCGGTCGCCCAAGTGACATGGGCGGTCGCCCATGTCACCAGATTCTCCCCTGTTTTCCCTTTTTGCTGAATTTGGCTAATTTCCTCGTGGGATGATCCCTAACCATGATAAATTAGTAGAACCTAATCCAAGCCGGATAGGAAGTAATCCCTTTTGACTTAGATTAAAATAGTTCCAACTTGGGAAACAAATCTTGAACTTTTATTAAGGTTATTCGGGGTTGTATGATGACTATGTAGGATTGGTTTACGATATATAGTGGCCTTACTTACTCCATATCTTTGGTGAGTAGTTCGAATTGGTGTAGAAGCTATAGGTTTCACTATTAAGCTAATTGGTAATGGGTATGTACCACCTTGTGGCATTGTGTCCAAGTTATGGAATTATTGATATTATGGTTATCTTAATATCCTAAAGTATGGACTATTTCTCAAGTTGTTATGTGGCATCCCATTGTGTGAATTATGTGTTATATGGTGGTGTGATATCCCAATTGTGGATTATGTGGCATGTTGATTATATTGTTATCCCAATATGTGGATATGTTTATTATGTGGTTGTATGGTTATCCCATTTGTGGATTTATTTGTTATCATTCATATTTATTGATGAGACTATGCATAGTGTATTAAATGGTTGTTGCACTATGGTATTGATTTGCATGAGTATACATTACCATGTTGTTATATGATTATCCCATTTTGTGGATTATAATTCAAGTGACTATTATGTGCTTGAATGCGTTCGGGTGGGTATGATGGAAGTCAATCAATTATTGATTTGTTCAATAAGTGATTGAAGGTTCATCATACCGGTGACCCTTCCCCCCTCTGTGGCCACAGAGTGGGGCTGTGCTAACGACTGTATCGACCCAAAAGGCTTTACAGACCTGTTGCGATTGGTGTACCGGGGGGAATATATTATTGTTGGATACTCTAATATAGGTATCCTTTCTTATATGGATGGTCTGGGGAATGAGGCCTATAAGAGGTGAATATCTTTGGAGGCAATTCACCAAAGAGTGGAGTTTTACTCCCACGTTGTACGACTTATTGTTCAGACGGGAAAAGGTAAAATGAGGTAACGTAAGGTGTTTACCGCTTTCATAATGTGTTAAGTGTTGCCATGCTATGTGTTGCATCTTGTTTGGCATCTTGCTGCATCCATAATAGCTCATTGAGATTTATTCTCACCCCTCTCCCTTTACTGTTTTAGATCCCGAGACAGGTGGACCGGCCAAGTAAGGGCGGAAAGGAGTTGGATGTGGTATTTTGGGTTTGTCGGGGTACGTATAGGTGGCGTAGAAATTGTGTATTGATATAATTCTTTTAAAGGGTTTGTATTTATAAACTTTAATCTTATTTTATATTCAACATCTTTTTGTAAATCATTTATTACTTTCGGAGTTGGTCAACTCTTCCCCCAGTGTAGAAAGGAGTAGAGTTATTTTGAAATGGGTATGTAAATGGTGTAGCGTTTGAAAGTTAAATCAAAGTTTTTAAAAGTTTAGGATATTTGGGTTAGTTTGAGGACGCTCCAACTCGGGACACGTGTAGGTTCCGGGTCGGGGTCCTCACAGGAACAATACCTCTAATGACTGCATTAGGATCAACCTCTCCTCTTCCACTTCCACCTTCGGACTTACCCTTGTGCTCTTCAATGTCATTCTCTATTTGTTAGGCTCGGTTCACCGCCGCTTGAAAATCCGTGAAGTCGTGTGTCAAAAGTTGCTTATGAAACTCCAGCCTTAACCCTTTCACAAACCTATATACCCGTCTCTCCTCTTTCGGTACCAAATGGGGACAATAACGAGCTAGCTCCGTAAACTTGGCCGAGTACTGTGCCACTGTCATTGTTCCTTGCTCCAGTCTAAGAAACTCCACCTCCTTTCTATCTCTTGTCACCATTGGAATGAAATGGTCTCAAAACTTACGGGTGAAGTTATCCCATGTCTGTGGTGTATGATCTCGGTCCCAACTATCTTTGACTATATGCCACCAATGCTCCGCCGTTCCCTCCAACTTGAAAATGGTGCACCTTATCTTTTCATCATCCGGGCTCTCCATTGCCGCGAAGATCTTGTTCATTGCCTCGAGCCATCTCTCTGCCTTCACCGGATCCGGTCACCATTGAAACTCAGGGGTGCCATCTTTACAAACTTTTCAAGTCCATGCCCTTGCCTCCCTTCCGGTTGTTGTTGAGCTCTACCTTGATTGGCCATATTCTATAAGAAAACCCTAAACATGTCCATCATCTCAGCATTCGGATTACCATTTCCTCCTTCATTACCAACATTACCCTGTGCTCGATGCTGATCATCCTCATTCCCAGCCATTGGAACAAACACCTGCATCAAACACTCGACGTCAGTTATCACACACTCCCCCATAAACTAGACATCTACCATTGACCTCTAGACGAGGCTCTGATACCAACTGTGGGCACCCCAACCCGGAACCTAACACGTGTCCCGAGTCGGAGAGTCCAAACTAAGAAAGACCACCTGTAATTTTTGAAAACTTTTGACTTAACTTGAAAGTAACTAAACTTTAACCTTAACATTCAAATACTAACTTGGGGTCATCTGCACTTGGAGGAAAAAGGGGATAAACCAACTTTGAAACTTAACTTTAGTTACACATTACAAAAGTTCAAGTCACAAATAAAACCTTTACAAAAGTTGTTTTATAAACAAACTCCAACAAAGGAGTAATAACCAAAATACAACCCATCTAAACATAACGTACCAAACAACCCAAAAGACAAGTACAAACTCCGCACCGTCCTCAGTGGTCGGGTCCTCCTGTCTCAATCCGATCTAAAACATTAAAGGGAGAAGGGTGAGAATAAATCTCAATAAATTATTATGAATGAACAATATGCCAAGTAAGATGCAACACATACAAGGTGCATATAACACATTGGAAAAGCCATAAACACTTTACATTACCTTGGTTTACCTTTTCCCGTCTGGCCAATAAGTCGTACAACATCGGGAGATAAAACTCCACTCATTTGTGAACTGCTTGAGCATATACACATCTTATAAGACCCGTTTTTCAGGGAACCATATAAGATACTAGCAAATCTGTAAGGCTTTTGGCTCAATACAGATGCTATAACCCCAATCTTTGGCCACAGATGGGGACAGTCACATGTATAACGTAATCCGATCACATTAGGTCACACTTTCCATAATTGATTGTATTCCGTTATACCCCTAAACATCAGCTGATTATCACAAGTTCAAGCACATAATAGTTACTTGAAATGAAATCCACCAAAGGGATAAGAATATATAACATGGTAAAGCATACTCATGTTCAATCAATACCATAGTGCAACAATACATTTCACACACTATGTATATAACAACCAATGCATATGAACTCAAGTAAAGGTGCAAGGTATCATAAACCAACCCTACATGAATAATATGCACTAATATATAACCTCTATAAAGGTCCAAGTTCCATTTACCAAGTTGGATCCACTTTGGTTAAGGGACGAATCAAGGCTATCAAGCATTTTCCGAACAATATTTAAAGTACTTCCACTATTCCATTTTAACCAAGTAAGACACCATTATGAAGCTAAAGTGTTCTACTTTAATCTAAGTTAAAAAGGGTTCACTTTGGTTCTTGTTTGATAAGGTTTCTAAGCCTTTGAAAATGATTCAGAGACTGCAGGGTAGGGCACGACTCGTGCCCCAGAGCACGACTCGTGCCCCTTAAACACCCCATCAGATACACTTGTCCCCTCTAGGCACGACTTAGGCCAAATTCCAAGGGATGACTCGTGCCCGACTCGTGCCCCAGAGCACGAGTCGTGCCCTCTGTCCTGAATTCAGAACAGAATTACAACAACATCAGCAACTACACCAAATTGTCCCAAACCAAGTTTCCTCTGTTTTCCAAGTGACCAAAATCAGTACCAGACCTTATAAATACAACTCCCTAATATTTCCATACCCTTTCCAACAACTACAACATCAACCAACATCATTTTAATACCAAAACTTTAGGTCATTTTTCCCCATGCAACCATTTATCTCAAGGCATTAACACCATAACATGAACATTAACCCATTTTCATGCTATTTCAACAACCAACACATTTTCATTTCAATTCCACTTTTCAAAAACCATGCTTACCAATTAAAAGTGTTCCAAAACACCAAACCTCCTTTAATTCATTCCAATAATAACAAGAATCATAAAATGAACACTTTTTGAAAGAAAATCATAATAACTTACCTAAATGGTGAAAATGGAATATTTATTTGACCGGCTCTAAACGATCCCCTCGCCGCCACGAACAAGAATCCGCAAACCGTTTGAAAAACGAAGAAGAAACGAAGGTGGGAGAATTTTTGGAAGGTTGAGCTAGGGTTTGGTTTTTATCTCCATGGAATTGATTTGGAAGAAGAAGAAGATACTGAGAAAGGTAAGAGTAAGTTTCTTTTTGTTAAATTGAAAGGATAAATATCAATAATTACCACTTAGCTCCTCAATGACTTAAACCAAAACAACTAATACCTCTAACTTCCCCACTTTACAACCAAGCACCTCAACACATATAATCAATATATTAAAATTTTCCAAATATTATAAAATCATTATACACTTTATACTTTATTCCCTTTAGACCCTAAATCCTTAGATTTAATTCATTTTCATCCCAGCTTCACATAAGTTAGTTAATGCCCAATCTAACTTCACATAATCCAACCAATCATAGGAATAATCACATAAAGCCAACTAATAGCATAAAATGCACAAAATGAAATATTACCACCCGAACCCCACGTGCTCAATGTGTGATAAAATAGTGCCTAATTTTTGGGTTGTGACAAATTGAGTTAGCCAGATCTTCAGATAACTCATCATCTGAGTCATCAATTTAGGCCAAGTTCCTCTACAGCTTTCGTGACATTAATGAGTTTGGCCTTCTTCTTTGGAGAAAACTATTCATCAGAATTCTTCCTTTTCTCCCCCTGAGCAGGAGCATCAAATAACTGAGCATAAATGAGCCTTTCTTTCTCCTCATCAGCAAGTGACTTTTTCATAGAGATTGGTGATTTTGGCTTGGAATGATCAGAAGGTTTTGAATGAGATGGCTTGGTAGATTTTGAAATTTTGGGGGTAGGGGGAAGGAACATTGAAAGTTTGATTGGTTTGGATGGTGCGGTCGACCGTGAGGGTACGGTTGACCGTACTTTCTCAGTTGGGCTGGGGAATGAGGTAGGCTTGGTTTGACTTGGCTCTTTGATCTTGATCCCACCTGGATTTCTAGGGGATTCAACAAACCTAGCCTTTTTCTTCTTAGACTCTTCAACGGCAATAGCTTTTCCTTTGGCCCCTCTGGCCACCTCTCTAGGATCTTCCTTTTCAGGTTCTTTTTCAGCAACTGGTTCCTTCTCAATCTTCTTCTGGCCTTTGAGAGGCACAAACTTTTCAACTGGATCCTTCTCAATCTTCTTCTGGCCTTTGAGAGGCACAAACTTTTCAACTGGATCCTTCTCTCAAAACTGCATGTATAGGTCATTTCCAAATTTGTTTCTGAAAATCTGCATTATCCTTCTTGTGAAAATTTTGGACTTGGGGATTTCATCATGAAGCGCCCTGTGCCTGTCTATGTATTTGTTGATCTCCATTGTCTGAGTCAATATGAGGGAAATCAGTCTGGTGTGAGTCATGAACTTGTTATGTCCAGCTGCTTCATTCTTTTGGTACTCCAAAATGCTGGCCATCAATCTCTGGTAAATTATCTTAGGCCAATGAAGTCTGGTCCCATGAAAAATTGCCGCTGAAATTTTCCATTGGTCATTGTTGAAGTTTGCATGATTGCCTGTCTTGCAAAAGAAACAATTTCCAACTAAATTGCTAATGTGGTACATAAGTTCATCAAAATTCTTTCTAGGAGTAGTTGTTACAGCCTTGCTGTTTGATGGATATGTTTACATATCCATTTTATATGTTCTAAACTCTATTTATTGCAAAATTCCCGAGTAAAATGGTAGTTTAATTGGTTTGTTAGTGTTGTTTTAATTTCAGGTTGAAAAGGTGGAAAAGTGGTGATTTAAAGTGAAGAAAAGATGAAATATGGAGCGGAGCAGATTTGAGGGCTCTATGATTATTTGGAGCTGCAAAGGACCTATTGGGAATTTCTATGGAAAGGACCTTATGGAAATTACTGAAGAAAAGAGACTTTGGATGGCCATCCAAGCTTCAGCGGCCGCTCTTGCATTGTCGTGGCCCAAGCGCGATCGCCCAAGTCAATGGTCAATGCAGCCTAGCTTCTCCTTCTCAGCGCCCAGGCCTTGTTCCAGCTGCTTTGAAGTCAACATTTGGGCCTCCTTGGTTTAGCTTTTGGGCCTTAACCCCCATTTTCCCATTTTTAGGCCTTAATCAATCAGCCTCTCCCACTTTAGTATAAATAGTAGATGATGTAATTTTTTTAGGTTTATGCTTGAATCTTTGGACAAGGAGGGAGGCTACTTCCCCTTTTGGGGATATCTTGATTTTTCTTCATATTAGTAAGATTTTTAATTTTTTAATTTAGTGTTTTATTTTTTTTATCTTTATGTTTAGGAGTAGCTAATTTAAATAGTTTCATGGTTGGACTTAACATTATCAATACCCACTTCTTGTAATAAAAACCTTCGCAAGTACGAGTGTCAATTTGTAGCAATATACTATTGTAGGGTCGAATCCACAGGGACTCGGATTGTTTGAAATAATTCAAATGGTGCACAATAGCAAACAAAATAACAAATGGGGGGGGGGTTGGTTTTGAAAGCAAAATAACTACTAAAAATATCAAAACTTTAGACTAAATAAAACAAGAAAACAAGTAAGCAAATAGGAGATTAAACAATAAAGAGAACTAATTTCATATGTTGGACTTCACAAAATCATCAATCTATGCCATTTTAGCAGATAACAAAGGTAATTAATCTCAATCTAGGGTTCACCACTATTGCAAAGATTGGAACGGTAAGGCGACTGGATTTCAATCTATTATTTCCAAATCAATTACTTTTCACAAATCAAGTCCAAGTAATTTAACTAGGAAAATCTTTAAGCTCAAAAAGATAAAGAACCTAAATCAATTTGCTTTTTATCACGGCGGCTAATCAATTTAATCTTTAAAGCATGAGTCTTTGGTGAGAAAATCCCCAATTCAATGGTGGAAAATCAAACCCAATTGGTTAAAAAGCAATTAAAGACTAAATCAAAGTCAAAAGTTGCAATCTTTAACACTTTCATGAAATTTGCTAAAAAGAACTAGAGAGATTAAATTTGGAAATACAAAACAATTATGACATAGACTAAATTGATAATGTTAAATCCAACCCATGAAACTAGGGGTGGAAATGGTTCGGTTTAGCTCGGTTTGGACAAATTTTGAAGTCAAACCGCTAGCATCGGTTTGAAGAAATTTCAAACCGAGCTAAACCTTAAAAAAATTCAGACCGAGCTAAACCAAACCGCTATAGTTCGGTTTGGTTCGGTCTAAACCGCGGTTTGATTTGCAGTTTGATTTTGCGGTTCAGACCACTGTCCAAACCGTGATCTAGACCACGGTCCAAATCGCATTTCAAACCATATTTTTTGTTAACCAATTTATGAATAATGAATATAAATAAGTACTTAAAATAAATACAAGCATAACTTGATTAAGAATAAGTACTTAGAATATAAATAAGTTCACAAGCAATATTTCAACTAAAACTGTGCAAGGAAAACTAGAGTTATCAAGGAAATCTCTACTATTTAATTCAAGCTTAAAGATTAAGAATCAATGCAAGTGGCCACCCATTTTTCGCAGCTTGATCAAGGATTCTTGCGGTTCCATGGTTCGGTTCACGGCTCGGTTTCACGGTTCAGTTTAATGGTTCAGTTTCACGGTTTCAAACCGCGGTTCGGTCTTAAACAGTTCGGCTCGGTTTGGCTCGGTTCAGTTTAGGAGTGTCAAACCCCAAACTGAGCTGAACCACATTATTTGTTAATTTCTCAAACCGAGCTAAACCACTTATGTCTAAAAATCGAACCGAACCAAACCATACGGTTTGGCTCGATTCGACTCCAAACCGGGGTTTAAACCAAACCATTTCCACCCCTACATGAAACTATTTAAATTAGCTACTCCTAAACATAAAGATAAAAAAAGAAAACACTAAATAAAAAAATTAGAAATCATACTAATATGAAGAAAAATCAAGATATCCCCAAAAGGGGAAGTAGCCTCCCTCCTTGTCCAAAGATTAAAGCATAAACCTAAAAAAATTACATCATCTACTATTTATACTAAAGTGGGAGAGGCTGATTGATTAAGGCCTAAAAAAATGGGAAAATGGGGTTAAGGCCCAAAAGCTAAACCAAGGAGGCCCAAAGGTTGACTTCAAAGCAGCTGGAACAAGGTATGGGAGCTGAGAAGGAGAAGTTGGGATGCATTGACCATTGACTTGGGCGATCGCGCTTGGGCCACGACAATGCAAGAGCGGCCGCTGAAGCTTGGATGGCCAGCCAAAGTCTCTTTTCTTCAGTAATTTCCATAAGGTCCTTTCCATAGAAATTCCCAATAGGTCCTTTGCAGCTCCAAATAATCCTAGAGCCCTCAAATCTGCTCCACTCCATATTTTCATCTTTTCTTCACTTTAAACCACCACTTTTCCACCTTTTCAACCTCAAATTAAAACAACACTAACAAAGCAATTAAACAACCATTTTACTCGGGAATTTTGCAACAAATAGAGTTTAAAACATATAAAATGGATATGTAAGCATATCCATCAAATATCCCCAAACCTATCTTTTGCTCATTCCCGAGTAAAATAAAATACAATTATAATTAAAAACTACCCCAAAATTCTAAAACTAAGATGACCAAACAAAGCAAATAAAAACATATTTTTGGGTGTTGTTCACAATATAAAAAGTTGTCACCTTCGGTTTCAAATTTCTTTCCAAAATTGCAAGCAATCATGTGCCATCATAAACATAAACCTACCATTGCATTAACACATACCAATTATGATTCCTTTCACCGTGAAGAGATGTGAGGGGGAATCATTGCCAATAAAGTAAGATACTTTATGGGTTCACTAAACAAATATCCTAAATCAAGAATGATGATGCAAAAATCATAGAAGGGTTTCCATAGGCACTTTCACACAATTGTCAACCCGCTTAATCCATATTGGGAGCATGGATTAGGAAGTTATCTAGTTTACATTAGAACCTCACTACAAGTAAGCTTTTCACTCAAAATGTAGCTTCTCCATCTTCCTTTCATGGCCATTTCAACTTTGACATATTAAGGGGCAAGTTGAACAAATAAGCACAATTTAGTGTCTTCGTAGGTACAAGAAAGTTAACTCAATCTTGGAGTAGGAATCGGTACCAAGGATTTCATGATTCAAAACTTAGCATTTCTTTGTGCTTTGATCCTTGCCATTCCATGACTCTTCTTTACAAAGACACATTTTTTTATTTTTTATTTTTTTTAACAATGAATAATACATACAAGATACTTGCCCCTTTTAAACAATACAATCCCCACTTTCCTATGTTGACCGCTTAAGCCATGACCAATATCTCATAATCTATTGACTTCTTATTGACAATTGTGCGATCGTGTTCTAGCTACCTAGGATATGTAAAGTAATCCCATAATGGTCACTTAAATTGGTGACCATGACCCCATGCAAGCAAAGTGTTGTGGTGAAAAGAAAAGCATAGTTGATATATTCTAATGAAACTCTACTTTTATAACTATGATGATACATAAGATGCGAGAACCAAAAACAAAATTATCACAACGTCACAAACCATGGGTGGCAACCCAACTATAAAGTGAGCAACACAATTTTCAATCAATTTTTTTTTTCATAAAAAACAACCAAACACGACATCCTACACTAACATGATAAATATACTACCACCCCCAAACCTAAATAGTGCTATGTCCTCGTGACATGAAAACCAAAAGAAAGCAAAACTCAACTTTGGGAGGGGAGGAGATGAAAATTAAAAGACATAAAATAAAAGACGGACATTAAAAACAGAAAGCAAGTAAAGTCATATCATGGTGGGGTGCCTCCCAACTAGCGCTTTGGTTAAGGTCGTTAGCTCGACCGGATCCCCGCTCACGTTTGGACTTCACTTTTCGTTCTTTGGCCCACTTGGCATTTTCGCGGGTCTTTATCTTCAGATTAAGCCCCATATATATCCCCCTTTTATCATATCATTTAGAACTAAAGGGAATTTTTGATCTTTACGCACCTTAAGCTTTTTCACTTGTGACCTCTCACCACCTTTTCATCATAAGGAGAAGGAGAAGGTACAATTACGAGAGTCAAATTTTCATTTAGATTGAAGAGGGTTTGAAAATTCTCATCAGTATTGTGAACCTCCTAACTATCTATCTTCTCCTCACCATATAGGGCCAATTCAATTTCATCACAAACTTGGTCATGCCATGTTTTCTCATTAAAATTTGATTCATGCATGATCCTTTAATTTTTTTAATTTTTTTTTAAACAATTAGAAAAAGAAAATAATCCAAGAAAACTATTTAAAAAATTAACTTGTTCGCACAAACATGCACCAAATAAACTAAACCAAACAAACACCTAAGTCCCGGACAACGGCGCCAAAAACTTGATGAGACATATTTTTCAATACCCACTTCTTGAAATAAAAACCCTCGTAAGTACGAGTGCCAATTTGTAGTAATATACTATTGTAGGGGTCGAATCCACAGGGACTCGGGTTGTTTGAAATAATTCAAATGGTGCACAATTGTAGACACCCCATTATGAACCCATCGGATCACATTTATACCGCTCTAAGTCTCGCTTTGAGTCAAGAAGTAGAAATCCACCATTTCGTCATGTTTCGTTAAGTTTTGACTAACCACCATTAGTTTGGGACTAAACTGCATACGAGATAACGAGGAAAGGGCAGAATTGTCCACGGACTGCATTATCTCACGCGGAATAGCGTGTCTCGCGATTTGGAGTCTAGAACCTTCTCAAGGTGTTTGATCTCATCTTCAACACCTCTCTAACACCTATAAATACTTGAAGACTTTCAGTATTTCAGAGGTCAACAATCCCAAGAAATCCCCCTACATTTAGTGGTTTCTCTCCTTGAAAGATTCCTGTAAATCACCCCTAAAAATCACCTAAAAGTTTATTTGTCAACCTTGTTGATAAACAAACATCAAGATCCGAGTCAAGGACTAAGGCGAAGCTCTGTCCGTGTCAAGATTCGATTCTAAACTTGAGTAGAAACTCTGCCCAAATCACCTCACGCAAGGTAACCTCTATTTTCCTTTCTAATTGATTGTTAGAGTGGTATAAATACATTGAATCTAGGATCGGCCTAGAGCCTCTCCGAATCATGGGGATGGTCTCGAAGCAATCGATCCTATATTCCGTTTATCCCCGTTAAATTGATCTTTATTTTATTTATTATTTCGAAATCTTCTTCTTTTGAAAACCTCTCTTTTCTTTAGCAAGACCGATCTCCGGATTGGGTGGAATGGGTGCTCCTTGACCTTCCCATTCCATAACCTAAGCCCCGAACTCAAAATCTCTTTCAAAATGATTTTTCTATGTTTCCAAACGAATAATATAGGTGGCGACTCAAAAGATGTTCAAAAAAAGGTAGAGAGAAATCCGCGCATCGCTACAGTGGCGACTCTGCTGGGGACAATTAATTAAGAGGCTTAAACTTGCGTCAAAAATTAAAAGAGAGGTTTTCAAAAAAAAAAAATCATTTTTTTTTTGCTCCAGATCAGGCATATCTCGCATGAGATATCTTATCCCGCGCGAGATATCGCTTCAGAAATCTGGAATAACGGAGATCGAAAAAAGATAGCGAAATGTTATTCCTTCATTCGGGAATAACGGAGATCGAAAGAGGTCGAAATGTTATTCCTTCACCTTGGAATAACGGAGATCGAAAATAGGAAGCGAAATGTTATTCTTCCATCTTGGAATAACGGAGATCGCGAGAAAGATCGAAATGTTATTCTTCCACCTTGGAATAACGGAGATCGAAAATAGGGAGCGAAATGTTATTCTTCCATCTTGGAATAACGGAGATCGCGAGAGAGGTCGAAATGTTATTCTTCCACCTTGGAATAACGGAGATCGAAAATAGGGAGCGAAATGAGTCGAAATGTTATTCCTTCACCTTGGAATAACGGAGATCAAAATAAAGCGAAAAAAGTCGAAATGTTATTCCTTCACCTTGGAATAACGGAGATCGAAAAAGAGCGAAATGAGTCGAAATGTTATTCCTTCACCTTGGAATAACGGAGATCGAAATAAAGCGAAAAAAGGTTGAAATGTTATTCCTTCACCTTGGAATAACGGAGATCGAAATAAAGCGAAAAAAGGTCGAAATGTTATTCCTTCACCTTGGAATAACGGAGATCGAAATAAAGCGAAAAAAGTCGAAATGTTATTCCTTCACCTTGGAATAACGGAGATCGAAATAAAAGCGAAAAAAGTCGAAATGTTATTGCCTTCTGGCAATAACTGAAATTTTTAACAAGAAAAATTATCCCATTTGGCGATAACGGAGGATTTCCGGAGGAAACGTTATCCCATTTGGCAATAACGGAGGATTTCCGGAGGAAACGTTATCCCATTTGGCAATAACGGAGGATTTTCCGGAGGAAACGTTATCCCATTTGGCGATAACGGAGGATTTCTCGGAGGAAACGTTATCCCATTTGGCGATAACGGAGAATTTCCCGGAGGAAACGTTATCCCATTTGGCAATAACGGAGGATTTCCCGGAGGAAACGTTATCCCATTTGGCGATAACGGAGAATTTCCCGGAGGAAACGTTATCCCATTTGGCAATAACGGAGGATTTCCCGGAGGAAACGTTATCCCATTTGGCGATAACGGAGGATTTCCCGGAGGAAACGTTATCCCATTTGGCGATAACGGAGAATTTCCCGGAGGAAACGTTATCCCATTTGGCGATAACGGAGGATTTCCCGGAGGAAAACGTTATCCCACTTGGCGATAACGGAGGATTTCCCGGAGGAAACGTTATCCCATTTGGCGATAACGGAGGATTTCCCGGAGGAAACGTTATCCCATTTGGCGATAACGGAGGATTTCCCGGAGGAAACGTTATCCCATTTGGCGATAACGGAGAATTTCCGGAGGAAACGTTATCCCATTTGGCGATAACGGAGGATTTCCGGAGGAAACGTTATCCCATTTGGCAATAACGGAGGATTTCCCGGAGGAAACGTTATCCCATTTGGCGATAACGGAGGATTTCCCGGAGGAAACGTTATCCCATTTGGCGATAACGGAGGATTTCCCGGAGGAAACGTTATCCCATTTGGCGATAACGGAGGATTTCCCGGAGGAAACGTTATCCCATTTGGCGATAACGGAGGATTTCCAGGAGGAAACGTTATCCCATTTGGCAATAACGGAGGATTTCCCGGAGGAAACGTTATCCCATTTGGCAATAACGGAGGATTTCCCGGAGGAAACGTTATCCCATTTGGCAATAACGGAGGATTTCCCGGAGGAAACGTTATCCCATTTGGCAATAACGGAGGATTTCCCGGAGGAAACGTTATCCCATTTGGCGATAACGGAGGATTTCCCGGAGGAAACGTTATCCCATTTGGCAATAACGGAGGATTTCCCGGAGGAAACGTTATCCCATTTGGCGATAACGGAGGATTTCGAGGAAACGTTATCCCAATTGGCGATAACGGAGGATTTCCCGGAGGAAACGTTATCCCATTTGGCGATAACGGAGGATTTCCCGGAGGAAACGTTATCCCAATTGGCGATAACGGAGGATTTCCCGGAGGAAACGTTATCCCATTTGGCAATAACGGAGATCGCGAAAAAGGATGGATTTTGTAAAGAAGTAGGAAAGACTCGATAATGGACGTACCCGATAATTTTATTGTAAAGAAAGTGGGATGTACCTGATAATTTTATAAAGAAACGAGATGTATCCTGATAATTTTTGTAAATAGAATTAAAAAATGCCAAAGGCAAATAAAACGAGCCACAGGGGTAAATTTGTAAAATAGGCCACGGGGCACCGGAGGGAAAGCTGGATTGATATGATTGAAAATGCCAGGGGCACAAAGGGTAAAACAGGCCTATGGGGGACAAAATTGTAAAATGGAGCCTACAGGGGCAAAAATTGTAAAACCCAGCCACATGGGCTAAGTATGTCGCACGACTTTGTATGCCAAGAGGCTAGGTTTGTCGCGTGACAAAGGTAGCCTGAACTGTACTTTCTGAGTAACCTTTGGAACTGGAATGGAATTGCAGACACAGGTTGGAATTGGGTGACCAAAAGAGATTACTTACCTGGCCTTCTTGGGACAATGGCAAAGAGATATTTGGTCCCTTCCTATAAGGATGGAAACGGGGTGACCTAGGAGGTCAAACAACCGATCCTACAAGGAATGTGCCAAATCAAAAGGGGTGACCAATGTGGTCAAAAAATTGGACTTTTATGAAAAGCTTATGCACTATCGAGGAACGGGGAAAGAAAAGGTGACCAAAGTGGTCGGATGGCTGAACCTTTTATGAAAGGCTACCTACGTATCCCGGAGGAATCAAGCCTTGATCGTAGTTCAAGCTTCATCTAGACAGTTTAGGAACGATGTCTAGGATTCTTGAGGTTTTGACGATTAGTGGAGGTCGTCACCTGAGGAAGCTAAAGCTTACGTCACTATCGAGTAGATAGAGGCAGCTATAACTGGAAAACTTGAGCATACTTCTCAATCTGTGATAGAGGTAGCCAAAGTTGGATTTTTGACAATTAGGAAACTGTCGCCTAGCGTTATCTCGTTATAACGGAAGTAACGGAGGCGCTTTTGGGAGAAAATGTTATTTTTAGCAATTGGCACGTTACTTGAGCCTAGGGGTGATTTTTTCTTGGAAACAATGGTAGAGACTGGGTCTAGATGTACATATGGAATGTGTTTAAGACAGGTTTCAAGTAGGTGGGGTTGTATCCCTTGGGTGCGAACTGAACTGCTGCTGTTGCTGAGATTTTGTCAACGTGGACTAGAATTCCCTCTTGGGCTGGGACTGGGTTTAAACTTCGGGTCTCGATGAATGTTCCTTTCTCACACTCTGGCATTTGAAGCTGATGTCGATAGGCTTTTACAACCAAAGATTAAAGCAGATGTCGAAGTGACCAAACCTCTCTTCTAGGGATGGATGCAACTCATCGGAGCCCCGGTGCGAGGAAGAACTTTCGCAAAGCCTCATGAAAGATCCTTTCATCGGCAAAGCCCTGGTTGGATGAACTGAGCAGGCGAAGTCTTAGGTTTTGAAGAAGTGACTTAATGAAGCCCCAATCTGATGATCTAGCGAAAATCCCAATATGATTGGCACTGCGGAAATGACCCTGAGGTTGATCTTGACCAAAACTGAATCCATCTAGGGACCTAGTGAAGAACCCGATGTGAATCCCAAAAATGACTAAAGAAGCCCCAGTCTAAAGAAACGGCTTGGCAAAGCCCCAGACTTGAAGAGTTTCAAGGCAACCCTAATGCGAATTGTGGCAGAAGAGGGAAAACCTATCCTTCTCTCTCTCTTTTTTTTTTTTATTTTCTTTAGTCAATCAGTCAACCTTAAGAAGATGTGAAAGAAAAGATTCTCAAAAATACATACAGGGGCATATTTTTTGAAAGGTGGGAATATATCCCGATTTTGTGTTATTCCGATGGCCTTATTCGATGTAGGCACAAAACTAACTCGCTTTGGGTTTGACTCTTTTGAGAGAGTATAAGCGTAGAAGGGTTTGTAAAAGTGTATGGAAGCCCCTGCTGACAGAAAATAAGTGTTTAGCACTATTTTTCCTAAGATGTAGAAAGAGAAGACTTGTCAAGACATCTGAAAACCTGTTTTATTTACAATGATCACAAAATTGCTTAAAACCCTTTATTAATGCTCGGGTTATTCAACCACTAATCTCGATATGAAGAGACATTCCTATTAATCATGAGGAGAAAGTCAACCAATGTCGCGGATCAAAGTTGGCTGGTGTGAAAAAAAGGTTTGTGTATAGGGAGGTCGTTAATGAGACCGGGTTTTCAGGAATTTGGCTGTGTCTATGGGAGAGGTCATTTGATGAGACCGGGTTTTCAGGAATTTGGATATGTTTATGACCGGACCATTGCTGGTTGCCTACGTTCCCCTCATTGTGAGGAGCTCAGGTCGCCGTAGTTCGGCCTTGGCCGGACTGTGTTTGGTTTTGGGAAATGGGATTTGTGGTTCCTTTAGTGAAAAGGCTTAGGATGAGATGATGAGGCGTGGGCCTCGGGATGATTCCTTGACCAAGTCATTTTGGACGGTTGCTTCTGATTTTCATCTTTCATTGGGGGAGAAGGGATTTGCACGTGCCTAAAGGCTTACGAAATGCTTCTGGCTTTGCTTCGACCGCCCCATTGTTATCGACAACTTTCATTCTTTGAGCTTTGATTTTGCCTGTCCGTCAAGCTTTTGATGGGCGGTGCTGGGTCCTTGGCCTCATTTTCTTTTATTTTCTATGTGCAACCCTGTTTTTTTTGCCTAGACTGCCCTTTTTAGGGATTTTCAGTCTAGCTGGGCATTACTCTTTTTGCACTGAGATTTTTTTTCTTTCTTTTTTTATATATATGTGCAACCCTGTTTTTTGCCTAGACTGCCCTTTTTAGGGATTTTCGGTCTAGCTGGGCATTACTCTTTTTGCACTACATATTTTTATTTTATGAAGCACCTGAGGGCCAAGGCAAGCCTCTGCTTGAACTTTCTTGATATCCTTGAGGTCTAAGGCAGGCTCCTAGGTCGTTGTCGACACGGGGTCAATCTTTCGAAGCTGAGTGGCCTTTTGTTGTCCCTTGATGTTGCCGCCGTCGTTGACTTGGTCAAGATGAAGGTGGGGGCATGTATGGTTTAATGAAGGCCTTTTTGTGAAGTAAGGAAAGTGTATGGCTTGATGGAGGCCTTTTGTGGGGTAAGGAAGGTGTATAGGGAGAGCATTGGTTGACTTTCTCACACCGATTAATCAGAACGTGAATTATTTCGAGAGATTACTTGTTGAGCAATGCAAGTGATCATATAAAATAAAACCATTTCATTAAATGTAATGTAGGTGTGCAAATAATGTCTTAAGTCTAGCAAGAAAAGAAGAAGACTCTTTTATAGAAAATTGAAGATTAAATACAATGTCCGTAGAGGACTTGATTGAAAGAGAAAAGTACTAGAACCTACGAAGGTTGACTGAGAGACTATTTTTTTTTTTTTTTACTTAAGGATAGGTAGACCCTAGTCTAGCTACTCTTCGCGAGTTGGACTGCCGGAGTAACTTGAGCTTTCCTTCGTAGATCGGCCCACTGAATTTCTTTCTTCAGATCCACACACTTGTCTGTCACATGCCCAAAATGCTTGTGGTACTCGCAGAACTTGGTCCTGTCAACTCTACTGGGGTTTCTTGGCTTATAATTCTCGAGAGGTGTGAGAAGACCTCGTTTCACCAAATCATCGAAAACTTTGCTCGTGGGCATCCCATAATCATCAGGCTGATGTTTCTGATCTTGCACTTCCTGAATCGACCTCTTACCATAGCTTTCTATTTTTTGCCCATGGAGGTTCTCGAGCTTCCCATTTTCTATCAACTTCTGGATCTCATGCCTCAAATAGGTGCAATCATCGCATTGTGCCCATGGTATTGATGGAAAAGACAATGCTTGGATTCATCCAACCGAACATGGGGATTCTGGGTTTCCAATTCTCCGGTGGCTTTATCGCCTTTTCTTTCATCGCCTTTTCCAAAGATCTTGCTTAAAGACATCTCCATGTTGTCAAAATGAAGGGAGCGGGGTTTTCGGGAAACATTGTTGTTCTCAAAACTCAGATTCCCATTGTCCAATTGGTTCCATTGTTGGATTTGGCTGAAGGAAGCTACGACACTCTTTCCTGGTGCTGAGCCAGGTACGGTTGCTGCTTGGTATTGGGTTATGCTCGGTGGAGTCATTTCCTTGCCTGGTTCGACATCTTGGGTCAAGGGAGTATTGATACTCATCATGAGGTCAAGCTTCTCTTGCATCTGTTTCACTTGCTCCATTAATATTGCCACATGGGGGTCAACGGGGACTCTCGCAACAGGACTTTTATTAGCGAGATGGAACCACAAAGAACAGATCGGCGACACTGACGGGTGAATTCGCTAAATCCAGTAGGTGACAGCTGAGAACTTGAATCATCCAGATCCTCTTTTGGCAACTCATGATTGCGTTCAGGCGAGTATAGGGGCTTCAGAACATAGCCACATATCTCAAACTGATTATGTGAGGTTGGAGCATAAACTGGCAGGTATTGTTGAAACTGAGGGATAAGTGGGGTGAAATCCAATTCGTTCTGAGAAGCTGAAGGCAATTGGGCCCTGATGAGCTGGGATGTTGGAAAGGACTGAAGAGAAGTGGTCCTTGGCAAGGGATCATATGTGGATGGAGGAAGGTATTGGTTATAGGCTGGGAGCCGAGATGGCTACTTCGGAGTCTCATCTTCGACCACTACCAGGGAACCGTTGGACTCATTTGTTACTTGGACTCCATTGCGGCGAAGAGCACCGATAAGCAATGACAGCTGCTCTTCATGAACCTTCTGGGCATTTTCCAAAGCCAGGACTAACTCTTCCTTCCTAATCATCCGATTTCCCGCACCCTCACTGTTTTTCGTCCAAATCTGCCATTCGACTCTACGAGCCGATGAACGATGCGAACCTAAGGTTTTCTGAAAAGCCGCTGACCCAGTATTCTAGCCCACTTCTTTCTTGCTGCGGGAAAGGGACGGGCAAGGTTTAGACTCGGGGATAGGTAAGGTTTGAAGGTAAGTGTTTAGGCTAAAGGCTCAAGTAACATGCACTTATCGCTTTAACTTTTGCTCGAAACACATTTTCTCCTAATCCTAATTGATCGGAAAAGATGAGACCTTGGAAGGTCAAGATTGGAAGTGGAGATCGGACCGAGGAGGTCGCGATTAAGGACTTGACCGCGAAAGGTTGAGATGGGAAAATCGAAAATCGAACCGAGGAGGTCTCGATTAGGGTTTGACCATGAAAGGTCGGAATAGAAAATCGGAAATCGGACCGAGGAGGTCTCGATTAGGGATTTGACCGCGAAAGGTTGAGATGGGAAAATCGAAAATCGGACTGAGGAGGTCTCGATTAGGGTTTGACCATGAAAGGTCGGAATAGAAAATCGGAAATCGGACCGAGGAGGTCTCGATTAGGGATTTGACCGCGAAAGGTCGAGATGGGAAAATCGGAAATCGGACTGAGGAGGTCTCGATTAGGGTTTTGATCGCGAAAGGTCGAGATGGGAAAATCGGAAATCGGACCGAGGAGGTCTCGATTAGGGTTTGACCGTGAAAGGTCGGAATAGAAAATTGGAAAGATTAGGGGTTTGACCATGAAAGGTCGAGATAGGAAAATCGGAAATCGGACCGAGGAGGTCTCGATTAGGGATTTGACCATGAAAGGTCGGGACAGGAAAATCGGAAATCGGACCGAGGAGGTCTCGATTAGGGGTTTGACCATGAAAGGTCGGAAATCGGACCGAGGAGGTCTCGATTAGGGATTTGACCATGAAAGGTCGAGATAGGAAAATCGAAAATCGAACCGAGGAGGTCTCGATTAGGGATTTGACCATGAAAGGTCGGGACAAGAAAATCGGAAATCGGACCGAGGAGGTCTCGCTTAGGGTTTGACCGTGAAAGGTCAGAACAGAAAATCGGAAATCGGACCGAGGAGATCTCGATTAGGGTTATCAGAGATAGGAAAATGCAATTATGATTACATTAATTGTTCAAATTTACTTAAAACAATGTCTTTTATTAATTTCTATTTGGTTGGAAAAGGGGGTTTGCCCTTCTTTTTCACAACTACTCTAGATCCTGGATCAGTGGGTTCCGTCACTACGTCTATAAGCCCCTCGTATTCCACCTGTATTTCGACCTCCCAGGGTGGACAGCCCCGGGCGAGGGTCCTATAGGGCACGCGGATCCCACCGACCGAGAGTAAAGAACGCTCCTAACGGGTCTAGCGGGTCATAGGAACCTTCAACGCACGAGCGATGCGAATTATGGTCAAGGCAATACCGGAAAAGTCTCGTCTTTCTGCCTTAACGAAGTTTCGACAGAGTTTCGCTTGAGCGAATGACGTTTTGACTTTCGGTAATGTCCGAGAAAATAATAGGCATGGGTCGGGCGGTAAAAGCCGGATGACGCAGTGTCACATTGAGCTTCGTTGCATACGCAGTGCGTGAGTCAGAATCGAAGTCAATGCCGGGTCAAGATCTTGCCAATTTTTCCTTGTCGGAATTTCGGCAGAGCTTCGCTTGAGCGAAAGATCTTGGGATTTGTGGCAAAGACTCGGTCTCGACTCTTACGCATTCCGTGCGGGTCAAAGTCGAAGTCAACGTCGGAGTCAAGATCCCACCAATTTTTCCTTGTCGGAATTTTGGCAGAGTTTCGCTTGAGCGAAAGACCTTGACTTCCATTATGAGCTAAGGCTTGACCTCTACGGGGGTATGCAACTGGGCTATATGACAAGGACTAGACCAAAAACCAACCAAAAGTCACGGTTTTGAAACGTGTGACACCTGACCGTGCATTGGTCAACACCGGCCGCCATGGGGAGGTTGGGATGATTCCGTGCGCGCCCGGGAGCATCGTAAGGCTGTCCGTGACTGCAGCTGGAACCACCCTCGGGTTTGAAGGACGTGCGTGCAAAAGTGTACAGGATATATCAGGTGCGCGTAGTGTGCGGTCTCCTAAAAATGTTCCTTTTTGAGTTAAAACAGAGATTTTCATGAATGTGTTTTAAAGGAATGATTTTTGGGACGGGGAAAATGCAACACATAAGCACGTAAATTTTCTGGGAGCCCTGGCCGCCATGGAGCCGAGTAGCCCCAAGCCGCTAGGATCGCTTTAACCATGATTTTTCCTGGTGGAATTGCCACTGAGATCGCCCGGTCAGAATCCAAGGAGGATTGAGCCGTACGACTGCATGGATCAATTTTCCAGGTTCCACTCCTTTTGCTATTTTTCGGGTTATTTCCCTTTCAAAGTATGCACAGATTCCAAGATGCAAATGATGCAATGCATGGTAAAGAAAGCAAGCACGATTAATGAAATCGGCGATGGGAGTCTAACCCGCTCAAAGGGAAAAGCTTTCTTTTATTTTTTTTCGAAAAGGGATACTGGTACGTGGATTGTTAAACCACCGGTTATCCCAACTCCCACGTCAGGGAGTGTACAGGAAGGGTAAGTGGTTTCCACCTATATACCGAGTATCGATTTTTTTTTGTTTTGAAAATAAAGCTTTTCTCCTTTGGGTTTTCCCCAGCGGAGTCGCCAAACTGTGAATGTGTGCCCAAATTTTGTGTTGGATTCACGCGAGTTTGAAGACATCCGAGTTATTTGAAAAACGGAGTCCCCACGCCATTTTGATTACCTCAAAACTTTGAAAAAAAGGTTTTTACTTGGGTTCGGAGGTTAAGTTACCCCTTGGGAAGAACGTTTGGCGTTCACCCAAAGTGCCTTGCCGGAGCAAGTCTCCCAAGATTTCAGTAATCGTGCTTGCTTGCGTGCTTTCTTGTGTGCATGTGTTTGAAAATAAGGGGGGAATGTCCCAAGTTGTCTTCCGGACGTACAAACCATTTGTTGGTTGTCGCTCGGGATTCCTTGGAATTTTATGTATTTGGGATTATGATCCCGTCCTCATCTTATGACTTGTGATCATCGCATTTTAAACCTCGGGACCCTCGGGACTTGCGTGATCGAGAGAATGACTCTCTTTTGGTCAAAGATGAGGTTCTTTAGAAAAGGAGGGTCCTTAGCCCATCAATCCTACGCTTTAAGACGGTCGAGCTCGTATAGAGGCTTCATACTCTTTCTTAAGCGATAATCGGAGATATAGGGTTCAAGGTATTCCTTTCTAAAGAAATATGGAACCTTTAATGGAAGGAACGATGTAAAGATAGGATCTTTTACACCGGTCCGTTCCAAGGTTGGGGGAAAAGGGGAATGCATGATGAAAAATGACACTTTAATTGAAAAGATGACATTTTTTGGGTTGCAAATGATGCACTTAGTTTAAAGAAATAATCTTTATTGCACATGATGCATAAAGATTTGATTTTTATGCAAATGATGCATTTTTGTTGAAGAAATTGGCATTCATTATGCAAATGATGCATAAAGATTGCATTTTGAAAAGCATATGATGCTAGTTTATGGTAAAGACATGATCTTTAAAGCAAATGATGCTTGAACAAGGGGTTTTGAATGCAAAGGATGCATTTTTATTGAAAAGATTGAGTTTTTATATGCAAAGGATGCCTAAAAATGACATTTTATTTGAAAATGGGAGTTTTAGGTGCAAAGGATGCACCTTTATGAAAAAGACTACATTTTTATGACAAATGAGGTCTTAATGCATGCAAAAAGGGAAAGGGGATGATAAAGATGTGATCTTTAACTATGAATGCCAAGTTCCAAGCAAGATATATGAATGCAATGAGCAAGTATATCAATTAAAAGCAAGGTTAGGGCGTGCGAGGTTACCAATTGCTTCCTTTGCTTCTTTGGTCGGAGCTAGGAGGAGAGATTGGTCTTGGATCTTCAAGGAGGAGGGAGGGAGCTTCTTGGCCTTCTTCTTCACCTTCTTGAGCCTTCACCAATATTCTTCACGTCTTGGGAGTGACTGAGTGTATTGCTATGGATTGTGTGTATTGTTGTTGTGTGTTGAAATGGGTAGAGGAGGGCTCTATTTATAGGCAGTCTGGATAAGGCTAATGAAGCCGTGCGGCCAGAGGCAGCGAGCTAATGCAGCCGTGCGGGCTTATCCACAATGACTCAGCATTCTAGAACCATGCAAGGTGGCATTATTCTAGAACCTTCTTCCTAATTAAGAAAAACGTGTTTTCTTAATTAGGAAGGCTCCCTTCAGCCCTAATTTTAATTTGGGACTGCTCCAGGACATTTCCGGAACACTAGGAAGGTCCGGGGAATTACCGGGAAACTTACCGAAATTGCCGGGAAATTTAACCGGAAGGCATGAGCCAGATTTGGGTACTTACACTCCCCCGAATTCGGTCAAGGGTGTGCGAAGTTTCCTTGTGCATGCGGGTTTTTATAGGCGTTTCATAAAAGATTTCTCAAAAATTTGTAAGCCTTTATGTAATCTGCTTGCCAAGGATACGGTGTTCATTTTTTATCAAGAGTGTGTTAATGCTTTCAATTTGCTAAAAGAAAAGTTGACTTTTGCTCCCATTCTCTCTAGTCCCAATTGGTCTCACCCTTTTGAGATCATGTGTGATGCCTCGGACTTTGCTATTGGGGCTGTTTTGGGACAAAGGATAGATAAATTACCTTCCGTCATCCATTATGCAAGTAGAACACTTAATGATGCACAACTGAATTACACCACCACTGAAAAAGAATTTTTGGCTGTTGTGTTTGCTTTGGAAAAATTTCGTTCTTACTTGCTTGGGTCGAAGGTAATTATCTATTCTGATCATGCTGCTGTGAGATATTTTCTTAATAAGAAGGATGCTAAGCCTCGTTTGTTGAGGTGGATGTTGTTGTTACAGGAGTTTGATGTTGAGATTCGTGAAAAAAAGGGGACCGAAAATGTGGTAGCGGATCATTTATCGAGGCTTGAGGACTACTCGTACTTTAATGTTGAAGAGAGTGTGATTCCGGTTAATGAAAATTTTCCGGATGAACAACTTCTTGCTTTACATGTCCAAGAGCCTTGGTATGCCGATTATGTTAATTACTTGGTGTCTAGCATATTTCCGCCAGATTTCACATCCGATCAAAAACGTAAGTTTAAATTTGTTGTGAACCACTATGTTTGGGATGATCCTTATTTGTGGAAAAGGTGTCCGGATGGTTTGTTGAGGCGATGTGTGCCTGAACATGAGCAAGAGAGTGTGTTAAGGTTTTGTCATGAATTACAATGTGGTGGGCATTTTAGTGGTCAAAAGACTGCTAGAAAGATTTTTCAAGCCGGTTTCTATTGGCCCACCATATTCAAAGATGCTCATGTGTTTTGAAAAAAGTGCGATAGGTGCCAAAGAACGGGTGGCATAGGAAAGAGAGACGAGATGCCCTTGCAAAATAATTTGATAGTTGACATATTTGATGTGTGGGGCATTGATTTCATGGGCCCTTTTCCCCCGTCCCATGGTTTTCTTTACATTTTGGTCGCTGTTGATTATGTGTCCAAGTGGGTGGAGGCTATTGCCACTCGTACTAATGAGGCTAATGTGGTTTCCAAGTTTGTTGTTGAGAATATTTTTAGCAGGTATGGAGTACCAAGGGCCATAATCACAGATCAAGGGACACACTTCACCAACAGAATGTTCAATGCGGTGTTGAAAAGGTATGGGGTTGTGCATAAATTAGCTACAGCTTATCACCCCCAAACCTCGGGCCAGGTGGAGGTAAGTAATAGGAAAATCAAAGGGGTTCTTGAGAAAACAGTGTGTCCCAATAGAAAGGATTGGGCATTGAAGTTGGGTGATGCATTGTGGGCATATAGAACGGCATACAAAACCCCTATTGGTATGAGCCCTTACCGGATTGTGTATGGTAAGGATTGTCATCTTTCGGTGGAATTACAACACAAGGCATTTTGGGCGGTGAAGGAGTTGAACATGGACATGGGCTTTGCGGGTGAGAAGAGGTTATTGGCCCTTGATGAGCTTGAGGAGTTGAGACAAGAGTCGTATGAGAATTCCAAGCTTTACAAGGAGAGAACCAAACGATATCATGACAAGAACTTACGACCTAAAAATCTGAGGCCGGGGATGAAGGTTCTCTTGTTCAACTCTCGATTGAAGTTATTTCCGGGTAAGTTACGCTCCAAATAGTCGGGACCGTTTGAATTAGTGAAGATATTCCCACATGGGGCGGTGGAGCTCAAAGATTTACACAATGGTACTACATTTAAAGTGAATGGGCATCGTGTAAAGCCTTACTATGAAGGTATGGCTATGGTGGATAACATAGATGTGATTGAGTTGGGGGAGCTGGATATCATTGACTAATCTCTCCAAGGCAAGAAGTCGAGCTTACCGACATAAAACAAAGCGCTGATTGGGAGGCAACCCAATGTAGGTAACATTTATTGTTTTCGGTATTTTCGTTTCGGTTATTTTTCATCTTTGCATTTTGAATGTGTTGTGTGTTTAGTGGTTCATGCCATGAGGACATAGCATTGTTTAAAGTGTGGGGGTGGAGGTATACATATTAAAAAAAAAATTCTTGTTTTTCGTCTTTTTATTTCGTGAACGTGTCGAACTACAGTGACCTGAGCCTATTCTTGTGGGTAGTCCGCCCACATTAATGGGGACATAGGCAACGAAAGTGCGGTCAATTTTGAGTCAATTTTAGTGTATAAAGAGATATTATGCTTTGGGTTGTGTTTTGTGGTGATGTGCAGGCAAGAAATAGCCAAAAATTCTACTGCTGAGGTGGGCGACCGCCTATTAGGATCTGGGCGACCGCTCATGCTGTTTTGAAATTTTTGTGGAACCTACTGTGGTGATGGGCGACCGCCCAAGGTTATGTGGGCGACCGCCCAAGTTGAATTGAAATTTGGATTTTACTTTCTGTGCTGCTGAGCGACCGCACATGAGGGGATGGGCGACCGCCCATGGCAAAAATCAGGCGTGCTTAATTTCCCTAGACCGCCTCCCTTCCCTCTCTCTCTCTCTTAGAATTTCCAATTGTTCCCTCTCTCTCTCTAAAGATCCGCCCCACTCTCTTCATCTCTCTAAAAATTCTTCCTCCAAACACCCAAATCCACCACCCAATCTCCCTATTTACCTCTATTTGCCTACTAAATCACCTTCTCCACCATCTCTTACCACCCAAAACCAAAACCTAAATCACCATTGTTGCAAGAAGCTTGAGAAATTGGCAAGGTTGCAAGATCAGATTTTGAAGCCCAAAGTTGAGGAATTGGTGTGAACATCAGTGTGCAAGGTGTGTGGTTTCTTTCTCCGGTCACCTTCTAAAATTCCGGCGGTGTTCCGGCATACTCCGGCGAATATTCCGGCAAGCAAGTAAGGGGTCCTCCTTCTTCTTTAGTGCGTTTTTGGGATTGTTTTTGTGGGCTTGAAACAAAATGCCAAGGCAACGAAATCCCCCCGTCTCGGAAGTTGCCTTTGATGCAACTAGATTTGTGGGTAGCAAGGCACAAACTTTTTTTGATAAATATGAGAATAAAGTCTTTGCTATCGAAAATGAATTTAAGCCTGAGGAGCTTAATTTGGATGATATTTTTCAACGGTATGGGTGGGATAATTTGGCTAAACGACCGGAGAATTTAGGGTCGTCAATTTTAGTGAGGGAGTTTTATGCAAATGCATTTGAGGCAGGGGAGTCGAGGAAGTGTGCAATTGTGAGAGGCAAAAATGTGTGGTATACCGATGATGACATTAACAGATATTATGGAATGGTCTCTCCCGGGCGTGAGAATAGTGCATGTGCTTATTATTCTAGTGCTAAGATCATGGAGAGAAATGTGTCAGCGAATCTTGATCGGTTGGCCCCTCATTTTGTAGATATTGATGTGAATTTGTTGAGAAATGGGAATGTAATGAAGGCGCGTAATTTGGATTTTAGGATGCGGGCTTTGCATCAATTTATCTGTGAGCGCATTATGCCCACATCTCATTATGGGGATGTGCATTGGAAGAGAGCCCTATTGATGAATATCGTGTTATCCGGGTAGAATTTCAATACCGGATTAACAATGTCTATGGAGATAGTGAACACTTACAAGGGTATGGGGAGGTGTAATTTTAATTTTCCATTGTTGATTTTTGGACTGATTGAGCGAGCGGGGGTCAATTTTACCCGTCTTTGGATTGTGAGGGACATTATTTCTGTTGGGACTGCTATGAGCAAAAAGACGCTCACAAACAAAGGGCACACATTGCAGCCAGGTGAAGGATCATCGAGAGGGAGGAGAGAGAGAAGTGTGGATGAGGAAATGGAGGAGCAGGAGTTCACCCCTACAGAGGCCGCATATTACATGGCGGGCCACATGGATGCTTTGGCAGGGGACATTGGGGAGTTGCGAGGCCAGTTTCATGGTTTTGATCAAAGACTGACTAGCATGGAAGAGAGTCAGAGGCATATTCAGTCGCAGATTACGGAGGACCTTTATGCTGCCAGTATGTGGCGGCAGCGCATGGAGGATGGGCAGACGGCCATGTTCAGTGAGATCCGGGATAGACTTCCACCACCTCCGTTGCCGCAGCACATTCCATATCACCCCCCGCAGTATCGGGACCCACAGCAGATGAGGGGGTGGTCCTCTTGGGATGAGCAGCAGCAGCAGCAGAACCCCGACACGAGCAGGAGTAGCTCGTTTGGTCCTTGGGACCATTTCTATCGCTGAGTTGTGGTTGGAGGTACCCCTAACCCTTTGTGCTTTTGTACTTTTTGTTCCTTTCATTAGGGGCAATGAAAGTTCTTAGTTTGGGAGTGGGGTATCATTGTTTCTGCTATGCTAGTTTAGGATTTTTCAGTTTTTATTCCTAGTTTTTGTTAAAAAAAAAAAAAAATTAAAATTTGTTCTCTTTATTTTGGGATGAGTTGGCCAAAGTCTGTGATGATTGAGTGTTGTTTGTTAATCACTGGTGTTATCTTGGATGTGGGAATTAGGGTTACATTGAAACAATAAACTATGATTGCACCACCTCTCACTTCCATTTATCATTGGTCATTGTTGTCACTCTAGGTGCCCTTTATGGGATCGCTTGTGCATTCTCGGGGTCCCTAGAACATTGTTTGCATGATTGTCAATAACACATCATTAGGCTATTTTGATATATATGGCTAATTCCTTTCAACCCTTTTGTGTGCCTTGGACTCTCGAACCCAGTAAATAAAATTCACCACTAGAACCCCTTTTGAGCTGTTATTAAGAATGAAACACGAGACCGTCATTCGCCTTCAGTTGATGCCTCTTGCCCTACCTTTTTTTTCACTTAGAGTTAGGATGCCGTACCTTTATTGGAAAGTGAACTAAGGAATGATTGGGATTATGGGTTGAACTTGGGTGATTGGAATGGAATGTACAAATTGTGGTCAAGTGCGAAAATATAAAGGGGTGTGAAACGCAATGAAGAGGGGCATAAAAAAAATAAAAAATATTTGCCCCTCGATTGTGTCAAAAGTGGGAAATTAGAAAAAGGCCACAGTAAGCAAGGGAATGTGCTCAACCCCATGTGTATTCATGTATGAAAAAGTTCTAGTTTGGGGGTTGGCACATTGGGAAGTAAAAGGTGAGCGGAGTGAATCAGTGTGGTGAGGGTGTACATGTAAACAGAAGACTTCTTAGTTTCACTTTCCTATTTCGTATGTCCTTACCTTCGTTTGTAGCCGCGAACCTAGCCTTGCGATCCTTCGCACAAATAACACTTAAAGCCATATTTTTCTATTCTTTATCAATTAGCCGGGTTGACAATCGTGTAAACATGCATATGAGTGTCCCTTTGTGATTATATTTGATACATATTATGTTAGAGCATCATTTAGTGAATCCATAAACAATCTTAGAGTGTGACAATGAGCTACCATATTTCATTCATCATTCAGGCCGCGGTGGAAAATTGTGGGTTTTTGCTTTAATGTAACTTTAATTCTATGTTCATGACAGCACATTCGTGATTATTTGGTGTAAGGATCTGAGACTTGTTTGGCCAACAAAACTCCCATGGTGAATGGAACATCCCAAAAATATTTGTTTAGTTGTTTAGTTAATTTTTGTTGTTTAGTTTAGTTTCATATTTGGTTTTTACTCGGGGACGAGCAAAAGGTTAGTTTTGTAGGGGAAATATAGGGTCTTGATCTTGATACAGAGGCCGGATATGTGATTGAATCGTGTATAATCCACTTTCCGAATAAAGTATTTCGACCCTTAATGCCTGGGTTACACAAAATCTTTATTGGGATAAGACAATCACGCAATTTGTTTTCTAGGCAAAGAGAACAAATCAAAACTTGAGAATTGTGTTGCTTTTGTTATTGTTGTATTACTTGTGTTTTTCATGTATGTACAACTGAGATCAATCCATGTATATATACAGATGGAGAGGTATTAGTTAAAGGGTACAATCAAAAGACATGACTTTAGCCAAGCGATGTGTCTTTTCATTTTGAACAGGCACCTGTTCAGGAACTGCTCGGCCGAGTCAAGGGACTCGCTCGGCCGAGCAAAGAGGTCCAAAATCATTTTGCCCAGATGCACGGCCGTGTCTTATTGAACTGCACGGCCGTGTTGTTCATACTGCTCGGCCGAGCAAGGCATTGCCTCGGCCGAGCATGGCTGTCCAGAAACTTGGACAATCTGCCATGCTCTGCTCGACCAAGTCAAGGACTCTGCTCGGCCGAGCACATCAGCAAAAAGTGCTACCCTTTAACTTTTACTTCTTTATCGAGGTTGACTTCGTTTTAGCTCAAACGAGTGTGTACTCCACACTTTTCCTTACCCGTATCCGAGTCTAATACGAATCACATTGATCTCTTAGTAAATCACCATTACAATAAAACAAGTTGATGACACTAAAATCACCAACAAATCCCCTCCATTTTAGTGTAATCCTTTGATTTACTAAACTTTATAAATAACGAAACAAACGAATGCATAAATGAAAATGTCTTGCGATTGAATTTTCATCTTAGTATAATACACATTTCAAATACTCGAGAATCGGGGTGTCCTAACGATTGAACCCGTCAACTCATATGAATACCTGAAGATACTATACACATAAGTTCAGAACAATTCTCTTTGTTTAATCTTGACACTATTACAAGCCATGTGTCCATATCCATTAGTGAACATATAGAAAGCCAAGTCCTAGCTTCTTGAAGCGGCAAAACTTCATGTCCACATAGGTAGTTCCTTTTAATCTTGCACCTGCATTTGCAATTTTTCAAAGGAACTATTAAGAAGATATTCTTCAACCTAACCTTTACTTGCAGTGTCCGAACACATACCTTGGGAAAGATAATAACATGTGTTCCAATCTCCAAGCTGCGAGCTTTCCACATTGAATTCAAGCTTCTAACGTTGTATTAGAAGGGAATTGGGTATCTCACAATTAGAGGATTAAATGGACTTTAATCCCATTCCCATTGCAGACTTATTTACCAAGTCTCCGGCTAACCCCTTCGTCAAGTGGTCGGCCAAATTTTGTTGCGACCGAACAAACTCAACTCGATATCACACCATTCATGATTAACTCCCGAATCATGCTATGTCCGACACCCAAGTGTCTAGACTTGCCACTATAAATCGACTATAGGCCCTAGCCAAGGTGGCAAAGACTATCACAATGGATAGACATTGGTGATATCGGTTTTGGCCATAATGGAATCTCATATATCAAGCTCCGAAGCCACTCCGCTTCTTTTTCAGACAGCCCAATGCTACAAACTCAGATTCCATTATAGACTGTGTAATACATGTCTGCTTTTTGGAAGCCCAAGAAATGGCACCTCCTCCAAGCAAGAACACCCCTAACCACTAGTAGAAGATGAATCTTCTTGGTTGATCCAACTAGCATCGGTATAACCTTCTAATATAGAAGGATGTCCACTATAACACAAACCATAGTCCATAGTACCTTTTAAGTACTTGAACACCCTTGTTATAGCATGCCAATGCTGTCTACTAGGATTACTAGTGAACCCGCTCAATCTTCCAACCGCATAAGCAATATCGGGTCGAGTGCCCGTCATAGCATACATCAAACCGCCAATGGCTTTTGAGTATTCGAGCCGTGACACGGGTTTACCAGTATTTGATACAAGTTTCTCGTAGGATCCATGGGATTACTAACTTTAGAACAATTATCACAATTAAACCTCTTGAGAATTTTCTCAATATAATGAGATTGTGATATTGCAATTCCCTTGTTCATCCGTTTAATCTTTATACCAAGAATTACATCGGCTTCTCCCATGTCCTTCATCGAAAACTTTGATGACAAAAACTTCTTAGTTTTATCAACTACATTTTGGTCAGTGCCAAAATCAACATGTCATCTATATATAGACAGATGATTACACCTTTACCGGATTCATCAAATCTGCTATATACACATTTTTCGGACTGATTTAATACAAAACCATTCAACAAAACAACCTCATCAAATTTTTGATGCCACTGCTTAGGTGCTTGCTTCAGCCCATACAATGACTTAATTAACTTGCATACCTTATGCTCATTACCTGGCATAACAAATCCTTCAGGTTGCTTCATATACACTTCTTCTTCCAAATCACCATTTAAAAATGCTGTTTTGACATCCATTTGATGGATCAATAGATTCTGAATAGCTGCCAAAGCTATCAGAAATCTAATAGTAGTGATACGAGCAACCAGTGCATATGTATCGAAGTAATCGATCCCTTCCTTTTGTCTAAAGCCTTGGATTACCAATCGAGCTTTAAACTTGTCGATAGTTCCATCGACTTTCATCTTCTTTTTGAAGATCTATTTGCACCCCAAAGGTTTACAGCCTGGTGGTAAATCAGACAAGACCCATGTATTATTTTCCACAATAGAACCAATCTCATCATCAATGGCTTCTTTCCAAAAACCAGCGTCTCAAGATTTTATTGCTTCATCATAGGTTCTTGGATCCTCCTCTATACTATAATAGTAAGAGTATTGAGATTCAATTTGATCTCTTGATCCCATAACTAAATATAGTTGAAAATAAGAACCATATGATTTAGCTTTCCTTACTCTTGTACTCTTACGAGGTTCGGGTGTCTCACTTGGTACATCAATTGAATGATCATCCATTTGAGATTCAGCCGACATTGGTATAATATCCTTGGGTCTAGGTATCGAAGAGAAACGATTCTCATCAAAGATTGCATCTCTTGATTCTATAATTGTGTTTATAGAAATGAATTCATTAGGTTCTATAACATAAAACCTATATGCCTTGGAATGCTCAGCATATCCAACAAAGATGCAATCAATACCTTTTTCTCCCAACTTTTTCCTTTTAGGGTCCGGAAGTCTAACCACGGCCCTACATCCCCAAACTCGCAAAAATGTCAAGTTTGGTCGTTTCTTATACCAAAGCTCATATGGGGTAATCTTGTTCCTTTTATTAGGAACTCTATTCAATAGATGACAAGCCGTTAACATGGCTTCACCCCAAAACCCGTCACTCAAGCCCGAGTAAGACAACATGGCATTAACCATTTCTTCAAGAGTTCTATTCTTCCTTTCAGCCACACCATTTTGTTGTGGTACATAAGGAGCCGTAGTCTCATGAATTATCCCTACGGATTGGAAATATTTAGGATTATAATATTCACCACCTATATCCGTACGTAAGGTTTTAATCAAGCCATTTAGTTGAAGTTCAACTTCGGTTTTATAAATTTTAAATTTATCTAGGGCTTCATATTTTGCATGCAGGAAATAAATATAGCAAAACCTAGAAGCATCATCTATAAAAGTGACAATATACTTTTTATTGCCTAAAGATGGAGTTGCATGAAAATCACATAAATCACTATGTATTAATTCAAGTTTTACAGAATTCCTTGTAACACTTTTAAAAGGTTTCCTAGTGATTTTTGTTAACATGCAAGTATTACACCTTTCCGTATTATTATCAATAACAGGAATCAAACCATCTTTGGACATTTCAAGCATTCTTTTATAGTGCACATGTCCTAACCGAGCATGCCATAATGAGGAATTAACAACAACAGAGGAAGTCATATAAACAGAACTAGAGTAAACAGGAATTTTATTTAAATTCAACATGAACATTCCATTGTTATAATAACCAAATCCTACAAATACACCGTACTTCGATAAGATATACTTATCGGATTCATACACTTGTTTATATCCACATTTGTTCAAGACAGGACCAGAAATTAAATTCTTACGAAGTTTAGGTACATATAAAACATTAAACAAAGAAACAGTTTTTCCCGAACTGAATTCCAACACCACGCTTCCTCTTTCTTGAATAGGAGCGGAATGGTCATCACCCATGTAAAGGACAGATCCGTCTTCCATTGGTTCGTATGTCTTAAACCAACAACGATCTTTACAAACATGAGTTGTGGCACCGGAATCAATCCACCACGCAATAGCATCATCCTGCACATAAAATGCCTCAGAAATTAGTGAAACAGAATTTTTAATAAATCTGTTCCAACTATGTATTAAATTCTGACCTTGGTTTTGAGAATGGTCTTTAGACCCCTTTCCCGAACCACTTGTGCTTGCGCCTTTCTTGTTGTTTCCAACACGACAATCCTTCTTAAAGTGACCAGATTTGCCACACTTCCAACATGCCAATTTAGGCTTCTTGTTGGAACCAGAACCATTGTCATTGAAACTACGTTTCTTTCCTTTGTTTTTATTGTTTCCACCCTCATCAATCATATTGACCGAGGGTCCAGCAACTTTCTTTCCTTTGCCTTTGTCATCCTCTTGCGCGCTGAGAGATTCCTCTATGCGCAAGTGACTACCAAGTTGAACCAAAGATATATCGTCTTTACCATGTTTCAAAGTGTGTTTGAAATCCTTCCAGGAGGGAGGCAACTTATCAATCACACTTGAAACCGATATTGACTCATCCATCTTCAACCCGTGTTGTGTATATTGTCCAAGGATTCTAAGGAGTTCATTGAACTGTTCCATGACAGGTCTTGAATCGACCATCTTGTAATTATTAAAATTACTCACAAGAAACTTCTTACTAGAAGCATCCTCTGCCATGTACTTGGATTCAAGAGAATCCCATAACTCTTTTGCAGATTCCTCAATTGATAGATGTCAAAGAGAGAATCAGACATACCGTTTAATATGTGTCCTCTGCAGATGTAGTCGTCATTTTCCTACTTTGATCTACGTCTGATTGCCTCCAAGTTGTCATCTTCAAGCAATTCCGGAATAGGGGTAGAAAGAACATACACCACCTTTAATGTTGTTAAAAGGAAGTGCATCTTCTTCTGCCAACGCCGGAAATCTTGTCCTTCAAATTTGTCTAGCTTTCCAAACTTGTTCGTCATCTCCTTCAAAGTACTTCCACCAGCCATGAGTATCACCAAATACTTTATTCATTTGTAGGGGAAATATAGGGTCTTGATCTTGATACAGAGGCCGGATATGTGATTGAATCGTGTATAATCCACTTTCCGAATAAAGTATTTCGACCCTTAATGCCTGGGTTACACAAAATCTTTATTGGGATAAGACAATCACGCAATTTGTTTTCTAGGCAAAGAGAACAAATCAAAACTTGAGAATTGTGTTGCTTTTGTTATTGTTGTATTACTTGTGTTTTTCATGTATGTACAACTGAGATCAATCCCTGTATATATACAGATGGAGAGGTATTAGTTAAAAGGTACAATCAAAAGACATGACTTTAGCTAAGCGATGTGTCTTTTCATTTTGAACTGGCACCTGTTCAGGAACTGCTCGGCCGAGTCAAGGGACTCGCTCGGCCGAGCAAAGAGGTCCAAAATCATTTTGCCCAGATGCACGGTCGTGTCTTATTGAACTGCACGGCCGTGTTGTTCATACTGCTCGGCCGAGCAAGGCATTGCCTCGGCCGAGCATGGCTATCCAGAAACTTGGACAATCTGCCATGCTCTGCTCGGCCGAGTCAAGGACTCTGCTCGGCCGAGCACATCAGCAAAAAGTGCTACCCTTTAACTTTTACTTCTTTATCGAGGTTGACTTCGTTTTAGCTCAAACGAGTGTGTACTCCACACTTTCCCTTACTCGTATCCGAGTCTAATACGAATCACATTGATCTCTTAGTAAATCACCATTACAATAAAACAAGTTGATGACACTAAAATCACCAACAAGTTTGGGGGTATTTGATGGATGTGTTTTTACACACCCATTTTATATACTTTCCCGCTTACTTGGAGCTTGATTCCCCGGGTTTTGTTGTGTTTTAATCAATGTTCTGGAGTTTTGTTAAGAACAGGGCTAAGCTGCGGGAAAGTGTGAAATACAAATCAATTATGGCGAAATTTGGGCTCACAAGGACCTGTGAGCAATTTTGGAAAAAGTCAGAAGCAAGGAGTTTCAAAGATCATGGAGTTGCTGTATACATGGGCGACCGCCCAGGGATTAGTGAGCGACCGCCCAGGCTGAAGAATTCCAAAGCGTTGAAAGCTCTGCACACATGGGCGACCGTCCAAGGGCCAGGTGGGCGACCGCCCAGGTGGACTGAAGGCTGAAGATACAAACCGCTGTACACATGGGCGACCGCCCAGAGCAAGGTGGGCGATCGCCCATGCCCCCATTTTCAAAAGATCAGTTTCCTTTTTCAAGGAGGATTTCATTCCCTTTCCTAATTTTTCACCCTTCTTCCCTAGATTAAAATAGAAATCTGCAGACATTATTTTTCTTATGCTTTAATTTTCAATTGAGACTTAGAAGGCTTGGAGGATTCAAAGGATTGTTCATCAACCAGTTTTTAATGTATTATTTTTATTATTCATCTCTTTCGTCTTTTGAGATGAACATGAGTAGCTAAATTTCTATTTCATGGATTGGGTATAAACGGTGTCAAAGTTTTATGCTAAAAACTTAATTTCAATTTTAATTAATTTCTTGTTCCGCAAAGTTGTTCTTCATCTTATTTAGGGTTTTTATTGGATCATTAACGTGAGCAATAATTACCAGATTAAACTTTGTGCATTAAATCCAATCGGTTACGTAATTGTATCGAGAAGGTTTAGGTTCATGTATTCCTCGAATTTTTAATGCAATCTTGACTTATTGGGTGACGTAATTGAAACCCTAGTAATTGAGATTAGAAGAGTTGCAAATCTCACACCAAACCGTCCCAACTCTTGAATTAGTGAATGAACCCTTGAATTTGATTAAATACTTTCTTTTATGAATAGCATATTACTGAGACACTGTTGTGATGTACCCGATTTTTTTTTGAAATCAAACGGACTCGCCACGCCATTTTTGTTTTAAGGGCCAAAACTTTGAAAAATGTCCGAGATTAGAAATTTGGGTTCGGAGGTCACGTTACACGCCGGGAAGGACGTTAGTGTGCACCCGGAATGCCTCGTGAAACGAGTCTTCCAAGCTTAAAAACCATTTGTGTGTGTGTGTGTTACTTTGGCCAAAATAAGTTGAAAATGAGGAAAGTAAAAATTGGGAATTCTTTATTAGACTTTGGACAGATCCCATGATTTTTGATGTGATGTTTGGGTTGAGACTTGACACTCAAAAGATTTTTGGAAGTTGAAAACCATTTCTGCCAGAATGAAAAAGGCAGTGGACACTTGATTTTGAAATGGACTTTAGGGCTTGAAAACTCCAGAATCTGGGAAAAGTCCGAGAATGAAAAATGTTCAAAACACCTTAAATAAGATTTCTGTAAAAGAACTTCCCATTTTGGAGATGATTTGACGGACCAAAACCTTCTGGAAATCTCAGATGTGAGATCTGGATTTCCAGAGACTGATGAACTGACCATTAAAGGAAAATTTGAAAAATGGAGTTTTACTCACGAAAAAAATAAAGTAAAAATATTTCTGGAAAGCTCTGGATGTTGGCTACAAAAAGTGTTTTGTAGTCAACACCAAATTCCAAGATTATCTGTGTCCAAAAAATTAGACCATGGAGTGGGGTCTTAGAAAATTGCTACTGGACAGCAACTTCTCAAGAAGGAAAACATGATTTTAAAGGGGGTTTTGCATCCATGATTGTCCCCATTTCCCTAGGTTTTGATTAGTGATCACTTGACATTTTAGTGGTGAATCAACTATATCAAACCATCCTTGGGGTACATTAGGACTAAGCACTTCATTTGCTTGGGAAGGGGAATTTTATCCTTTGAAAAAGAGATTTAATGTATGAAAATGATTTTTAGGGTTTTGAAAATGTGTTTTCTTTGCAAGTAAGTAAGAACACTTTGAAAGTAATGTTGATCCTTGTAGAAGATCATCCATGGAGATGAACTTCCATGGTGATCTTCTTGGATCTAAGACAAGAAGATGAATGAACTACATTTTGTAGCTTGAAAATGCATGCATGGATGAATTTTAGGGTAAGGAGAGGGAGGTTATACCTATCTTCCTTGTGTTTTGTGTTTGAATGGATTCAAAGGCTTGAATGTGTTTAGGGCTTGAAAGTGTTTAGGGTTGATGATTTGAGTTGGTTAAAGAGAAAACAAGTAGATAACAATGAAGTCCTCTATGTTTTCTCTCTAATCCTCCTCCTAAGGGGTGATTTGAGCTTGGATTGGTGTATGTATGAGAGTATGTATGAGAGTGTTTTGAAGTGTTTGTGAGTGAGTGAGATTTGGGAAAGATTGGAGAGAAAATGGTGGCAATTCAAGTGAATTCCCACTGTTTTCTCTCTATTTTTCGCCAGTGTGCTGTTGCTGTGAGTGATTTGTGTTGTGTAAACTGAGAGAGGAGGGTTCAATTTATAGGCCTCTGGAAAATGCAATCATGTCCGCGCGGAGGGTATTGTAAACGTGCACTGTTCATTAAATGCTGCTCCAGGCTTTGAACAGGAAGAATAAAATTCAAAAATCCAGCAGTTTATGTTTTTCAACTTGACCAATTCGGATTTTTCCAATTTCTTTTGCTTTTTGAGATTCTTTCCTTGGTTTAAATTTAAATGGCAAACCCTAATCTATCCTTGGTTGGTTAGAAATGTTAGAAATGTTAGAAATGTTAGGAATGTTAAAACTTCCGTTAATTTTCTAACGAAAATACTAACAACTCAAATTGGAGCACTTACAGTAGCCCATCGGCGACGGTGCTTTCGAAGGAAGCGGGGTCGTCGATAAGAGTAAGGCTCCATATTTGACAGGATGATCAAGTGATCGAGTGGCTGAACCTAGCGATAGGCTACCTACGTATCCCGATTGGGGAATCAAGTCGGTCGCAGTTCGGATCTTTCGACTATCTTCAGACATCGACCCTAGAGTGACTGTTTTAGGATGTCAACCTGGCGAGCGAGTTATGCAGTTGGTTGGTGAAAGAAACTCTGTTGGGGATAAGAGATGACCATTTTGGTCTGATGGCTAGAGTTGTATATCTGCTCTGCTGGGGATAGGAATGACCATTTCGGTCTGTTGGCTGAACCTAATGGTAGGCTACCTACGTATCCTTAAGAGGAATTAAGCCAGTCGTAGTTCGGGTCCTTGACCCTGAAGTGACTGTTTTAGGATGTCAACCTGGTGAGCGAGTTCTGCAGTCGGTTGCTGAAAGAAACTCTGCTGGGGATGACCATTTTGGTCTGATGGCTAGAGTTGTCTATCTGCTCTGCTGGGGATAGGAATGACCATTTTCGGTCGGATGGCTATCCGCTCTGCTGGGGATAGGAATGACCATTTTGGTCTGGTGGCTGAAATTGTATATCCGCTCTGCTGGGGATAGTGATGATCATTTTGGTCTGGTGGCTATCCGCTCTGCTGGGGATAGGAATGACCATTTTCGGTCGGATGGCTGAACCTAATGATAGGCTACCTACGTATCCTTAAGAGGAATCAAGCCAGTCGTAGTTCGGGTCTTTGACTATCTTCAGACGTCGACCCTAGAGTGACTGTTTTAGGATGTCAACCTATGACTTGACTATTTTGGGGAAGTCGCCCTATGATTTTGACTATTTTTGGGAAGTCACCCTATGATTTGACTATTTTAGGGAAGTCGCCCTATGGTTTGACTATTTTTGGGGAAGTCGCCCTATGGTTTGACTATTTTGGGGAAGTCACCCTATGGTTTGACTATTTTTGGGGAAGTCGCCCTATGGTTTGACTATTTTGGGGAAGTCGCCCTATGGTTTGACTATTTTAGGGAAGTCGCCCTATGGTTTGACTATTTTGGGGAAGTCGCCCTATGGTTTGACTATTTTTGGGAAGTCGCCCTATGGTTTGACTATTTTTGGGAAGTCGCCCTATGATTTGACTATTTTTGGGAAGTCACCCTATGGTTTGACTATTTTTGGGAATTCGCCCTGAGATTGATTTCTGTTTGTTAAATTAGGGGGTGATTGCGATTTATCGCTTTCCTAGTGTTGTGTGTGATAGCGTTTTAGGTGCCTCAAACCTTAATGATGGCGTCTTAGGTGCCTTGAACCTTGATGATGGCGTCTTAGGTGCCTCGAACCTTGATGATGGCGTCTTAGGTGCCTCGAACCTTGGTGATGGCATCTTAGGTGCCTCGAACCTTGATGATGGCGTCTTGGGTGCCTCGAATCTTGATGATGGCGTTTTAGGTGCCTCGAACCTTGGTGATGGGTGATCTAGAGGTATCAACTTGTTTTGAAACGATTTCGTTCGATGTTCGTATCCTTTCGTTGGGGACGGACTCTGAGGGGATAGAAAGTCTTTTGGTGGACTTTATTTGAAGGGATCGGTCTTACGTTTGCTGCCAGAGGTGAAAGAGACGGAATTCCGTTGGCTTTCGTCAGAGATGAACCTAAGTTGAGGTTTAGTTCTATTGTATGAACCTAAATCGAGGTTGAGGGAGACTATTTGAGGGCATTCTCGTAGGGGAAGATTAGAGCTTACGATGATTATCGGGGAAAAGGGTGACCGTGTTGGTCAAGCGGTTGGACCTATGGTAGGCTGCCTACGTATCCGTAGTTCGAAATCCACTGGACAGTTAGGAACAGGTCTAGGATCCTGGGCCTTTTGATAATTCGAAGGCTGTCACCTCAAGGAACTAAAGCCTACGTCGCTATTTGCGGAGATAGAGATAGCTAAAGCTATGGGTAATCATGCAACATTTGTGAATGTATGCATATTTTGAGATATGTTGAGGGACTAACGTACCTTTGCTGTGCTTACCTGCAGGAGAGCAAGTTACGGGGGCTGTGTAGTGTTGAGAGTCTTGATGTATCTGATCGAGATGTTGAGACATTTAGGGGCGTGAGGTATCTCTGACCGATTGGCATTTGAAAACTTGGCGTCCCTGACCTACTTGCCTTTGAGAACTTGGTGTCTCTGATCGAATTGCATTTGGGAACTTGGCGTCCCTGATCCATTTGCATTTGAGAACTCGACGTCCCTGACCGATTTGTATTTTGAGAACTTGGTGTCCCTGACCGATTTGCATTTTGAGAACTTGGCGTCCCTGACCGATTTGTATTTTGAGAACTTGGCGTCCCTGACCGATTTGTATTTTGAGAACTTGGCGTCCCTGACCGATTTGCATTTTGAGAACTTGGCGTCCCTGACCGATTTGCATTTTGAGAACTTGGCGTCCCTGACCGGTTTGCATTTTGAGAACTTGGCATCCCTGACCGATTTGCATTTTGAGAACTTGGCGTCCCTGACCGATTTGTATATTGAGAACTCTGCGTCTCTGACCGAATTGTATTTGAGAACTTGGCGTCCCTGACCAATTTGCATTTTGAGAACTTGGAGTCCCTGACCGAATTGTATTTGAGAACTTGGCGTCCCTGACCGGTTTGTAGACACTGGAGGCGGTCTTCATATATTTGTGGATGTTGGGGGGTTGTCTCTACCAAGTTGCAGGCGCCGGAGCTTGTCTTTGCCAAGCTATAGACATGGGGACTATCTTTGCCAAACTGTAGATGCTGGAGGTTGTCTTTATCCATTTGTGGACATTGGAGGTCGTCTTTAGTAAGTTGCAGACGCCGGAGCTTGTCTTTGGGGACTATCTTTGCCAAACTGTAGATGCTGGAGGTTGTCTTCATCCATTTGTGGACATTGGAGGTCGTCTTTAGTAAGTTGCAGACGCTGGAGCTTGCCTTTGGGGAATATCTTTGCCAAACTGTAGATGCTGGAGGTTGTCTTCATCCATTTGTGGACATTGGAGGTCGTCTTTAGAAAGTTGCAGACGCCGGAGCTTGTCTTTGGGGACTATCTTTGCCAAATTGTAGATGTTGGAGGCTGTCTTCATCCATTTGTGGACATTGGAGGTCGCCTTTGCCGAACTGGAGATGTCGGAAGGTGTCTTCACGGACTTGATGCACTGTAGACCTGGAGCCAAGGTGGTGTTGTCCTAATGTGTCTGAGGTATCAGTCATTTGTTGAAGTTATTGGAATTACGCTTCGGTGGAGACCATCTTTGCTGCGGGGTGGCTTTGGGCAGTGATGGAAAACTGGTCTTTCGTGCTTGAATTGCTACATTTGTTAGTAGAGGGACAAATGCACATATGACATTTATGATGATGGATGCATGCATAGAACTAAAATGATTCGCGATCGCTTATGTTTTTTTTATTGATTCATGTTTTGCATGCTACATGAGCCCTGGGGAGATTTTTGTGGTGATGCATGTGGTGGGAGGTTTTGTATTTGTATGTGTTGTGGACTGTTTGGGACAAGCTTTGAGCTGGTGGGGTGATATCCTTTGGCCGCGGACTGAATTGCATGTCATTGATGAGGTCTTGTTGTAGGTCAGCAGTATCATGCGAACCTCAATTTTGATCTTGGGATGGAGTTGGATTTGAACCCCGGGTCTCGATCGAAACTTCTTTTCAGTCTCGGACATTTGAAGCTGATGCTGACAGGCTCTAGAATCAAAGTATGTTGATATGAATGAACCCTCTCTCGCTTGGGTTAGTTGTGACTTGACATAAGTTTGGAGAATGACTTGGCGAAATGCTGATATGAGGAGATTTCCAATTCTCAACCTTTGATGATACCGGGAGTTGCCAAGTTCTAAAGCTGAAACTCCAAGATAGTTGTTGAGGTGACTAGGCCTTTCTTCTGAAGGTAGGTATGACTTGATAAAGCCCCATTCCGTGGAAGAGACATGGCGAAAGCCACAGAAGCTTTCTGTGAATGATTTGATGAAGCCCCCGGTTCGACAAAATGTCACTACAGGAGTCCAGTCAAAGGTTTGACTGTAAAACTGACATACTGATGAAGTATCAAGCCGATCGATCAACGTGAGAGACCTCGAGGTGAAGTTGATGTGACCCCAGACTCGTTGCAGCATTACGTCATGGAGTGAGAAACCCATCTTTGATAACAACTATGCAACTAGAATCCTCCCTTCGAAGGGCGTCTTCCATATGGGAACTGTTAGCCATAGTGGCACTTGGCTTGTTCATGGCTTCAATCATATTCACCCTATGGTTTTTCTTAGGGAATGGATTGTTGACTGTGTTGGGCCCTTGGGGTATCCTTTTCGATCAGTTCTCACACCGCCCTTCTTCGTGCCCATGATACTAGCACAGAGTTTAGTTGTGTCTATCGGGATCCATGGGCTGATGGTTGTCCAAAGGTCTGGTCAGACCTTCCTTCACAAGTCCTTGAAAGACTTTGCTCAGAGGCATTCCGAAATCTTCAATCTTAAGGCTTCGCGACTTGGGCACATCACTTTTCCTTGGCACGAAAGGAGTGGCATTGTTGCAATCCTGTCCCGAATAGGGCTGGGCAGGAGTCATGGAAGAAGCCCGGTATCTGTAGGCAGGTGCAACAACTTGCTGCTGATTGTAAACCCTCTCAAATTTAGCCCTGGCATTGACCGGTATCCGCAGATCCGGATAGGGGAAATTGCTAAGTGAGGCCCTTAAATGCGGCTTCAAGCATGACTGAAAGATGTCCAGTTGTGCCTCTTCAGAAGGAGGAATGGCCATTTCACTGAGCTTCAAGTTCCACCTTTTATAAAAATCCCCAATATTCTCATCAGGGCGCTGCACTGTTGTCTGCAGATCAAATCTATTTGTTTCCCATTCCAAGTTAGCTTTGTACTTCTCTGTGAAAGCACTAGTGATCTGTTCCCAAGTAGCCCTAGCTTCAGGCTTCAATCGAAAGAACCATTTCAAAGCCCCTGACTTCAAAGAGAGACTGAAGTAGTCGGCCAACTGCTGGTTTGTGCATCCCTTAGCTTTCATTGCCAAAGTGTATGTATCCAGGTGAGTTTTCGGGCATGCAGTCCCATCAAACAGATCAAGATTAGGCATCACGAATTTGTGGGGCAAGGCACAATGGAGTCCGGGTCCGCAAGCCGGAAGGCAGCTTTCTTAGCAGTCAATTCAGCAATTTGTGCTTTCATGTCCTTGTGTTGTTCCATGAACCAGGCCGGGTGAGGGTCCTGTGGTGGAGCCATAGCGTTCAAACTAGTGACTGAGCTGGAGAGAGGAGTTACCACTGGCGGCAGACTGGTGGAGGGAACGGCCGATCCGGGGATGTAGGTGAAAACCTATCCTTGGCCCGGATTACCCTGGGGAGTGTGAGTAGGAGCCTGGTCAAAGGGATAGAACCCAGTGGCTTGCTATTAACTTCCAATTGGCAAAGAGAGTGGTGGTAGACTTGAGGTGGCCGGGTAGCTCGAGTTTCCGGAGTGAGACCCATAAGTAGGCTTAAATGCGGGCTGCTGTCCCTGGTTATTGAATTGCATGGCTGGCTGAGGCGATGGTGTATAGCCCGGGGGGTATTGGGGTCCTGGTGATTCTGATGACACTGGGATAGGGGCTTGCTGGCCCATTGATCCCTGAGTGAGAGATGGGTTTGTGGAAGCTGTGTTAGGGGCAGCTGAACTAGCATCATTTTGTTGTCCCGAACCAAACTGTGGTGGCATCCCAAACTGTTGCTGCAGCATTCTAAACTGTTGTTGTGAAGGTTCGGCTTGATCGTTTCCGAACTGAGACGGGATCCCAATTTGCTGTGGCATTCCAAGGTACCCCCAACCATGAGAAGACATTCCGTACTGATTTTGTTCCTACTGAGGAACCGCGAACTGATTCGTCCCGTCAGGCTGCATGGATCCAGTGGTCTGTAGTTGGGGGAGCCGGGCCGACCTAAAGATCGAGGAGATAGTACCATAGGAGGCTGGTGGTGGCATCCTGGAGTAGCTTGGGTGACCGAGAGTGGGATTGGGGGTTTGCTGTCCCGTTAAGGCGGTCATGAAGGGATCTTGTGAGATTTGTGCGGTGCCGGGGACTGGCTGTCTTGAACTGGGTTGCTGTCGAGGCATTCCAAACTGCTGGGGCTGAGAAGTTCAAACTGATCCATAGTTGACCGCCGTCCTAAACCCAACTGAGAAGTCATACCAAGCTGATGTAACTGAGAAGCCCCTGACTGATCTGTACCGAGCTGCTGAGGCATACCAAACTGCTGCGACATACCGAGCTGACCCCAACTGTATTGAGGCATACCATACTGGCCCAAATCGGGTTGAATTCAATTTGTTTCCCAAAACGACTGTCCCAGACTGAACTGTGAATGTATACCAGACCGAGGCTGAAACGACTGTCTGGCCAAGATAGGGATGGGGATCCTCTTCCTCTTCTATCGTGAAAGTCCCATCGGGGTTGAGGGCAATCGTCAAACCAAAATTCCTGACACCTTCCAAAATTGATCATCAACACCTCATTCTGATTGGTCCAAGGGATTTTAATATTAGCCATGATGAATCCCTGGTTCTGATTAAAATTCCATTCTCGACCTTGGACATTAAAGAACTGTACTTGACAAACCCATGACCAACATGGGGATCAAATCTCACTTTGTTTGGCGAGTCCTTGGTCTGAAGAGATGTGTTTGCGAAGTCTTGATTTTGAAGAAGTGACTTGGTAGAGCCTTTGTCTCATGATTGTGAATCTGACACAAACCTGGTAGGCATTGCAGACTGATACTGAGATGAGCCTAAACAAAGACCCAGCCCATCTTGTAGCAAAGTGAAGAACCGGCGTGACCAGAGAAGCCCCACTCTAAACAAATGGCTTGACGAAAGTCCTCCCTCAAAGAGTACAGTGCAGCTCTAATGCAAATTGAATTGTCATGTAGCAGAAGAGGCAACCCATCCTTCTATATTTACTTTATTATTTTCTTTAGTCAATTAGTGAACCGGAAGAAAGTGTAAAAGAAAGACAATTTAGAAATGTAAACCTGCAGGGGCATTTTTTTCAAAAAGTGGGGACGAATCCCCGATTTGTATTATTTGATGGCCTCATTTGATGAAGGCACAAAAGAACTCGCTTTGGGTTTGACTCTTTTGAGAGAGCATAAGTGTAGAAAGGTTTGTAAAAGTGTATGGAAGCCCCTGCTGAAAGAAAATTAGTGTTTAGCTCTATTTTTCCTATAATGTAAAAAAAGAAGACTTGTCGAGACATCTGAAAACATGTTTTATTCAAAATGATCACAAGATTGCTTAAAACCCTTTATTAATGTTCGGGTTACTCACACCTCTAATCTCGATATGAACAAACATTTTGATTAATCATGAGGAGAAAGTCGACCAATACCAAGGGTTAAGTTGGCGAATTACGATGAAAGATTGTGAACATGAGAGGCCATTGATGAGACCGAATTTTCTGGGATTTGAATGTGTTTATGACCGGACCATTTCTGGTTGCCTACGTTCCCCTTAATATAAGGAGCTCAGGTCGCCGTAGTTCGGACTTGAACTGTGTTTGGCTTTGGAAAAGGGGTATGAACATTTGTGGTACTTTTGGTGAAATGGTTCGGATAGGATGTTTGGATGATAAGGTACGGGCCTTGAGGTGATTCCTCGACAAGTCAGTTTGACAGGTATTTTGGCGATTCCGTTGCTTCTTAATCGTCGTCCTTCATCGGGGGAGAAAGATTTTGAATGCAGCTTAAGGGCTTAAGATATGTCTTTGCCGTTGCTTTAACTGCTCCCCTGTTGTCGACAACTTCTGTTCTTCGGGCTTTAATTTTGCCCATATGTCGAGCCTTTGATCGGGGGTGCTGGGTCCTTGGCCTCATTTCATTTTATTTTTTTGAAGCTTTTGCTTTTGCTCTTTTTTTTTTGAAGCTTTTGCTTGAGCTTTTTTTTTTTTTTTTTTTTTTTTTGAAAGCAAGCCTCTGCTCGAACTCTCTTGATGCACGTGAGGCAAAGGCAAGCCCCTGTTTTTTTTTCGACATGGGGTCAATCTTCCGATACTGAGTGACCTTTTGTTGTTCTTCGATGCTGCCGCCGTCGTTGACTTGGTCAAGGTGATGATGGGGACATGTTTTGGAAAGTGTATGGCTTGATGGAGGCCTTTGTGAGGTGAGGAAAGTGTATAGGGAGGGCATTAGTTGACTTTCTCGCACCAATTAATTAAAATCTTAATCATTTCCTGAGATTATTTGTTGAGCAATGCGAGTGATCATTTAAAATAAAACCTACATTACAATTAATTAAAATGTAATGTAGGTGTGCAAATAATGTCTCAAGTCTAGCGAGAAAAGAAAGAGACTCTTTTATAGAAAATTTAAGATTAACTACAACGTCCAAGGAGGACTTGATTGAAAAAAGTACTAGAACCTACGAAGGTTGACTAAAAGACTGTTTTAATATTAAAGGATGGGTAGCCCCTAGTCTAGCTACTCTTAGTTGTTGGACCACGTCTCTATCCTTCAGCAGACTATGCTCGCATTTGGTAACTTCAAGGAATTCCTCGCTCACCGGCCCTGACGGTTGCCTTATCTGTCATCAGATCATTATCATCCCATTTACCCTTGGCGTCAGTCGTGAACTTACCGGGGGCGGGAGTTTAAAGCATTTCACCAAATCCAACTTTGTCGTGGTCACATGCTTGTTGCAGTCAAACCAGCCATTCTCAACATTTGTTACGACTAAATCATCTGGCTTGCCAAAGTCTATTGAATTCACAGAGCTTGAATCATAAAACTCAATCATGTTTACATTCGTGTTGTTTGGGAAATGATCATTGGCAGGGTTGAGATCACTGAGGCGCTCGAGTTTGCCCTTCCTAATTAACCCCTGAATCGCCTTTCTCAAAGCTGTGCAGTTGTCGGTTATATGACCGTGATACTGGTGGAAAGCACAATGCTTAGTGGTGTCCAAAGGGATTTTGGGATCCTTGGGCTGATAGTTTCTCATGGGTTCGAGGAGACCCTGCTTTAGCAAGCTATTTAAAACTTTGCTTAAGGGAACACCCAAACCCTCGGGATGTGGTTTCTCCTTTGGGGGAGAATGAACTCTTAGTGCTCTTTGATTCGAGATTTGGTCATTGACTTGGTCACCATTCTGAACAGGGTTTACCGGTTTTGGTCCATTGGGGCGCTAAAGCTTGCCTGTTTCGATTAACCCTTGAACCGCTCTCTTCAATACTGTGCAGTCGTCGGTCGTGTGGCCATAATGATCATGGAAGGCACAGTGCTTACTCATGTCGAGGAGTGCATTTGAGCTCCTTGGATGGTAGTGCCTGAGGGGCTCCAAAAGGCCTTCCTTTACTAAACCCTTGAAAATTAAGCCCATGGGCATTCCAAAATCATCAAAATGTTCTCGTCGCCTTAGAGGACCACCATTTCTTGGTTGCTTTTGGATGCCGTCAATTGTACACAATGCCCTATTTCCTTTAATGGATTTTGCAGCCGTGTTGGATGGATAAGGTTTATAGCGGTGAGACATGTTCCGACCCGTAGTGCTTCCCCGTGCACGAACCCTTTTGATGTACTCATCGATGTAATCGTCGAGATTTGACCTTTTGTAAAACTCATTCGTGTCAGATACACAAGATTGGTATGGTGAGATGGCCCGAGTCGAGCGATCGTCGATACTCTCGTTGCTAGGCTTTTCTTGTACCTTCTTAATTGGTTCTTTCAATAATCCTTTGGACGAGTCAATAGGAACACTGGGACTGCTCGACACCGCCACAAGATTGGCATCAGTAAATGAAACCACAGTAGGAAGTACTCTGATGGGAGGGATGACAACTGAGCATTAAAAGCGTGACCGTAACCCTCCTCATAAGGCCCGGCAGCTTGCCGAAGATGAGGATATATGGCTCGTAATGGGTGGATACCGGGGAGCAAAGTGAGCGGATCCAAAAGGCCGTCAAGACATGAGATTTGAGGCATCGTAACGCAGGACCGAACGTGTCTTGACCACACCGAGGAACGTGACTACAAGGGTAATGTGCATACCGTACTTGATGAACAGGAGCGGCTTGCGTAATAGTGGGTGGAGAATTTGATGAGGATCATTTGACCTTGTCGGACTTCCCAACCGGAGGGGTGAGGTAGAGCTTGGAGGATGTTGTAAATACGGTAAACTCCGATGAAGTGGTGATAAGAGCCTGGTGGCCCATGTGATCTTGCGGTATCATAGGGGCAAGTGTGCTTCGAGAATTGGAGGAAGCAAGCCGGCCCCCTCTCGAACCATGGAGCACGAGAAGCTAATCGCCCAAAATGGCTTGCGGAGCCATGTCAAAGCTATTTGGGCTTGAGAAGTCGTGAACCGACCCATTCCGAGATGATGACCCGAACCGCATCGATGTTGTGAAGTAGTAACCGACCCCTTCCAAGCCGATGACCCGAACCAGCCGATGTTGTGAAGTAGTAACCGACCCCTTCCAAGCCGTGGGGCGAAAGCCAACCGATTCAATCCTGGTGGTGAGATCGAGAGGCACCTGGGGCAAAGTTGACCTAGATCGAACTGTTGAGGAGTATCGAGCCGTAGGGCCGAGATGTACCGAACTCACCAATTCCTGCATCGATGGCCCGGGCCGACCGAGGTTTTGGAGTAGCGAATCGACTCCATTCCAAGTCTGCGGGCGAAACAGATCGATTGAAACCCAAAGGTGAAAACTGAGAGGCGCCAGGGGGAAGTTGACCAAGATCAGACTGTTGAGGAGTATCGATACGATGAGGCCGAGAGGCAGGCTGAGTGATAGGCTGGGGGATGCTTGGCCCATTAGTAGTTCCACACGAAAGGGAACAGGGCATTTGACGGTAGTTGGCATGCCCGGGAGGGTAATTAGTTCCAATCTTCGCATCAACCGTAAAGGTTCCATTAGGGTTGCGAACAATTGCTAGCCCCTGGGTTCTGATACCTTCCAATAACTGACTGATCTGAGCCCCTTGATGTTGTCTTATCTGTTCCAACATCTGATTCCACTGCTCGGCACTTTGCGGATTTTCGGGGTGCGGAGTTGTACGTCCCCCACAGTTCTCCTCTGAGTTGACCATTCTGAAACTTTGAGCTGAAGTGAAGGAGGAAAACCGATGAAGTATCTGACTTCGGAATGACTGAGCCGAACAAACGATGACCCGGGGTTTCGAACTAAACTTTGCTTACTGTGGAAGGCACAAAAGGGTGTGGTTCAGACTCGGGAAAGCGAAACAGGTTGGTGTTTGGGCTTAGGGCTCATGCAACATGCAGTTATTTGTTCAAATTTACTTAAAACATGTTTTATTAAACCTAATCGGTTGGAAAAGATTGCTCTTCTTTTTCGCAAACTACTCTGGATCCTAGATCAGTGGGCCCCATCACTACGTCTATAAGCCCCTCGTATTCCACCTGTATTTCGACCTCCCAGGGTGGACAGCCCCGGGCGAGGGTCCTATAGGGCAAGCAGGTCCCACCGACCGAAAGAAAAACGATCCTAAAAGTCCGGCGGGTAATCGAGTCTTAACGAGCATTCGATGTAAATTACGGACAAAGCTGACGTCAAAGTCAAGATCATGTCCAAGGGCTCGACAAAAAGTCGGCATGATTTGGACTGATAAATGTCCACAATTGATCTTGACTTGTCGTCAATTAGGCCGTAATTAGGCATGGAATAATCATTAATCCTTGATGACTCAGTGTCATGATGGGAGTCAGTGTATAATTTGTGCCAGTCAAAGCCAAAGTCAAGGCGCCGGTCAATATCTGGTCAAAGTTCGTGACGGAAAACCGGCAGAACTTCGACTGATTAGGGTCCCCGAAAGATATTCACTTGGTATGCCGACTAAGGCTTGAAAGGAAAGGTCTATACACAGACAGGGCATGACACAGACCAGACTAAAAACAAACCGGGTCTCGGACAAAGTGTGTCACGGACAAGTGCATGGTCGACACGAGGCTCCATGGGATGTTTGGGTAGTCCTGTGCTTGCACCGAGAGGCGTAATAAGACCAAACGGGCCGCGACAAGGATTTTCCCGGGTTAGGGACGTAGTGTGCAGTGTAAGGTCACGTGCGCGTAGTGTGCAAGCAGTCTATCTTCTTTTTCTGAGTAAAATAGAAATTTTTCATGTGTCTTAAAAAGAATGATGCATGATTTTTTTTTTTGAAAATTTTCTTTTTTTTTGAAACTCTTTTTTTTTGAAATTTTTTTTTGGAATGAGCACATAAGCACATAAGCACAAAAATTCCAACAGTTAGGGACATGGTTTCGACAGTCAAAATTTTGACTTTTTCCGAGGCGGCCAAAACAACACGAAAATGTGCAAAAATCAATACACACAACAAATAATTTTTTAAATGCCGGGACGGAAGCTTGACCCTCAAAAGCTTTTCTTTTTTTAAAAAAAAAAACAATGATACTGGTACGTGGGATTGTTAAACCACAATTTATCCCCGACTCGTGTTAGGAGGCGATAACGGGAAGTTTAATGGTTTCCACCAATATACCAAATATCATTTTTTTTTTAGAAAAAGCTAACAATTTCCCCAGCGGAGTCGCCACTGTGATGTACCCGATTTTTTTTTGAAATCAAACGGAGTCGCCACGCCATTTTTGTTTTAAGGGCCAAAACTTTGAAAAATGCCCGAGATTAGAAATTTGGGTTCGGAGGTCACGTTACACGCCGGGAAGGACGTTAGTGTGCACCCGGAATGCCTCGTGAAACGAGTCTTCCAAGCTTAAAAACCATTTGTGTGTGTGTGTGTGTGTTACTTTGGCCAAAATAAGTTGAAACTGAGGAAAGTAAAAATTTGGAATTCTTTATTAGACTTTGGACAGATCCCATGATTTTTGATGTGATTTTTGGGTTGAGACTTGACACTCAAAAGATTTTTGGAAGTTGAAAACCATTTCTGCCAGAATGAAAAAGGAAGTGGACACTTGATTTTGAAATGGACTTTAGGGCTTTAAAACTCCAGAATCTGGGAAAAGTCCGAGAATGAAAAATGAACGGAATATAATTTCCCCCTAATTAAATATCCCTAGAGATAAGGAAAACAATTATCCTAATTCAATAGGGATTTATTCTCACTCAAGAAGTCTTATTTGGAGCAGACTCCTAGCGGGCTAAGGAACCTAAATTAGATGAAGATTCACTCTCCTAATACAAATCAACTATGAACTCCTATTCTTGGAGGACTCATCACTTGGAAGCTATAAATAAGGGTCAAATCCCTCACACAAAAGGTACATAAAAACACCCTCTCAATACTATAATATGCCTTTCCTTCCGGTTTATATCATCTTCATATACAGATGTTTATTCTCACGCCGGAGGGTTTGCGCGGGGGTAACTCCCCGCGCCCTAACGGTGTTTGTTTTGAAGATCCGTTTGTCGTTCGTCCAGGAATCCAACGCCACGCTCCCGACTGATTAGGTACCCCGGTACCGCTCATTTTTTGATGCATCAGTTTGGTTCCATTGCCGGGAACGAAGAGCACCGCGAACGACCGACGGACGGATGACGACAATGATGACAATGGATTTAAAAAAAAAAAAAAGAAATTTACAAATGAAAAACCAAAAAACCCATCTCTGGTCCCGTTAAACCTTACGAAACAGACCCCTCCCAAATTTGTCCCTCTCGCCTCGCTGGCACCGGGCTCAATCCGCCTCACCGTTGCCTCACCAATCACCGGATTTACACGGTCTCCCTCTAAATCGCCCCTTTTCTCTGCTAATTAGACCTCCGGCACCTATTTCTCCGGCCGCATCCCTAGAATTTACCGGCGAGATCTTGCCGTCGTAAATTCTCAACTCTGATCAGATTCGAATAAATGGCTCCGGTTTCAGCTCTCGCCAAGTACAAGCTTGTCTTCTTAGGAGATCAATCCGTCGACAAAGGCATCCTCTCAGTTGCTGTTATTGTCATTGTTCTTGTTGGGAACAATATTGACCTCGTAGACAAGAGGCAGGTCTCTATAGAGGAAGTCTCTATGCCCACTAAAGGAGCAATTTCTTCAGAGAAAGAGCGAATACGGCCGACAGCAGTGGGCAATTCGATCTGATCGGATCCACCTTGTCAAATTGAATGTTTGACCGAAATCACATCATAATCAGGTGCACTCCCTCCAATTTATTAACAAAATTGGCAATTCTTTGGAAAAACATTGTTATTTGTAGCATAATAACATGCCCAATCATTGAAAATTTTCCCGTATGTATATTATTTTTGTCGCTCAACAGCGTTGCAATCCCTCTAGTAAACATAGCACGAGCAGACTATTGCATGATTAGTTATAATTTGACACTTATATAATTGCTTTCCTTAAAGCTCGAATAAACGTAAGGATCTTATTTATAAACTCCTATGCTGATATGCTAAATATGTATAAGTTTATACGTATATTTATGATGTACCTCATTTGTTACATCTGAATAAAAAAAAAAAAGGCATTAGAGTGCTCCAAGCCAGTAATTAAATCGTGCTTGATTCCATTGCTTTATTGTAAATGACTTTTGCTTGTAGACATTAACTGGTAGTATTACAATTATCTGCAAAAGCTGCTACATTAATGTCTTCTCTGTTTGATCAGGCAACTCTAAATAGAGTCTTCGATTGCCTCTCTTCCCTAGCAGATAGCAAAATGCAGCAAACATGTTTAAACTTTTCTACTACCAGCGAAAAACGAGCCCAAAATTTCAAGAGCTAGTGGGAGACCTTCAGCATAAGCCACTATTTTCTGTGATAGCTCGGGATAGCCTTCTTCAGGATGCTCTGTTTTGAAGGCAGTCCAACTAAAGATTTTTAGAGACTCAACGTCATTCAACTCTGGTGGTCATTCCACAGAACAACACACAGGACAACAATATGACAAAAACTAATGGAAGTAATCAAAACACACCAGCGGATGATCTGTTCCTGCAATTAATTGAAGCCTACCTGAAACCAAACTGCCACTCTGCTGATTCTCAAGCCGCACAAAGGGTTCTTGGGATCTATCCATTTCAACGCTCAAGACTTCAGTAGACATGCGCAGAGTTTTCTGGGTGGCCTTCGGAGAAAACAGTTCGTCAAGTTTAGGAGTTTGTCTTCCGCTAGATCAGTGACTGAGCATTTGGGCAAGTACTATAGCTAGCCAAGCAGCTCGCACAAGATAGGCCGACCTAAGGGCAGCTCATTTCTGAGCACTCGACTAACAAACCCGTCAAGGCAAAGCCGAATGAAGATCGACCATTTGTGGCCAACCCTCACGACCTCCTTTGCAAACCAGGTGATTTCCTTCCATTTAAGCAATCTCTCCATATTTTAGCATTGCTAGAATATACTATATATAAATGCAGTGCCTACATAAAAATGTGTAGAATAAGTGTTCTCTTATTAGTTGGGGCAAAAGTAGAGCCCACTTTTATTTGAAATATTGCATGCTTGGAAGACGATATTACGTCGTGCATATGTGCACTCACAAGCATAATAAGAGATAATTACGTAATCACACGAGCGTTGTACTGCGCAAACACAATGAAAGTTCCTTAATTAAATCTGCAAAAAATATATGCATATATTGTTGTCATACTTATCTCTTATAAGAGATAAATCATTTTTCACATATATTGCTATGAGTCATGCAGTCAATTTGCGTATCTGCAACATAAAAAAAAAATCTATGATTTAAATCTTGGTTGTGAATCTAGTCAGCAATCTTAAAGCTTCATTGATTACCTTGACCTTTGCTTCTAGATACTTATTAGTTTTTAAACTAGTAGTATTACTATGATACTATCATGCAATTAATTAATGGCACCATTTTTCTTTCACGATATGTTGCTACAATGAATTTGTGGGTGAGATCAGAAACACACACAAACACAGGAATCATCAAACAGTATGGAAGCCAGTCCGCTCAAAACAGCTTCGTCTCTCAGATGGAAAATCCTTCGCTGGGCCCTTCTTCGCCGTCCTCCTCCCGATTCCGATCAGCAATCTGAAAGGGGGATTGAGTATATATCCAGGAAAGCCAAAAAGGGTTTTAATTTGATACCCTGCCATCGTATGGATAGCCAAATTGAAGGAAATCACGACTCCTATTTGAATGCCAATCATAGCATCAGCTCAAGAGAAGCTTGTGTGTGCTATACATTGTCGGGTGACAATCCCAGTAAACTTCTACTATATCAGAGAATGGACAGCTGCGCAGACCTTGATGATTTTAAGATCTGCAACACATATGACATCAACAACACAGGGCTCGTCTGTCCTTGGCCATCAGAGGAAGTACTGGCTTATTACTGCTTGTCGCATGTAGATAAATTCAGGTCGAGGAGAGTCATTGAACTTGGTTCTGGCTATGGCTTAGCGGGCTTAGCCATTGCAGTGGCGACAGAGGCTTTAGAAGTAGTGATATCAGATGGAAATCCTCAAGTAGTTGATTCATAACATAAATGCCAATTCTGGTGCTTTTGGTGGTACAAATGTGAAATCTATGATCTTTGCCTTTGGAATCAGGAAGATATCTCTGATTTGTGCAACAACTTCGATGTCATTGTTGCAAGTGACTGTACTTTCTTTAAGGAATTTCACAAAGGCCTTGCTCAGATTATCAAATGCTTGTTAAAACAAGACAGACCCTCCGAGGCCATATTTTTCAGTCCAAAAAGAGGCGACTCGTTGGACAAGTTTCTAGTGGAAGTAAAAGAGAGTGTCTTGCATTTCAATGTAGATGAGAACTATGACACAGAAATTTGGAGGCGTCACCTGGGATTCATTGACAGAGTTCTTCAGCAAAATCCATAATCAAACAAAGCATGACATCCCATATACGGGGTTGAGCTCGACCACAACAAAGCAATACATCCCATATACGGGGTTGAGCTCGACGCCAACAAAGCAAGACATCCCATATACGGGGTTGAGCTCGACGCCAGCATCGAAGCGACATTGCCACGTGACGCCTATTCGTATTTCTTGGGGGCCAGTTATGACTAGAAGATAAGGAGAGCTGTAGGACGTTGACGAACTAATTCAGATGGAGATACCAGACGTTCGTGATACAGTTCTGTCCGTCCCAGATTTAGCCCCTCTTCTCGTCAGCGGCCATACCCTGACTTGAGACAAGGAGAGTTGTAGGACGTTGACGAACTAATTCAGATGGAGATACCAGACGTTCGTGATACAATTCTGTCCGTCCCAGATTTAGCCCCTCTTCTCGTCAGCGGCCATACCCTGACTTGAGACAAGGAGAGCTGTAGGACGTTGACGAACTAATTCAGATGGAGATACCAGACGTTCGTGATACAGTTCTGTCCGTCCCAGATTTAGCCCCTCTTCTCGTCAGCGGCCATACCCTGACTTGAGACAAGGAGAGCTGTAGGACGTTGACGAACTAATTCAGATGGAGATACCAGACGTTCGTGATACAGTTCTGTCCGTCCCAGATTTAGCCCCTCTTCTCGTCAGCGGCCATACCCTGACTTGAGATAAGGAGAGTTGCAGGAAGTAGACGAACTAGTGGAAAGGAGTCAATGAAATTCAAATTCACTTCTTCAAACGTGCAAGGCCACTATCAACTACTGACACCAACGCTGGAAGACGAGGATCTCATCTCCTACTCTTGCCTTACGTCTTGACGAGGGTCCGCCTCGACTCAATGACTATAGGCTCTTCACAGCCAAGACTGAGGATCTCTCCTCAGCCTACTGGCTTACCTTACATCCTGACGAGGGTCCGCCTCGATTCAAGGATTACAAGGTTCAAACAATCAACCTTACATCCTGACGAGGGTCCGCCTCGATTCAAGGATTACAAGGTTCCAACAATCAACCTTACATCCTGACGAGGGTCCGCCTCGATTCAAGGATTACAAGGTTCCAACCATCTACCTTACATCCTGACGAGGGTCCGCCTCAATTCAAGGATTACAAGGTTCCAACCATCAAACCTTACATCCTGACGAGGGTTCGCCTCGATTCAAGGATTACAAGGTTCCAACCATCAACCTTACATCCTGACGAGGGTCCGCCTCGATTCAAGGATTACAAGGTTCCAACCATCAACCTTACATCCTGATGAGGGTCCGCCTCGATTCAAGGATTACAAGGTTCCAACAATCAACCTTACATCCTGACGAGGGTCCGCCTCGATTCAAGGATTACAAGGTTCCAACCATCAAACCTTACATCCTGACGAGGGTGCGCCTCGATTCAAGGATTACAAGGTTCCAACCATCAAACCTTACATCCTGACGAGGGTGCGCCTCGATTCAAGGATTACAAGGTTCCAACCATCAACCTTACATCCTGACGAGGGTCCGCCTCGATTCAAGGATTACAAGGTTCCAACCATCAACCTTACATCCCGACGAGGGTCCGCCTCGATTCAAGGATTACAAGGTTCCAACCATCAACCTTACATCCGACGAGGGTCCGCCTCGATTCAAGGATTACAAGGTTCCAACCATTAAACCTTACATCCCCGACGAGGTCCGCCTCGATTCAAGGATTGCAAGGTTTCAACCATCAACCTTACATCCCGATGAGGGTCCGCCTCAATTCAAGGATTACAAGGTTCCAACCATCAACCTTACATCCCGACGAGGGTCCGCCTCGATTCAAGGATTACAAGGTTCCAACCATCAAACCTTACATCCTGACGAGGGTCCGTCCGCCTCGATTCAAGGATTACAAGGTTCCAACCATCAAACCTTACATCCTGACGAGGGTCCATCTCGATTCAAGGATTACAAGGTTCCAACCATCAAACCTTACATCTTGACGAGGGTGCGCCTCGATTCAAGGATTACAAGGTTCCAACCATCAACCTTACATCCCGACGAGGGTCCGCCTCGATTCAAGGATTACAAGGTTCCAACCATCAACCTTACATCCCGACGAGGTCCGCCTCGATTCAAGGATTACAAGGTTCCAACCATTAAACCTTACATCCCGACGAGGGTCCGCCTCGATTCAAGGATTACAAGGTTTCAACCATCAACCTTACATCCTGACGAGGGTCCGCCTCGATTCAAGGATTACAAGGTTCCAACCATCAACCTTACATCCTGACGAGGGTCCGCCTCGATTCAAGGATTACAAGGTTCCAACCATTAAACCTTACATCCTGACGAGGGTCCGCCTCGATTCAAGGATTACAAGGTTCCAACCATCAACCTTACATCCTGACGAGGGTCCGCCTCGATTCAAGGATTACAAGGTTCCAACCATCTACCTTACATCCTGACGAGGGTCCGCCTCGATTCAAGGATTACAAGGTTCCAACCATCAAACCTTACATCCTGACGAGGGTCCGCCTCGATTCAAGGATTACAAGGTTCCAACCATCAAACCTTACATCCTGACGAGGGTCCGCCTCGATTCAAGGATTACAAGGTTCCAACCATCAAACCTTACATCCTGACGAGGGTGCGCCTCGATTCAAGGATTACAAGGTTCCAACCATCAACCTTACATCCTGACGAGGGTCCGCCTCGATTCAAGGATTACAAGGTTCCAACCATCAACCTTACATCCTGACGAGGGTCCGCCTCGATTCAAGGATTACAAGGTTCCAACCATTAAACCTTACATCCTGACGAGGGTCCGCCTCGATTCAAGGATTACAAGGTTTCAACCATCAACCTTACATCCTGACGAGGGTCCGCCTCGATTCAAGGATTACAAGGTTCCAACCATCAACCTTACATCCTGACGAGGGTCCGCCTCGATTCAAGGATTACAAGGTTCCAACCATCAAACCTTACATCCTGACGAGGGTCCGCCTCGATTCAAGGATTACAAGGTTCCAACCATCAACCTTACATCCTGACGAGGGTCCGCCTCGATTCAAGGATTACAAGGTTCCAACCATCTACCTTACATCCTGACGAGGGTCCGCCTCGATTCAAGGATTACAAGGTTCAAACAATCAATCTTACGTCCTGACGAGGGTCCGCCTCGATTCAAGGATTACAAGGTTCAAACAGTCAAGACCAAGGAGTCTCCTCGGCATCTACCTCATCATTTCATCTTGAACCAGCGGACAACTGAAGCGACACTTGTCACTTGACGCCTGTTCGTATTCTTATAAACTGAGATAGAGCTTACTTCCTCCTCGTCATCGACATGGCCAAGCTAGGAAGTCGGGGGCCACTGAACGGAATATAATTTCCCCCTAATTAAATATCCCTAAAGATAAGGAAAACAATTATCCTAATTCAATAGGGATTTATTCTCACTCAAGAAGTCTTATTTGGAGCAGACTCCTAGCGGGCTAAGGAACCTAAATTAGATGAAGATTCACTCTCCTAATACAAATCAACTATGAACTCCTATTCTTGGAGGACTCATCACTTGGAAGCTATAAATAAGGGTCAAATCCCTCACACAAAAGGTACATAAAAACACCCTCTCAATACTATAATATGCCTTTCCTTCCGGTTTATATCATTTTCATATACAGATGTTTATTCTCACGCCGGAGGGTTTGCGCGGGGGTAACTCCCCGCGCCCTAACGGTGTTTGTTTTGCAGATCCGTTCGTCGTTCGTCCAGGAATCCAACGCCACGCTCCCGACTGATTAGGTACCCCGGTACCGCTCATTTTTTGATGCATCAAAAAATGTTCAAAACACCTTAAATAAGGTTTCTATAAAAGAAATTTTGGAGATGATTTGAGGGACCAAAACCTTCTGGAAATCTCAGATGTGAGATCTGGATTTCCAGAGACTAATGAACTGACCTTTAAATGAAAATTTGAAAAATGGAGTTTTACTCACGCAAAAAATAAAGTAAAAATATGTCTGGAAATCTCTGTATGTTGGCTACAAAAAGTGTTTTGTAGTCAACACCAAATTCCAAGTTTATCTGTGTCCAAAAAATTAGACCATGGACTGGGGTCTTAGAAAATTGCTACTAGACAGCAACTTCTCAAGAAGGAAAACATGATTTTAAAGGGGGTTTTGCATCCATACTTGTCCCCATTTCCCTAGGTTTTGATTAGTGATCACTTGAAATTTTAGTGGTGAATCAACTATATCAAACCATCCTTGGGGTACATTAGGACTAAGCACTTCATTTGCTTGGGAAGGGGAATTTTATCCTTTGAAAAAGAGATTTAATGTATGAAAATGATTTTTAGGGTTTTGAAAATGTGTTTTCTTTGCAAGTAAGTAAGAACACTTTGAAAATATTGTTGATCCTTGTAGAAGATCATCCATGGAGATGAACTTCCATGGTGATCTTCTTGGATCTAAGACAAGAAGATGAATGAACTACATTTTGTAGCTTGAAAATGCATGCATGGATGAATTTTAGGGTAAGGAGAGGGAGGTTATACCTATCTTCCTTGTGTTTTGTGTTTAAATGGATTCAAAGGCTTGAATGTGTTTAGGGCTTGAAAGTGTTTACGGTTGATGATTTGAGTTGGTTAAAGAGAAAACAAGTAGATAACAATGAAGTCCTCTATGTTTTCTCTCTAATCCTCCTCCTAAGGGGTGATTTGAGCTTGGATTGGTGTATGTATGAGAGTATGTATGAGAGTGTTTTGAAGTGTTTGTGAGTGAGTGAGATTTGGGAAAGATTGGAGAGAAAATGGTGGCAATTCAAGTGAATTCCCACTGTTTTCTCTCTATTTTTCGCCAGTGTGCTATTGCTGTGAGTGATTTGTGTTGTGTAAACTGAGAGAGGAGGGTTCAATTTATAGGCCTCTGGAAAATGCAATCATGTCCGCGCGGAGGGTATTGTAAACGTGCACTGTTTATTAAATGCTGCTCCAGGCTTTGAACGGGAAGAATAAAATTCAAAAATCCAGCAGTTTATGTTTTTCAACTTGCCCAATTCGGATTTTTCCAATTTCTTTTGCTTTTTGAGATTCTCTCCTTGGTTTAACTTTAAATGGCAAACCCTAATCTACCCTTGGTTGGTTAGAAATGTTAGAAATGTTAGAAATGTTATGAATGTTAAAACTTTCGTTAATTTTCTAACGAAAATACTAACAACTCAAATTGGAGCACTTACAACTGTGCAATCCCAATCCGTGAATCCTTCTTAATCTGATAAATTCCTTCGATTTTTACTTTCGTGTTTGTTTATTTGCTTCTTTAAGTGTTTAATTGCTTTTCGTCATTAGCTTTAATTAAAAATAAAAAAACCCCCCCTTTTGTGTTACTTTTAGCATTAATTAAATCTACTTGTTAAGACCAACGAGTTTCTGTGGTTCGACCCCTGCTCGTGCATATTGCTACAACGGTAGTGAGTACACTTGCTCGAATTTTATTACTAGAGGAATTTTTCTCCATCACACCCCTAGGGCGCAACGTGATTGGAATGTTGTTAGTAGATCCCGACGACATCTACACTCCACTAGCAATATGTCTTGACTTTGACGCCACCAACAACATCGCAGAATATGAAGCTTGCATAGCGGGGCTTGAGGCAGCCCTAGGGCGCAACGTGATTGAACTTGAGGTATTTCGGGACTCCCAGTTAATCATCAATCAGACACTAAAGAAGTGGAAGATCCAAGATCCAACCCTTCAAAGATACAATGCCCACCTCCAAGAGTTGGTGCAACAATTTCAGGATATCTCATTCCACTATCTTCCTAGAGACAAAAACCGGTTTGCTGACACATTGGCTACACTCGCTTCCTTGGTTGAAATCCATAAAGGAAAGGCAGTCAAACCTTTCAAAATAACACGACGTTCAACTCCTGCCTACTGCGCCGTTATAGATCTCCATGACTGCAAAGACAAATGGTTATCCGAATGTTCCATCATTGAAGACTCCGAAGAGAAACCGTGGTACCATGATGTTTGGCATTTCATCCTAGATGGAACCATCCTGCCTGAGACAGACCAGAAGACTCAGATCGCCCTTAAAAGGCTGGCAGCTAATTACGTCATCATTGTTGGCCATCTATTCAAGAAACATTCCCAAGGAAACCTCCTTTGTGCCACCGAAGAATAGGCCTGAGAAATAATAGACCATGTTCATCAAGGTATATGTGGAACCCACATGAGCGGAAATATGCTTGCCAAAAAGATCATCAGACAAGGGTACTTTTGGCTAACCATGGAAGCCGACTGTACCAAAATGGTCAAGAAATGCCATGTGTGTCAGATACACGCTAACCTTCAGCACGCACTGCCTTCCTTGCTGTACCCTATGACTTCTCCTTGGCCGTTCTCGACGTGGGGGATAGATGTGATTGGAAAGGTCACACCCACAGGAGCCAACGGACACTGCTTCGTCCTAGTAGCCATCGACTATTTCACTAAATAGGTCGAGGCCGCCTCCTACAAAGTTTTGAATGCCAGAAAAGTAGCAGAATTCATCAAACACAACATCATCTGCCGATACGGAGTCCCGCAGGAAATGATATCTGATAATGGCTCGCACTTCGAGAAAGAAACTGATCGCCTCCTAACCGAGTACAAAATCACAAGGCACAAGTCATCTCCTTACAGGCCTCAGACGAATGGAGCAGTTGAAGCCGCAAATAAGACAATCAAAACCATCATCAGAAAAATGGCAATCACTGGGAAAGACTGGCCCGACAAGTTACCCTTCGCACTTCAGTCCGAACAGCTACAGGAGAGACTCCCTATGCCCTCACATTCGGAATGGAGGCTGTCTTACCAATAGAATTGGAAATACCATCACTAAGGGTTCTCCTATAGAACCAAGTGAATGAAGTTGACTGGCTAGAAAGCAGATACGAAGAGCTAGCCTTGCTAGATGAAAGGAGGCTGAAGGCAGCCGATCGAGCACACTCAAGCTTACCAAAGAAGAATGGCAAGAGCTTTCAACAAAAAGGTCAAGACAAGGAATATCAGAGTAGGCGACCTGGTTCTCCGTGAGCATCGTCCTGGACCTTTCAACCCGCTAGGCAAGTGGGGACCAAGATGGATAGGACCCTACATCGTGAAGAAGATATTCTCTGGGGGAGCCCTTCAGCTGGTGGACTTAGACGGAGATCAGCTACCGAAGCCGGTCAACATGGACAAGCTCAAAAAATACTTCGCGTGACTTGGCCTCTTAAAAAGAAATGTGCTCGCTAGGTTGAAAATCCTGAAGGGGACGACCTAGGCAAAAATTAGAGCTTGCACAAGAAAAGAAGCCCGCTAGATTGAAAACCTGAAAGGGCGGTCTAGGCAAAAGAAAGGGTTTGCATGAAAAAATAAATAAGAGAGGGGCCTTGTCTCGCGCGAGATTACCCATCGGCCTGAAACCATATTTTGTCCTTTTTCTCTCAAAAACGAACTACGTTAGACCTGAGCCTCTTATTTAATTGATGTAAAAGAGGAACGTAGGTAGCCTTCGGGTTCGGTCTAATCATATAAATAAATATAATCTTGTCCTTTTATTAATCAAATGTATTTTATTAATGACAAAAGGGAAATCCTAACCACAACGACTAATTTGCTAAGCTAACAATCTTGAAAAAAATACTATTAAAATAAAACTATTGATCTATCAAAGCAATGTCTTGGTACTCCTTAAGATCTAGCCTTTCATTGACTTGGTAGGCCGGGGGACATGTTCACCATCGTCATCGCGATCACTCTTGCGCTTTGGGCCCTTCGAAGCAGAACATCCCTCAAGACGAGTAAAAACGAACTCCGAAAGCCTCTTGAAGACATTGGGCCTATCTAAAGCTTGCATCTTTCCGGGCATCCCTTTGCCTCGGCTCTCATACCAATCCCCATCAAGAAAATCCTGGGTTGGATCGGTTCGTACATTAGCAGGATCACACTGAGCCTCGCTCCTTCGCAAAATACTGCTAGCCATGAAGGAATCACCTAACAGTGAAAGCTGTAGATCATCAATTTTCTCCACACTAGGGTGACCGGTATGCAGGAACCAATCCAAATACTTGTCAGATAAGAAGACGCTTGCATCAAAAGTCCGAAGGTTTGACCAGCGGTCCTGACTAGTTCCTTCACCCCATGCTTGAGCTAGCACCTGCGCAAACTCTACACCGATATAAGACACATCACGAGGGGCCCCTTCGAAAAGATAAGTGCCCTGCTGCTGACCAAACTGACGGAGCACCCGCTTGGGAAAATAAAAGGAGGAATCTCGCAAACTCGGAAGAACAACCCTGCCAAAACCCTTGGTATTGGCAACATACTTGTTCAATCTCCAATAGGATGGGCACCAAATGATATCAGCAGTTACAGTCTTCGCAATCAGCTTGGCCCACTCCTCCACCGAGAGATCCTTGATCAGCAACTTCCTCGTATGATATGTGAATAGGGAATATTCCAACGGAGGACCTACCAACTTGAGATGCTCCCTAAGCCAAATAGTCAACAAAAGAGGACTCCCTTGAGTCATGGCACCGGTCTTATGCAACTCATCAAGACCATGCAGGGTTTCACCCAAGATTAGCGGAATAATGTTCCTAGAACGTTTCCTGGCCTGCAGAACAATTTCCACCAATTGGGAGTCAACCAAGCCATCCCTGCATACGAACAAAACATCCCCGAAAAGAGAAAGGGCCAGAAAGTTCCGCTTATAACCATGGAAAGCCTCATCATCTGAATCTCCGCTGAATCGCTCAGGATAAGAAGAACAATCTACCCACCTGCGATGGACCAACTCATAGCAAGTTTCAAGGGGGATCCCTAGCAATTCATTCAAAGCCTCTGAATGATTCATATTGTATTTAGGAACAGCAATCTCGCCAGTCAAAGGCATATCCAAGATAATGGCAAATTCCTCAACAGTAGGCACCATCTCATTAAGAGAAAAATTAAAGAGATGAACAGAGGGATCCCAAAATCGAGCAGCACCCTGCAAAAGATTCCAATCCGGTTTGAGGTTCTTCAAGGTGAAGAGGATTCTGAATCCGAATTCTGCTATAAACCTATTGCGAGATCGATTGCGAAACAACCTCACAAAATCCCTTGATGCTTGCTTGAAGACTTCAACAACTTCAGACGGCAAATAAAAATCATCAACAATCATGGACGTTGGGTCGATCTCCTTGGAAGCCATGGATTACAGAGTTGAAAAAGAAGACAAGAATTCGACCCTGACAGAATATCCCTAGAGTTTTAGAGGCCTGAATGAGTTATCTGGCCGGACTACAGGGTGTTTTTATAGGAAAAACTGACAAAATCCTGTTCGAAGAAGGGAAAGAATTTTGCCTGAGTAGCGTGTCTCGCGCGAGATTCCTTGTCCCCCGCGACACATCACCTCGGCAAATTCAGTAGCAACCCTGCATAAACAATCAGTCTAGCCTCGACTTGACGAAGAAAGTCTCGGAAACCTACACGTACAACTCCCAACATGCAGTACAACACTGAAATCAAGCTCAAAACTATGGCCTAAAGGGCCATTCCATTCCCAAAAACACGGAAGTCGAGAAAGTTAATAAACTAACTAATTAGACCTAGGACTAGGAATTAAGAAAACATTGTTTTGTGCTACCTACGTGCTAATAGGTACCAAAAGAAAAGGAAAAATTGTCTGGGCCCACACGGCCAATATTTACAAATTCTCAGATAGCAAATGAGGAGAAAATGGGGGGGGGGGGATCACGCCATCAAGTCGCTCGAGCCGCCGGCACCTCCGCCTTCACCACCATGGGGGCTACCATCCCTCCTCGACCTCTTGGCTCCACAAGTAGGGGTCACCGCGGAGGCTACCATCGAAGCTGCCAAAGATGCCTTCTGAAACAGCCGCTCCGATAGGTCCGACACCAGGGACATCAATCCCGCCATCCTTCTCGCCCCACGGTTATAATCAGCCGCGGACATGGTAATCTGACAACGAAAGAAAAGAGATGTTCATATGAAGTCGGACATATACACTTATATGGACGAATACGTGAACAGAAACATATCGAGGAGACATCAGCGGGAAGGCGGTAACCCTCAGGAATATGGTCTGGAATCGGGATGTGGCCCATCATCGGCATACTCCCCATCATATATGTGTAGCCCGGAGGACCGTAATCTGGCACGAAGGGCAGAGGACCGGCATACTGAGAAGAAGTGCTAGGGGCTGACGAACCTGAGGCGGAGGCAGAGGTGGAACCCCGAGCAAGAGATCGCCTAGCACCCACCGGAAGGGGACCCATCAGGCGAGGCAAGAACTCCGTATAGGAAGCTCCTCGGACAACACGATCCATCACCAAACAACCCTCCACAAGATCGGTATAATCATCATCTGGAATGAAGTGGGTAGGGTACATCGCCCTCAGCGGATCCGCTGGCACCGCATACGGCAGTGAACCCCGGCCATGCTGAGGGAAGACTCGCTCGCCCAAATACGTGGTATCCCCCTCTAGAGATACCAACATCCTCTGCATCGCAGTAGCATCCCAAGCACGGTGAACCTCCCATTCCACCAAGATCCAAGGATAAAGGCCCAGCCGCTCATACTCAAAGGCGTCCAGCATGGCCCGCACCTCTGCAACTGTCAGGGTCTACTCCTGATCCTCCTCCTCATCAACACTCCGATTGGGGTGGCTCCATCTCCTGATATCTGGAAACAGAGGGTCCCGGCTCTCCAACACAAACTTGTACAACCCAAAGACAACATAACCCCATATCTAAATAAGAAAACAGAACAGATTCAGTACGAAATACAGACAAAGAGTACAGATAAAAGACAGAGACAGAGTCAGGAGCATACCTCCCAAGCATAAGAATACCCTGACAGAGTATCCTTGGTGTGCCTACACGCCTCATCCATGGCATGATAACAAAAGGCCAGCCCCGCTGAGCCCCAATCATAAGTCCTCACATCATCAAAATCAACCAACAAGCCTAAGAGGGAGAGACGGGCCGTAGAAGAATGGTTCGCGAAAATGGTCTCCGACAGAATGTACCAGAGGGCCCCGCACCAACCGATCAGTAACCGCATTCGACTTAAGTGCATAAGCCTCAAGCTGAGACCGAAGAGGTGACAACTCAGCGGCAAACCCCTTGACCTTGTTAGGGGTAAAACCAATTAGCTGCCTCCATACAGCCGGACTTGCGGGCTTATAACCCGTAGTCTTTGGAAGGGGCTCACCGGTAAACTCTAGCCTCGTAATAGCAAGAAAGTCCGTCGGAGTCATAGTGGCTTCCCCGAAGCGCAGATGCACGGTGTGAGTAGTATCCCACCACCTCTCCCGGATTGCCTGAAGAACTTGAGGAGTCCGCCTCATCCCCTGGATATTGTCAACAAAGGTCAGAAGCCCCGTTTGAGCCATCCTAGCTCGAACCCCATTGAGGCCCTTGATATTGTCCCACAAAGCTCGGTCCAATTTCGGACTCCCACGGCAATTTTTGGTTGGCCTGTATGACTGCAAAACAGAGGAAAAAAGCAAAAGAGCAATGTTAGACAACATCCCATGGAAGAAATTCAAAGAAATAGAAGAAAATTCTCATTGAAGCATATCATCGAACACTCGGCGTGCACATAAGAAAAACATGCCCAAAGATGCATTTGACTACTCGAATCAACCTCTCCTACAATCCATGATATGTAGGAGACTCATACGCACACAATACAACGTCAATCAAAGCAACAAATTCAACAAAATCGAAGCATGCAAGGTAGAACCAAGTTCTAGACAAAAACAAGGAAAATGGCCATTGATGAAATTGGGATTCAAAAAGCATGGATTCGAATGCAATGCAACACAAGAAACAAGAATAGAGAGAGAAGTTCTTACCAAACCTTCACGAATGGCGGTTGAAATGTGCGCGTCCCTATTAAAAGTGAGGTCGTCGCGGGGATAATCTTTTCCAAGCAAGTAACTCCCCAAAATTGGATTTTTCCTTTCTTGTGCCATTGATTTTGGAAGGAGGAAGGATTGAGGATTGATTGGGAAAATAAATCAACAAGCAACGAGCAAGAAATTGTGGGAAAAAATCGCCTTGGCTTGAGGTGGGAATGAAAATTTGAAAACAAATGTTTTTAAAATGAAACAACATCTGTTGTTATATTGCCCCGACAGTACAAGTATCGCACGAGACAAGCTATCTCGCGCGAGATATGCCTTCGGGAAATGTACTAAATTGTCCTCGACAATAAGCGTCTAATCAACGTCAAAATTCAAAATTTTGACACATTTACCCTTGGAAGTGACACACTAGCAAGGAAACATGGAAAATTTGGCACCGCAAGTCTCGGAACGAGCCAAACGTGACACCCGCACGATTGCCCGGTACGGCACCAGTCAGCCGAAAAAGATTGATCCAGAGATCAACTCATTCCACACGATTCAGAGCCCAGACAGGTGGATCGTCAAAAGAAAAGCTCGGTCCAAGCCCAGACAGGTGGATCGTCAAAAGAAAAGCCCGATCCAACGCCCAGACAGGTGGATTGTCAACACAAAAGCCTGGTCCAATGCCCAGACAGGTGGATTGTCAACACAAAAGCCCGGTCCGACGCCCAGACAGGAGGATCGTCATCACAAAAGCTCGATTCAATGCCCAGACAGGTGAATCGTCATCCTCAAACAACAAAAATCCCGATTCGGAGCCCAGACAGGCGAATCATCACAAAACCGAAAGGACTCAAAGGATCGGACAGGTAAGCCTTTGCTTTCTAACGTATTCCCGCAGGTTCGGAGCCCAGACAGGCGAATCTTCAGACAGACAGGTATATTCAGAATTGGGTCTTGATTTGATTCCTCAGTATGAATTTACCTTTTCAAAACAAAATCTCCTTGATTTTCAAAATGATTTTCAAAATACCTAAAGCAGCCTTTTCGTATTTTGGAGTCGAACTACGTTATGGTCTGATTCTCCGATAGAGATACGTAGGAAGCCGTGCGGCCCGACCATCCCGATGTTCAGAATGATGTCTTTTCTATCGTCGACATGACTTCTTCCATAAGACTTGTCGACGAGGGGCTCTGTAGACACCCTATTCTGAACCCATCGGATCACATTTATACCGCTCTAAGTCTCGCTTTGAGTCAAGAAGTAGAAATCCACCATTTCGTCATGTTTCATTAAGTTTTGACTAACCACCGTTAGTTTGGGACTAAACTGCATACGAGATAACGAGGGAAGGGCAGAATTGTTATCTCGCGCGGAATAGCGTGTCTCACGCGAGATAAAGGTGTTCTGCAGAATGCAGATAGCAGTTTCCTCATCGATTTCAACCTCTTTCGGGATAAAACTTCATCCATTCGGCCAACCAATGAATTTTGGAGTCTGGAACCTTCTCAAGGTGTTTGATCTCATCTTCAACACCTCTCCAACACCTATAAATACTTGAAGACTTTCAGTATTTCAGAGGTCGACAATCCCAAGAAATCACCCTACATTTACTGGTTTCTCTCCTTGAATGATTCCTATAAATCACCCCTAAAAATCACCTAAAAGTTTGTTTGTCAACCTTGTTGATAAACAAACATTAAGATCCGAGTCAAGGACCAAGGCAAAGCTCTGTCCGTGTCAAGATTTGATTCTAAACTTGAGTCGAAACTCTGCCCGAATCACCTCACGCAAGGTAACCTCTATTTCATTTCTAATTGATTGTTAGAGTGTTATAAATACATTGAATCTAGGATCGGCCTAGAGCCTCTCCGAATCATGGGGATGGTCTCAAAGCAATCGATCCTATATTCCGTTTAACCCCGTTAAATGGATCTTTATTTTATTTATTATTTCGAAATCTTCTTATTTTGAAAACCTATCTTTTCTTTAGCAAGACCGATCTCCGGATTGGGTGGAATGGGTGCTCCTTGACCTTTCCATTCCATAACCTAAGCCCCGAACACAAAATCACTTTCAAAATGGTTTTTCTATGTTTCCAAACGAATAATATAGGTGGCGACTCAAAAGATGTAAAAAAAAAGGGTAGAGAGAAATCCGCGCATCGCTACAACAATAGCAAATAAAAGAACAAATGGGGGGGTTGGTTTTGAAAGCAAAATAACTACTAAAAAGATCAAAATTTTAGACTAAATAAAACAAGAAAACAAGTAAGCAAATAGGAAATTAAACAATAAAGAGAACTAATTTTGTAGGTTAGACTTCACAAAATCATCAATCTATGCCATTTTAGTAGATAACAAAGGTAATTAATCTCAATCTAGTGTTCACCACTATTGCAAAGATTGGGACGGTAAGGCGGCCGGATTTCAATCTATTATTTCTAAATCAATTACTTTTCACAAATCAAGTCCAAGTAATTTAACTAGGAAAATCTTTAAGATTAAAAGGATAAAGAACCTAAATCAATTTGCTTTCTATCAGGGCGGCAAATCAATTTAATATTTAAAGCATGAGTCTTTCGTGAGAAAATTACCAATTCAATGGTGGAAAATCAAACCCAATTGGTTAAAAACAATTAAATACTAAAACAAAGTCAAAAGTTGCAATCTTTAACACTTTCATGAAATTTGCTAAAAAGAACTAGAGAGATTAAATTTGGAAATACAAAACAATTATGATATAGACTAAATTGATAATGTTAAATCCAACCGATGAAACTACTTAAATTAGCTACTTCTAGACATAAAGATAAAAAAAGAAAACACTAAATAAAAAAAATTAGAAATCTTACTAATATGAAGAAAAATCAAGATATCCCCAAAAGGGGAAGTAGCCTCCCTCCTCGTCCAAAGATTCAAGCATAAACCTAAAAAATTTACATCATCTACTATTTATACTAAAGTGGGAGAGGCTGATTGATTAAGGCCTAAAAAATTGGAAAATGGGGTTAAGGCCCAAAAGCTAAACCAAGGAGGCCCAAAGGTTGACTTCAAAGCAGCTGGAACAAGGCCTGGGCGCTGAGAAGGAGAAGCTGGGCTGCATTGACCATTGACTTGGGCGATCGCGCTTGGGCCACAGCAATGCAAGAGCGGCCGCTGAAGTTTGGATGGCCAGCCAAAGTCTCTTTTCTTCAGTAATTTCCATAAGGTCCTTTCCATAGAAATTTCCAATAGGTCCTTTGCAGCTCCCAATAATCCTAGAGCCCTCAAATCTGCTTCGCTCCATATTTTCATCTTTTCTTCACTTTAAACCACCACTTTTCCACCTTTTCAACCTGAAATTAAAACAACACTAACAAACCAAGTAAACTACCATTTTACTCGGGAATTTTGCAATAAATAGAGTTTAGAACATATAAAATGGATATGTAAACATATACATCATTGTTAATTAAGGAAATGGCTAGATCATCATGATCTTTCTGGTCAATCTCAATTGGATCAGATTTGTTGATTGGGATGTTTAGAACAAAGGCAATGTCTTCATAGTCAATCTTCAGAGGAATCCCTTGAATTTGAGTACTGATAAGCTTGATTGTCATATTTTCATGATTCTAACAGTAGGAATTTCATCAAAAAAACATTGAAAGCATGAATCAAACATAAATAGACAACATAAATCCGTTTTGAAATACGAAAACTTTTGAGCCCTAGGTTTCGAAAAATTGACATTTAGACATCAAAATATCAAGTAAGTACGAAATAAACAACATAAATCGTTACACAATGATAATCCGAGCATAAATGGAAAGATATTTTACAGTAAACAACATCGAAAGATGAGTTTTAAAAAAAATGGGTTTCCCTTTTTATGAAGAACACGAACAGTTTATTATAAAATTTAAAATTTTGGATTCAAGGCTTAGAGATAGAAATTCATACCATGATTACGAATTTAGAGAGTGAAGAACCAGTGCTTGATTAGTTGTCTTTGATGATTGTTCTTTGGATGGAGCCATTTTATAGAGAGCAGAGTAGAGAGAGAAAGTAGAGAAAGTGACAGAGGGTAGTGAAGAAGTAGGGTAATGGAGAGGGAGGTTATGGAGGGAGGAGTAGTGCACAAAAATGTCCTTTGTGTAAGAGGGATAGACATTTTGTCTTCACCTTGACAGCCAATGAGGGCTGAACAAGTGTCATTTAAAATAAAATATTTTCCTCAAAAAGATTTGAATTTAAGAAATATGAGGGAAAAATAATTGCAAAAGTACCCTTATGCAATTATCATGTCCTAAAAGGAAAAGTTCAAGACAAAAAACAAATACTTACCTGATGTCTTCAAATATACGATTGAGCATGACTTTTTAGAGCCACATGGTTGACCGTATGGGAGACTTCTATAAAGCCTAGAAATAATGAGTTAAAGGCTCATGCGTTCCAACATGCTAAAGGACATATGCGGTCAACCGTGCATAGTATAGGGTTTGATGCGGTCGACCGTATTGAATGGAATGGGCCATTCTATTGATCTATACTTAGACATGAACTCAAAACACACATTTGTTAGTTAAAAAAAATATGGACAAGTTTATTTAAGTTCTAGCATAACCATTTCTCCTCTTAAGTACATGAATCTCTTGGAATCTAGAGCTTTGGTGAGAATATCTGCAATTTGATTGTCAGTACCAACATGCTCTAAATGATTGATACCCTTTTCAATGTGATCCTTGAGAAAATGATACTTGATATCAATGTGCTTGGTTTTGAAATGCATGACAGGATTGTTTGATACTGAAATGGTTGATGAATTGTCACAATAGATTGGACAATTTCCTTCATGGATACCATAGTCAACTAGTTGTTGCTTCATCCACAGTATCTAGCAACATCAACTCCCAGCAGCAATATACTCAGCCTCCATCGTTGAAACAGAAACTGAAGCTTGTTTCTTGCTGGCCCATGCAACAAGTCAATTTCCAAGGAAATGACAAGTTCCACTAGTGCTTTTCCTGTCGATTGTGCAAGCTGCATAGTCTGCATCTGAGTAACCTATAAGATCAAAAGATGATTCTTTGGAATACCAAAGTCCAAGGTTAATAGTTCCAGATAGATAACGAATAATATGTTTTACATCTATAAGATGTGCTTCTCTAGGATCTGCTTGATAGCGAGTACAAACACAAACACTAAACATGATATCTGGCCTACTAGCAGTTAAATATAGTAAGGAGCCAATCATACCTCGATACAAAGTCTGATCAACTTTCTTACCTTTCAGGTCTTTGTCTAACTTGTTACCAGTGGCCATAAGAGTGTCGTAAGCTTTTGCATTTTCAAGTCAAAATTTCTTGATTAGGTCTTTGGTGTATTTTGCTTGACTAAGGAAGATGTCTTCATTACATTGTTTGATTTGGAGCCCAAGGAAGAAAGTGAGTTCTCCCATCATGCTCATCTCAAACTTGCTTTTCATGAGCTTCTCAAAACGCTTACACAAAATTTCATTAGTAGAGCCAAAAATGATATCATTAACATATATTTGAACAAGTAAAGATTGATCATTATATTTGGCAATGAAAAGAGTTGTGTTGATTTTACCTCGTTTGAAGCCCTTTTCTAAAAGAAATTTAGATAGAGTATCATACCATGCCCTTTGAGCTTGTTTGAGTCCATACAGAGCTTTTTGGAGTTTGTAGACATGATCAGGATGTTTGTTGTTTTTAAATCCAGGGGGTTGTGCAACATAGACTGTTTCTTGAAGTTCACCTTTGAGAAATGCGCTCTTCACATCCATTTAATAAAACTTGAATATTTTGAAGGAGGCATAAGCTAAGAAAATTCTTATAGCTTCAAGTCTTGCAATGGGGGCAAAGGTTTCATCGTAATCGATTCCTTCTTCTTGTCTATATCCTTGTGCAATCAACCTTGATTTGTTTCTTGTGATGCTTCCATTCTCATCCATCTTGTTTCTAAACACCCATTTTGTACCAATCACTCTTTGATCCTTTAGTTTTGAAACTAAAGTCCAAACATCTTTCGAATTAGTTGAGCTCTTCTTGCATACCCACAACCCAACTTGAATCGTGGAGTGCTTCATCAATTTTCTTTGGTTCAATTTGAGATAATAGCGAAGTACTCATCATAGTGAGAGCTTCTTGTTTGAACACCAAAGAACAAATCACCAATGATGTTATTGATTGGGTGATCTCTAACCTCATGAATTTCTGGAGGTAAGTCTGGTTAAGTTGATTGTTGTTGAAGGTCTTCTATTGGTACATCATGTGAGCTATCATTGTAAGTGAGTTGAGGTACCGACTCTATGGAATGTATAGGAGTGGATTCGACTACATCATCTTCTGTATGAACATCTTCAGTAGGAACTTCTGATGATGATTCTGAAAAATTCGGTGCGGTCGAAGTTGATGGATTTCCTTGTGTTGAGTGATTTCTGAACTAGGTGTAGATTGTGGGGGATCACCTATCTCATTAGGCTCAGTAAAATCATCAACAACATTTGGAGCCAAATGTGGCTCAAGGAGAAAATGTTCATCAAAAGTAACATGGACAGATTCTACTATCTTTAAATTATTTTTATTGAAAACACGAAAAGCTTTAGAATGTTTGGCATACCCAACAAAAATACCTTCATCCGCTTTAGGAGCGAATTTACCTCGATGCTCTCTTCCGTTGCATAGAATAAAGCATTTGCATTCAAAAATCTTGAAGAAGGCTATGTTGGGGGTTCTTCCTCTCCAAAGTTCATATGAAGTTTTGTTGTAGGTCTTGTTGACGAGGGATCGATTTTGAGTGAAGCATGCTGTATTGGTAGCTTCAGCCCAAAAGTATTGTGGTAGCTTGGCATCAGCGAGCATTGTCTTTCCAGCCTCAATCTATGTTCTATAATTTCTTTCCACAACCCCATTTTATTTTGGAACTCCAGCAGCAGAGAAGTTATGGTCAATACCATGGCCATCACAGTATTGAGCTACACCATTGTTCTTGAATTATGTTCCATGATCCGATCTAACACTAACGATGTCATCTTCTTTTTGAGTTTGGAGCTGTCTAAATAGTGAGGTCAAAATGTCATAACAATCATCTTTGGAAGTCATCATCTCAACCCACGTATATCTTGAGTAATCATCCACCACAACTAGAGTATATCTACTTCCTCCAATACTTGCAATGGTGACAGGTCCAAACATATCGATGTGGAGTAATTGCAAACATCTTGAAGTTGAAGGTACGGTCTTGCTGGAGAAAGATGCCTTAGGTTATTTGCCAAGTTGACATGCGGTGCACTTCTTATCGTGGTGATCAACTACTTTGGGTAGACCACGAACTAGACTTTCTCTTCCAATCTTTGATAGATACTTGAAGTTCAGGTGATTAAGTCTTTTATGCCACATCCAACTATTTTCACTCACACTTTTTGCTACAAAACAGAGATTAGTAGTGTTGCAAGCAGAATTAAAATCGATAATATAAACATTACTCTTACGTATCCCTTTGAGCAAAATGACTACGGATGTGCCATCTTTAATAAAGAAATTTGTTGAAGTGAAGTTGCAATGCAACCCTTTGTCACAAAATTGAGATATGGAGAGACGATTATGCTTGAGTCCTTTGACTAGAGAGACTTCTTTTATAGTGATATTTCCTTTTCGAATGACTCCATATCCAATTGTCTTTCCTTTGTTGTTATCCCCAAAAGTTACTGATGGACCACTTTCTTTACGGACATCTTCCAACAAGGTGATATCTCCAGTCATGTGTCTTGAGCAGCCACTGTCAAGACACCATTCATTCAAATTTGCCTTGGAAATTCCAGCCATGAAGCAGAGGACCTGAAAAATAGACATTTAAGCACGAGGACCCCTTTATTCTTTTGTGTCCTGGGGTTAGCACTTTTTGACAACCACAACTGCTTGACCGAAGCCGGGTTATGTCTTTGAGCATTTGGTTTGAATCTAAAAAGGCATTCTACAGCCGAGTGACCATAACAATCACACACAAAACAATGGTGAAAACCACTACCACACTGAGTTTTGATAAACTCTTTACTAGCCTTAGGTTTCACATCTTTAACTAGGCCAGAGGTTTTGGCTTTGACAAAAATTGTCTTTTTGTGTCTGACCACAGATTTCCTAGGAGCACTTGCCTTGTTTGTGGAAGCTTGGTATGTGGTCGGAGGTGTGGTGCGATCGACCACATGATGATTTTCATCATTGCCTTTTTCCTCTTTTTCCTTTTCTTTCATATTGGAATTATTCCCAGTTTGATTCTTGGGATAGACATAATGGAAGTTAAGTTTAGTCGTTGGTTCCTGTCCTTTACCCTTTGAATAAGATTGTTTCACCTTAGGATTTTCAGGAGTTTGATCAGAAATTTTTTCACTCTTTTAACAGCAAGAGACACTTAAAATTGTCATTAGTTTGGAATCCCAAGACTTCTTTATCTCCACTAGACTTTTGGGATTCTAGTATTTGATCCATAGTGCACGATATTTGGTCCACTCATCAATCACTTTTTGGAGATCAGTGTTTTGAGCAACCAAGTCATCATTTCTAATTTTGAGTGCAACAATATTAGTTTCAAGAGTGATATTTGATTCAACAAGAGGAGTCATGCTTTTGACTTTTTCTTTCAAAAGTTTGATTTCACATTTTAGCACACTTTTCTCCATCTTGAGCTGAGAAATCTCATCAGTTGATAGTGATAGGGCTTTTTTAACATTTTCAAACCTTTGGATAATCACTTTAGCCTTTTTAAATATTTCTTCTTGTTCCATGGTATAAATCTCATTGACCCTTTTTGAAACACTTGGGGTTGACTTAATTTTGAAGGTGTTTCATTTTTGGATGGAAAGATGGGGCAAGAAAATGAGCAATTACCAATTTTGTAGCTTGGAGTGAGTTCAAAGTTGCTATAGTCCTCACTACCAACCACATTCTTGGTTTTCTTAGAAGCCACCTCATTCCTCTTTTTGGGTGACTCATCGTAAACTTCATCTTCTGAATCACTAGAAGCATCCTCAGCAACGAGGCAGAGATTTACCTCCTCGGTACTCTCATCGCTTTCTTCATCAGAATCAGTTTCGATCCAAGTAGCCAGTTCCTTTGAGTTCTCTTCTTCTTCAGCAACCATTCCCTTTCGTCGAGAAAATTTCGAAGGAGAAGTTTTCTTTTTCAAATATTCATATTTGGGTTGAGGACACTCCGAAGCAAAATGACTGGGCTTTCTACAATTGTAACAAACAAGGTCACTCACCCTAGAAGATGTTGCTGGAGGTTTACCTTTTGAAAACGATTTTGAATTTTTACGAAATTTTTGGAAACGTTTTACAAACATGGTAAAATCCTTGTATCCATATCGATGAGAGAAGAAGTTGAAATACTAGGATCTGAGGTAGGTTTTAAGGGTTTCTCCACATGATCAACAATAGACATAGAAAGTGATTTTCCCTTCAACCTCTTCAATATGTTGTAATTTTAACTCATAAACTTTAAGATTTGCATACACCACTACTAGAAACTGGTCATTTACCCACGGAAAATTCCGTGGGTAATCAACGAATTCCGTGGGTAATATTCATTTACCCACGGAAATTGTCCGTCGGACGTCCGTGGGTAAATTTTTGTGAGTAATACCCACAGAAACTTCCGTGGATAATACCCACGGAATATCCGTCGAACTCAACAATTTCCGTGGGTAAATAAATTAAAATTTCCCACGGAAAATTAGCCAACGAAAACTAGCCGGACATTACCCACGGAATATTCCGTGGGTAATACGAATATTACCCACGGAAAATTTCGTGGGTAATAATTGTATTAATACTGATTTTAAAAATTACCCACGGAATATTCCGTGGGTAATATTCTTTTAAAAAATAAAAAATTATATATACCCACGAAATTTTCCGTGGGTAAATATTAATAATATTTTATGAATAATTTTTCCCACGGAATATTCCGTGGGTAATTTATTCCGAATTTTAAAAAAAAAATTGAAAATTCATAAAACCAACTGTAAAAGCCAAAAGACCACATGTAAAAGCAAAAAATCCAATCCCATAATATATAACATTCACACCATCCAAACAAACAATATACACAATTCTTAAACAATCTCAAAACAATGTCTTCCAAACCATATAAAACATTAACGTACAATTCTTTAAACAATATATCATATTACAAACCAAAAAAACAAAGTGTAGTAGTTAAGTTACCATTCCAAACCAAATGTCCGAAGACCAAAAGAGAAAAATCTCGATAGTCTCTAAATGTCCGAAGACCAAAAGAGACTATCGAGATTGTCGAGCATTACAACTGAGAACAATAGAACTCTCTGCATCCCTTAATCATCATTCTACTCCTACAAAAAAAGAGGGAAAAATCATCAATATCACATTGCATATAGACAACAAACTGCTACAAGCAAGACTGAAGCCAAAAGTACCTCATCACTGCCATCTTCATCCTCCTCATCGTCATCCTCGACCTCCGACTTGGACTTGTCGGAATCATCCTCTTAATCATCCTTATCATTTCCCTCAGCCTAGTTATATTTTTCAAATAGAACCATTAAAAAGTTAAGAAAAAAAAGATAAAAATATCTAAATTTGTGATGAATATGATCAATACCAGCTTTTTATTGTACAGTTGCATTTGTTTCTCATATTCCTTCTTTCTCTTGTCAGCCTTGGCTTGATATGGAGCTTTCTCCTAAAATAAAAAAAAAAAAACCCAATCAACAAATAAGTATACAAGTGCAGTCTGTTACTCAATCCCACAAACATTTGTTTTTCATTTTCAAAACAACATTAAATCACAAAAATCACTTACAGAGATAGACAATGACTTCCATTCACTTCCACCTGCTTTACCAACCTGTTCATAAATATTCTTAAAAAAAAAAAAAAGCATATAAACACCAATCAAATCAAAATACAGTATAATCAATAACTATTTTCGTTTTAAAAACACTCTTCATTTAAGAAAAAATGAAAAAAATTATCTAAATATCATTGTTATACATTAGTCTTTACAAAAACAATTATTACTATTACACACATTTCAAAAATATCAATTCATTAAATGGAAAATTTCATGTGTTTCTAAATGTATTTTTACTATTGTTTTTTCATATTTCATTTTTTACTTGCAAAATTAAGAGTTTGCAAAACAATGATATTTATAAATTTGTGAAGAAAGGAGTTTAGGTATAGTGGCTAAAAGTAAGAGAAAAAAAGTAATGTTTCATTTGCATTTAATTAATAGGGGAGAGAATAGGTTAATAGGTTAATTTAAAGACAATTATTGTTTTCTTGATTAGTTGATTTAAAGCAAAAAATATTCTAGAACCATCCATGTTTTGGAGGGAAAATGAGCTTGTCATAACACCATCTGAGGGGGAAATGAACCTTTTAAGGCCCTAACTCAATCAAAATGAAAAAAAAAAAAACAGACTAACTAATTCAATGGATTTACATTCCGATTTTTCTTACATACTTTCTGCAAATTGGACGGCTGAACTGGCCAGAAGGGAAAGAGAATGAGGGAATACACTGAGGAGGTGGCCGGAAGGGAGAGAAGAGATCCAAATGGGCGCCGTAGTGACAAATTCGGTGTAATGAATGGAGGCTGCCGACTTGGGAGCTCGTCAATCGCCGTGAAATCAAATATCCTCGCCGCCTAATAGAGAGGGAGCTCACGTCAATGGTAGCTCGTCAATCGCCGTCGACGCCGAGTAAATAGTGGTCGAAAAACGTACAGAAGGAGAAAGAGGAATTCTAGTGTTATTTTTTAAAAAAAAACTTACCGACGGAAATTTCAGATTACCCACGGAAATGTCCGTGGGTATTACCCACGAAAACCATTCCGTGGGTAATTCCAAGGAAATTCAGTTTACCCACGTAATTATCAGATTACCCACGGAAATTTCCGTGGGTAATACCCACGGAATAATTTCCGTGGGTAATACCCACGAAATTTATTCCGTGGGTAATTAATACTAATTACCCACGGAAATTCCGTCGAAAATACCCACGAAATCTATTCCGTGGGTAATGAAGACGTTTACCCACGGAATTTCCGTGGGAAATTTTTTTTTTGTTTTACTTTTGACTTTTTTAAACCGTGGGTAATTAGGTTTTTCCGTGGGTAATACCGTGAGTAATACCCACGGAATATTCCGTGGGTAATATTCCGTGAGTAATCGGACAGATTCTAGTAGTGCACGTTACTGAGAGTCCATGTATTCAAATGTTTTGAGTCTTCAAGGGAAGTTGCTTTATGCATCCACTTGGATCCCATAGCAGCAAGGAATTTCATGTTAATTTCTTTATCAGTTAACACTTTACCAAGAGATAAGCAAGCATTTACTACCTCAACTTAGCGGTCATAGGTTTGACGTAGAGATTCATTCGGTCGTCTTGTAAAGCTGTTGTATATCCTTTCAACTTCGAACTTCTTATTCTCCTTGCATAGATCATCACCTTCAAGGTAGCTTTCAATAGAGTCTCACATCTGCTTTGCGGTCGTGCATTTGAGGACCTTCTGATTGGTGGATACTGATATGGTTTCGAAAATGATGTGTCTGGCTTTGCTATCCAATGAAACATATTTTCTTTCTTCGTCAGTCCAATCTGACTTGAGCTTTTTAACTTTAGGAATTTCAGCATTGGTAGTTGCATCAGGATTGGCTTTCATTGGTACAAAAGGACCATTGGTTACACAATCAACCAGCCTTTCATCTATAGACTCTAAATGAATCAGCATGCGAGCTTTCTAGATATCAAAGTGATCTTCATCCAACATAGGAATGTGTGAATAGTTAATCGTTGCCATAGCTTTTGAAGTTGCCATGATGAATCGGCACCCAAGCTGTTAGGCTTGAAAAACAAAGAATAGTTTTATAAAGGTGTTTAGCTCTGATACCACTTGTTGGTCCCAAAGGTGCAACAAGAGTATGAAAATTGCTAGAGGGGGTGAATAGATGTATAAAATTTTTCTACTCTTTTCAAAATTCAACCTTGGCTTACTATGATGAAAGTGTGGTCAAGTAAAAACCAACTATCTAGATAGTAAAATGCACAGCGAAAATTTCTAAGTACTAAAGCTTTGTAGTGAAAATAAGTGTGGTCGACCATAAAAGGAAAAGTGTGGTCGACCGCAAGGTTGAAAATATGCTAAGGCTGATTTATACTATAAACACAATTCAAAGTGCTGTTGGATAACTATGAAGATCAAACACAAGAAACAACAAGAACTTAAAGAGTAAATTGAGTAAAGTGCATAGTGTTTGACAAGATATTTGGAGAGGTTCAATCGTAAATGATCTACGTCCTCTATCAAGATTGTTAGTCTTGGATTTTCTAATGGAGATAGTATATTAGATATTGAGTAGCAGTTACAGAGGAATACAAATATGAGAATCAATCTCAAATCTAACTATCTTTTCTATGAATGCTAATCCTAGACTATAACCAGTGTATGTGTGTGTGTGCAAGATTTAAGAGCTCTTTATAATATAAGAGATAGAGCTTGATGAATCTGAAAGTGGTTACAAGGCTTGAGAGTTTTCTGGGTAAATGATATTCTTGAAAGCTTTGAAGTGTTTGAAGATTCAAATAATTCTGGAGATTTTGAGCTTCAACACTTTGAGGATTATAACAACGTCTCTAACAATTCTTCATGGCTTGATCACAATGTCTATTTATAGCCTTGGAATAAAAGTAGCCATTGGAATTTCTTGTTCAGCAAGCTTCAAGGACAATGTGCTGTTGATATCTGATGATATGCGGTCAGACATGGTCTATGCGGTCGACCGCATGAAGTGTTTACTGAAGTAAGCTTTTGAGCTGTGCGGTCAGCCGTGTGGTCGACCGCATGGTTCAGATCTTTAGTCCTTTCTTGATCCAAAACACTTAGAAATTTTATCCTACTCAAGCCTAAGTAACTATACTACAAAAATGGACTTAACTAAAAATTGAAGTTATTAAACTTCATACATAATGTCCTATAGTCCATATAAAATAAAATTGGTGATGGTATCAATGAAATCAAGTAATAGGAGGGGCTTATAATGAGCATACCCAACAATCTTTATGAAGCTCACACATACATAGACGATTGGATCGGTCTCATTTGTAATAAACATCAACAACATCCGAAACATCCGAAATGCTAGTATCAGTAATTGGACATGGTTCATTTTTCCTTATAACATAGTTAAGGTTCAATCAACCTAAATGAAGGAGAACTCTATCCTTCCACAATTTGTAGTTGTCCCTTTTTAAGATTGGGGATATCACATCTCATATAATTGAATTGCTTTAATAATTAAGTGTCAATACTCATATTAATAAATTTGAGGCCGATAAATTTAGCTGGTTTTACCAATGTAAAAACATGCAAAACATGAACCTATTGACATAAAACTTGTATGTGGTATAAAGCTCTAATTTAATTAAATTTAGTTTAACTTTATGATAAAACCATCAAACTATGTTCCCTTTTTCTAATCCCTTCGGGTAAATTAGAAAATATAGTTTGATATTTTATCATAATTAATCATACATAATATAATAAAAATTTATGTGGGATATAATCTATTATATAAATTATGATTAATTACAATTAATGTTCATTCTAAATTGTGGTCCTAAATCAAAATATATTTTTTTATTAAATATAGATGATGTGGCTACTTCCTAATTAATTAAAATTATATGATCACATAAACATTGACAATTATTCCATAAACTGTAAGAAATATTTTATAAATTTATTTCAAATGTAATAGTTTCATCTTCATCTTCCGTTGGGTTAACTTCAGCCTGATTTTAATACCTGACAATTTTTTACAATTTCAGTATTAAAATTCAACATAATATATATCAATATTCTAATACTCTGATTTCATAATGATCTAGACTAAATATTGCAGAAAATATTACTTTAGTTGAAATTTCAAAAATACAGTAGATTCGCAGGACAGAGCAACGCATAGGTATCAATTGCTCTGATACCAAATGTTAGAAATAATTACACTAGAATGTTCGATATCCTTAAGGACATATAGTATAATCTGCAGCAGAATAATAGATCGACATACCTTCAGCCATCGCGCCATAATCGGAATCGGACTTTGACGAAAATGAAGAACTGGAGAGGCTTTTCTAATCCCTTATTCTCCCTCTCTCCATGATGGTTTGTTTTTCTGAATGATCTTGAGTGGGATTAGGGACCTTCAGAACTGATATGTTGTAACAGATCTATTTAGAATACAGAAAATAAGCAATCATATAACACAATAATATACATAGTTCATCAACTTGGTTACGTCCACGGGCAGAGGGCAAGAATATTATTATCGACCGGCAAAATCCTCTAATTTGGCATTCCCAAGTTTGATGGCATCAAACCCAACATGATGTTTATATACTCATTCCATCAAATACTAGCGAGTAGTTTTCCCATTTTCGTGAAGTGGGTTAGAGTGGTAGACGGTTATGAGCGGTTGTCGACGTTTATGCTCACCCACAATGTGGAACACAAACCGGGTGAAACCAACCTGGGCTTAGAATCAGTGCGAATATGTTGTGACCCACAAAGAAACATATGGTTATGAATTTCTTATACTCCCTCTGTGTAAAAGTACAAGGATTAACAGTCGCTTTATTATGATACAACCATGCATGCAGGCACGTTATGAAGGTGACATATTCAGCACTTTTGTTCAAAGTACAAGGATTACCAGTCGCTTCAAATCCTACACATTCGGAGAAGAAGACTCGGAGAGGTTCCACGTCGTATCAATATTTCTTTTAGGAAAATGGGGAGATTAATGATAACAGTGCAGACAATGGGCATGAATATGAGCACGTCATAAGTGATTAAGGTTAGTGATGATAGTGAAAATAAGTTGTTAAAATGTTTTATTAGTCAAATAAGACTATCATTATGGGAGGGAGTATCAAAATATCAATTTGTTCCATAACTTAAACAATGATTGTTAGAAGGTTTGATTGAGGGAGATTTTCCTATAAATCTCATAATCACACAATACACATTAGCGATCAAAATAGTAACACATCATTTTGTACCCGTCCCTCTAAGAAAAATAACTAACATATACACACAACATACTTATTTAGCAGATAGTCATACAGCTAATGTACAAAAAACTCGAAAAATTTCAAGCTCTAAACAACCATAATGCCATAACCTGTTTAAAGCGTTTCTCAAATATGCCCAACTGTGGACCTAGATACTTCATGGCTTGACTGTTGTTACAAATGAATCCAAGAAAAGAACATAATAATGTAGCCCTCAAACAGTATCAGTGAAAAAAAAACGTAGATTCGCTCCTATTTCACACAAGGTGATAATATATACTCCCTCCGTCCAAGCTTAAGTTACAAAATATTCCATTTTGGGTGTCCCATTCATTGTTACAATATCCCAAAATGGTAACTTTATAATACTTTTTAAATAATGGGGCCCACTTGTCATACTCCCAACAACTACCCCACTTACAGCTCCTACCCCACTGTCCACACTCAAACAGTATCAGCAAACTAATAAAGTACATTCATTTCTATTTCACAAGGTGATGCTATATACTCCGTCATTCCCAGTTTAAGTTTCATCTTATACCCAAAAGGGTGTCCATTACAAGCTTCACCTTTTCTAAAAATGACTAAAACTATGGGCCCCACTTGCCAATCCCACACACTTATTCCACTCATGCACTTAAACTGTAGGCCCCACTTGTCAATCTCGCTCACTTATTCCACTCACACACTTAAATAGTGGGCTTCACTCGTCAATCCCACTCACTTGTTTCACTCACATTACTTTTGAGTATAGATGACTCTTTTCTTAATATTTGGGCCCCAAAAAGAGGATGAAGCTTAAACTGGGACGGAGGGAGTATGCATTTTTGCTGACAGGAATTGATGTATATAACCTACAATAATGTCTTCGTAATTCTATACAACCAAATAAAACAACTTGGACTTGTTATTCAAACTGAAATAAACCCACTTTAAACACATACTAGTAAATCCATAGCAACTAAGCACAAAATAAATGCACCTTAACTTCTGCAACAAAATTAGAGAAAATGATGCCCATGAAATAGGTATAACTTGCAAAATTTCCAGGAATTAGACAACTCTTTAAATTGCCCATCAGTGAAAAACTCCTGAACACGTATAATTAAGCTCAATTAACTTACAAAGCCCTTCAATAGCTTCAGCATCTCTTCAGAGGTTGCGTAGCTACCAAAGAAATATAACACGTCAATAAGCAGTAAACATACAAGTGACATCCCCATTCTAAGAGCACTATGGCAAACCAAGTGCATAAATGAAAAAATGCAAGAGGAGAATCAAGAGAAGTAACTGTCAAGTGAAACGTACCTCCTGGCTCTTATTTACAACAGGTTCACTTAACCCACTGACAGGCTTGAACATTGGATGACGTCGCATAGACAAAAAGAATCCACTGCAATTGAGAATCAGATACAAGAAGTAAGCAACTTTGACATTAACAGACTATGAATTAAACCTTTTCTTTAAAGGCCTCCCACTTCTTATTCAATGGTGACTGCTTTGTGGGTACAACAGTAATATCCGTAACCGTGCTTCTTTCAAGTTTCAACATTTGTACGAGTCGCTGCTGGAGAAGGTTTATTCAATCCGCTTTCTCTTACTTGGATTACTGCTCAACTCATCCTTTACAATGTGAAAACCTTTATTTGCTAAGTCAACGACCTTTGTATCCTTCAACTTCTGGGAGAACAAGGAAATCTTGGGCAAAGGGTTGCAGGATACTCTGGAGTAGACATCGAATCGCATATCGATTCGCAGGTATCGATTCGCGATTCGATACCGAATCGATACGCTCGAATTCGCGAATCGTAATCTTCGATTCGTGTTCCGATACCTTGAAAAACCTCTTTGAATTCGCAATTAATGTCCTCTAGATATGAAAAGCCATTGTTGTAATTAATGCTGCCCATTAATTATTGATTGTTGCAATGACTGAATGCTGCCCATTAAATACAAGGAAAAATTCTTTTTTAACCACAACGCCCAGATCCTATCCCATCAAAACCCAGCCCAAATAAAAAAAGACTGACTCCTTTGTTATTCCAAATTAGAATCCCTTTAAACCCCATTATACCATGGAACGGCCAAAATTAAGTTAACACGCCGTTAACTTCCGTCTGAGTAGTTATTTTTGGCCGCAAAATTTTCGGCGTTCCTTGCGGATCTCAATTTTCCGCTAAGAAGAATCCAAAATTGAAGAATTTGTGGAGTATTTCGAACTTGCAATCCTTTCATCCAATTCAATCAATAAGAAAAAAAGGTATTACATCCGAATTATTATTTTGATTGAATTCCGTTTAGATTATGTTTGAATTTTCATTTTTTTACTTCAGAATTTTGAGTTTTTGATGAATATTTTGATTGAATTCACTCACAGATATTTGAAACAATTTGATCTGTGCATTGGTGTAGGCGCAATTGTTATATTTGATCTTATACCATTAAATAAAAGACCTCAAAAGTATTATACCCTTCATTAATTATTGTTTTTATTTTGTTTTTTTTACAGATTAAATTAACTTTACCTTCCATGGAGTCTAATGTGATGGTGATGTTGAACTATGGAAGATTTTCTGTTGTTACTAGGTTTGATCAATTTGATTCTTATGAATCTATTGTTGAATTTAGTTGCAACAGATGGAACAGTTTGAAAAAGGAGACAATCTCGATGTCATATCTTTTAGCTGAGAAACGGTCGTGCATGTTGGCTAGTGAGCAAGATTTCATTTGTATGGGTGTTATGATTGCTCGTAGGAATATTGAGCTACTAGAAATAAATGCAAGTGACTTGAGTATCTGTGTTAGTAATGTCACTGATTCCTTCGAGAAATCATTTTCCACTTTATACGAAGGCAGTAGTAGTAGAAATGAGGATAATGTCAAATTCTTCTACCACAAAGAAAAGAGAATGAGAAGTACGGAATGGGCAGACGCAATAAAAATATTGGGCAGATATTTGAAGGTGGTTCTGGTGAATTTAGGAATGCATTGTGTAAGTTTGCAACGGAAGTGGGGTTTGATTTCAATTATGTGAAAAATGAACCTACTCGTATTACGGTTGTATGCTCACACAAAGAATCAAAAGGTTGTCTATGGAAGATGCATGCCTCAATTGAAAAATGCAGTGGATATTTCTACATAAGGAAATATATTCCTGATCATATATGCAAGGATGCGATTAGTGGTGATTTTGGGCAAAGGATGGGATGTGAAGTTCTTTCCGGTGTTATCCGTGATTAAGTTAGAGATGATCCAAATGTTAGTCCTACTTCTCTTGTAAAATTGTTGCTAACAGAGTATGGCCTCACTGTTCATTACAAGGTTGTTTGGCGAGCAGTTGAGAAGGCGAAAAACATTATTTTTGGAGATGCAAAGTTTGCTCATAATAAGCTTAAAGCATATACAGATAAAATTAGGGAGTTGGATCCAGATGGTTGTGTGAAGTTTGAGTCTGATCCTGTGACTTCTCGTTTCCAGTGGTGCTTTTTTGCATTTGGGGCATGTTTGCGTGAATTTAAGTTTTGTCGTCCCTTGTAATTTTTGGATGCCACATTTTTTACTTGAATATTTCGGGGTACCCTACTTGCAGCAACAGCGAAAGATGGAGATAATGGTATGAGAATTTTATTATTAATGCTTTTAATTTTCTTTTCTATGTAGTATCAGAATTAAGTTGAGTTTGTGGTATAAGACCTTTGTATATGATGTTGTTAAGTCCTATACCAGTTGCTATAGGACCATTCAAAGGTCTTATAGCATAGGTATATGATTGTGTGAGTTCCTATACTACTTGATATAGGACCATTCAATGGTCTTATAGATGTGTATATGAAGTTGTCAGGTCCTATACCACTTGCTATAGGACCATTCAAAGGTCTTATAGCTTTGTATATTATGTTTCCAGGTCCTATATTATTTGCTATAGGACCATTCAAAGGTCTTTATAGCTGTGTTTTTTATGTTGCCAGGTCATATACTGCTTGCTATAGGACCATTCAATGTTTTTATAGCTTTGTATATGATGTTGCCAGGTCCTATACCACTTGCTATAGGACTAATCAAAGGTCTTATAGCTTTGTATATCATGTTGCCAGGTCCTATATTATTTGCTAAAGGACCATTCAAAGGTCTTTATAGCTGTATTTATGATGTTCCCAGGTCCTTTACCACTTGCTATATGACCAATCAAATGTCTTAGACCATATGATATGAGACAACTTATTAATGTTTTAACATTTTGTATATTGGTTTTTATTTTTATTCATATTTTATGATGATAAATTAATTTTTTATGAACTGTTTTGGTTGTAGGCCTATTCCATGTTGCATTTGCTGTGGTAGGATCGGAGGATACTGAAAATTGGACGTGGTTTCTCCAAAATCACCGTCCTTACATAACTGAGCGAGGAGTGACATTTGTTTCGGATCGTCATCAGGGTATCATTACTGCGGTTCATGAGGTTATGCCGTTTCACATCATTCATTCTGCATGTTCCATTTAAAAAACAACCTTAGAAATAAACTTGGTGGTTTATCGAAGGAGGTGCGGTCCAATATTCTTCACAAATTTTCTAAGCTTTCAAAAGCTCCAACACCTGAGCACTTTCAGATTCTTCTGGACGAAATCATAAATGAGGGCGGTACTAAGGTGTCTGAGTTTTTCAATAATCTTTCGAAAGAAAACTATGCAGCTGCTTATTTTGGAGGTCATCGTTATGGAGAAGTGTACTCAAATGCGGCTGAGTCATTTAATAATATGATAAAGGAGTATAAATCTCTCCCTGTTGTAGAGTTGATAGACAGTATACGTTTGAAAATTATGTCAAGAATGTGCAGACATAAACAAGACTCAAATTCATGGGCAAATGTGTTGTGTCCATCCATCCAGAAGGTATACTTGGAATGTGCAGACAAAGGAAGGTCATGGATCATACATGCTTGCGATGAATATGTATTTGAAGTTTATTCAGATCCTTCTATGGTTGTCAAAATACAGGAATACACATGTTCATGTGGGATGTGGCAGCAGAATGGATTTCCGTGTGTTCATTCCATATCCGTCTTCAGCAGGTTGAAGAACAATTCTTCTTCTTTCATTCAAGATTATTTCAAGGTAAGCAATTACAGGGAATCTTATGCTCTGTCAATTCCAGTTATTTCTACATTAGGTCCTCCTGTAGTTGATGGGGAATCTGTGGTTCTTCCTCCTGAAATAAAACGCCCCCCGGTAGGCCAAGGAAAAATCGCTTCATTTGTAGAGGAGAAAGTACAAAGAGGAAGATGAAATGTCGTCGATGCGGAAAAGAAGGTTATCATAATAAAAGATCATGCAAGGAGCCATTGCAAATTACTTTTAGTTGAGTCTTTGTTTTCTTATTCAAATAATTATTAATTTCGTTCTATAAACGTCCTATTTGACATTACACATGTGTTCATTAGAATGTTATACCATCATTTTAATTTCAGAATTTTGATTAATTGATTTTTTCTATATCCTAAAATATTTGTTGTTAATTGTTTTTTTTTATACCAACGTATGAAGGAACTGTAACAGGCTTATTCCTGTAGTAACAGGCCTCTAATTGGTCCTATAGTAATTGGTATAGGACCTGCCAACATCATACACAACTCTATAAGCCCTTTAATTGATTCTATAGCAATTGGTATAGGACATGCCAACTTCATATACATAGCTATTAGCCCTTTAATTGGTCCTATACTAATTGGTATAGGACCTGCCTACATCATATACATAGCTATTAGCCCTTTAATTGGTCCTATAATTGGTATAGGACCTCCCAACATCATATACAAAGCAATAATGCCTTTGAAAGGTCCTATATCATTTACTATAGGACCATTCAAAGGTCTTATAGCTGTGTATATTATGTTTCCAGGTAAACAAACCAATCAGAACTTTTAATTTCAGAATTTTGGTTAATTGATTTTTTCTATAACAACAAGTAAAAGACCTCTACTTTTTCGTCTACCACAAACAAAAAACCCACTATGAGACCTTAAAAATATTTGGAATATATTTAACCAACATTTAACAAATATACAAGTAAACTGTTCAACAACAACCAATTTTTATCATTCCATCCAAAAAGAAACTAAGATGTTTAATTTATGAATGATGAGGACAATGTGGACTTGCTAAAATGTCATGTATCATTTTCCCCCTATACGTCGAGACAGCATCGTCTTCATATGTCTTGCTAATTACTCATTTATCAAACATCTCATCTGCTTCCATTAGTACGATTATTCCACAATCCAAACTATCATATCGCTGTTGTGGAATGTCTCCGCGTTTTAAATCTATGAAATTTGCCACGTCCTGTTGAGTCTCCTCTAGTCGTTTGTACAGTGCCCTGACATGATCAAACTGAAATTGAAAGAAAGGAATCAATTATTATATGTGAAATCAAACACCAGGTATCAGACTTCATACAATTAAAAAAAGAAATTTGAATGGTCCTATAGCAGTTGGTATAGGACATGGCACCATCATATACAAAGCTATAAAGCCTTTGAAAGGTCCTATAGCAGTTGGTATATGACCTTGGAACATGATATACACAACATATTACAGGTCATATATAAAATATTACCATTAGTCTGCCGTGTGTTGCGTAGTGGTCTTTTCCTTTTGTCCTCTTCATGGAGTTGTAAAATTTATACTCCCCATTTTTGTGTCAAGCACTAGCAATGTCCAATGATCATTTGTCCTGACACCACGATCATTCCTTGATGAGTGAATTGGAAACAATATAAAAATTGTTTCATCATCCACAAATTGTTTGATGACATTGTTTCACCATTTAAAGTTCTTTTAGCTGTGTATTTGATGTTGCCAGGTCCTATACCAATTGCTATAGGACCATTCAAAGGGCTTATATCTGTGTATTTGATGTTGACAGGTCCTATACCAGTTGCTATAGGACCAATTAAAGGTCTTATATCTGTGTATATGATGTTGCCAGGTCCCATACCATTTGCCACATTTTTATTCACAAAAAACAATAAATCAAGTGTCTCAAAACAAAATTTTTCACACAATGGCAGGTCCTATACCACTGTCTATAAGACCTGATAAAGGCCCTTTCTCACAATTGATGAACAAGGTCAAAATTCAATTTAGGTTTTTTTGAAATAATTTTTTTATTCCAAAAATTGTTAAAAAAAATTTATAACCTAATTAAGCAACAACATCTTCTAACAATTGATGAACACGGTCAAATACGAGTTTCAATTAAAAAAAATTAAAAAATACCTTAAAAAATCGGAATTACGCAACTCTAAAATGGAGGTTATCAGAGTCGAGCTTCAATGTCTTCGCCGATGACTTCACTCATTTTGGCCAGAATTGATGTTTTGTTCTGGTCGAGCTTCAATGTCTTCGCCGATGACTTCACTAGCACAGAGAGAGAAAGTTTGGGTTTAAGAAATTTTGGATTACAATTTGATTACGTGATATTACGGAGAGATTTTAGGAACTTAAAATCCGTCTCCCTCTGTTAGCTGTGAGTTTATTTGGGATTTTCATCTCAAATGGGTTAAAATGGGTTATTGGTTTGGAAGTTGGGTCATTGGGTCCTTAGCTCTAAATACAAATTTCTGCCCATTAAATACAAATTTTTGTTGCTAAAGAATTCCCACAAACCAATCTTTTTCAAAAATCAAATAACAAAACCAAATGTCAACGAAAACTTCTCAGGTTATGCAAAAATGAAGAACCTGTGGCAGAAATCCTCTCTAATTCTTCCGATGACGATGCTGGTAATGTTCAAGCTCAACAACCAACTACTACAATCAGGCAAGGCAATAAGGAAAAAAAGAGGAAAAGGTTAAGTGAAGATGAAAAGTCTTTGCTGGCTTTCATTTAGTATGTTAACAAGGAGGAAGAAGATAAAGTTGCCAAAAATTCGAATAGGTCTTGGATATGCAACTTTTGTAAGTGCAGATTTTCGAGTTCGTATACTAGAATCCATCGTCACTTCTTCGGGGCCACTTCCACAGGAAGCAACAGTGGTGTTCATCACTGTAAAGTGATGTCAACCAATATAGCCGAGTTCAACAAGGTTAAAAGAGCAGTTGAGGAGGTTGAAAAGCTTGGTGTTTGTTCTACCTTAAAAAATTCATTCATCGGCAAAAATCCAAAGAAACCCTGTAACCCAATTGAAGCATCATTCAACATGTTAGAGAGAGATGATGTTGATCAATCAATAATGCGATTCCTCTGTGCAAATGGCATTGCATTCAATGTATTGCGTAGTCCACAATTTCATGAAATGATCAATGTTGTACGATGAGCTCCAAATTGACGCAGCACGGAAGCCGATAAATTTCGTGATTAGCGCACTAATCACAAGAACTCTTCCAGCGAAGAATCCTCAAACGCGATGAACTGGAATCCACCAAAAAAGAGAAAAACTCTTGAAATTTAATTGATCAAAAACTGAATAAAACATGCCTCCAAAGTTGTTTAAGTACTCCCTAAATTACCCTCAACTTAGTGTTCAGAATACTGCAAAAATGGACCAAATAACGAAATTAGGAAACATGAAATCGACGCGGGGCGCCAGCCTGGAGATGGCCCAGGCGCCCGCCTGGGAGACAGAAACATGGATGCCTCAAAATGGCCTTGAGGCGCACGCCTGGAAGTGAGTCATGCGGCCGCCTCATACTCCGTAGCCATACCCAAATTGGAACCAGCTTGAGGCGCCCGCTTGGTCTGTAGTGGGGCGCCCACCTCAAGCTCAGTAACCCCATTCCCGTTGACAACCTTTGAGGCGCTCGCTTGGTGTATCATGGGGCGTCCGCCTCGTCTGTCTGGGGCCTCATCATCCTCATCATCTCCTCCTGCATCAGTCTCCTCCACCTCCAAAGAACTCGACCCCAAGTTCACATCGGGATAAAGAACCCCATCCACATGATACTCATAGATATCCGCAACGTTGAACGTGTTGGAGATGTTCAAGTCATCGGGAAGAGCTACCACATATGCATTGTCATTAATCTTCCGGGTCACCTTGAAAGGTCCATATTTGCGGGGCTGCAACTTCTTGTAAGTACCAACGGGAAACCGCTCCTTCCGTAAGAACACCATGACATCATCTCCAACTGCGAAAATCTTTACCCGCTTCTTCTTGTCAGCAGCTGCTTTATTCTTCAACCCCGTAGACTCTAACTTAGCCTTGACCGCTTCCTTGACAGGTTGCACTTCCTTAGCCATATTCTCAGCAGCTTGACTCACCCCACGACCTCTAGGTAATGGCACCAAATCAACCACATGCCTAGGGATAGATGTGTACACCAAGGAAAAAGGTGACTTTCCTGTCGCCGAGTGTATAGCACTGTTGTAAGCAAACTCCACTTGTGGTAGCGTAAGATACCACTGTTTGGGTTTGTCCCCACAAACACTCCTAATCATGTTTCCCAAGGTCCGATTAGTGACCTCCGTCTGTCCGTCCGTCTGTGGATGTGCTGTGGAGCTCCTATTCAGTGAAGTGCCAAACATACGCCCCAAAGTAAGCCAGAAATGACTCAGAAACTTGGTGTCCCTGTCCTAAGTAATGGACTTAGGAACCCCATGTAGTCTCACAACCTCCCTGAAGAACTCGCAATATTGGAGGCGTCCGCCGTCTTCTTGCAAGCAATAAAATGGGACATCTTGGAGAACCGATCAACCACAACAAATACAGAATTTATGCCCCGCTGTGTCCGAGGTAACCCCAACACAAAATCCATAGACAAATCTAGCCAAATATTATCAGGAACAGGTAGAGGCAAGTAAAGACCAGTATTTTGAGACTGACCTTTAGAAGCCTGACACACATAGCACCTCCGAACAATCGAGCTCGCGTCCTTCCTCAGATGAGACCAGAAATAACGTTCCTCCAAACTAGCGATAGTCTTGTCTCGCCCCAGATGTCCACTAAGGCCCCCACCATGCAAGTCACGAATCAGCTTCTCCCGCAGGGAAGAAATAGGAATGCACAACCGATCTCCCTTGAACAGAAAATCATCTCGGACATGAAAATCTGCGCTAGGGTGCTTGCCCACACACTTCGACCATATCTCCATAAAATCTGCATCCTCCTCGTACAAGTCCTTCAATAAGTCAAAGCCAACAATCTCCTGCGATAAGGTGATCAACAATGAATCCCTCCTGCTCAAAGCATCTGCGACTTTGTTCTGAACTCCCGACTTGTGTTGAATAATGAAAGGGAACTTCTGCAAGTAACTAACCCAGCGTGCATGCATCTTGTTTATCACCTTCTGACTATGCAGGAACTTCAAGGCAAGATGATCAGAAAACAGGACAAACTCCCTCTGAACTAGATAATGCTCCCACTGTCGTAAAGCTCGATAGACTGCATAGAATTCCTGGTCATAAGTGCTCCACTTCTGACGAGCCTCACTCAACTTCTCACTAAAGAAAGCCACCGAACGCTTTTCTTGTGAGAGAACAGCCCCAATTCCCACGCCACTAGCATCACACTCCACCTGAAAGATTTTGTCAAAATCTGGTAGGGCAAGAACTGGTGCGGTGCAAAGCTTCTCCTTGATGAGGGCAAAACTCTGATCTTGCTCCAAGCCCCACTGAAACTTCCCCTTCTTCAGACACTCGGTAATAGGTGCAGTAATAGTGCTGAAATCGCGCACAAACCTCCTGTAAAAGGTAGCCAAGCCAAGGAAACTGCGCACCTCTGTGACTGACTGTGGAACTAGCCAATCCCTTATTGCCTTCACCTTCTCCTCATCAACATGAATCCCGTCCTCACCAACAACAAACCCCAGGAAAAGCAACTTGTTGGTGCAGAAGATACACTTCTTAAGATTGATAAACAACTGATTATCTTTCAATACATGCAATACTTGGTTAAGGTGTTCCAAATGCGCAGTTCTATCTCTACTATAAATCAGGATATCATCAAAGTAAACTACTACAAAAGAGCCAATAAAAGGTCGGAATACCTGATTCATCAACCTCATGAATGTACTAGGGGCATTCGACAACCCGAATGGCATGACTAGCCACTCGTAAAGACCATCCTTGCTTTTGAAAGCAGTCTTCCACTCATCCCCCAGCCTGATTCGAATCTGATGATACCCTCTGCACCAATCCAACTTCGTAAACACTTTAGACCCGGATAACTCATCAAGCATGTCCTCCAGACGAGGAATAGGAAATCTGTACTTGATGGTGATCTTGTTGATGGCCCGGCTATCAACACACATATGCCACTGATTCCCTTTCTTAGGCACAAGAAGGACAGGCACTGCACACGAACTCATACTCTCCCTGATAAAACCCTTCTGCAACAAGTCTTCAATCTGCTCCCTCGGTATCTCGTTCTCCTTAGGGCTCATGCGATAATGTGGGAGGTTTGGTAGGCTAGCTCCCAGAATCAAATCAATCTGATGCTGAATATCCTTCATAGGAGGGAGTTCGTTGGGCAACTCGTCCCCAAGTAACTCCTGAAAACCTGATAAGAGCTTTGCAATATCCCGTGGCATCCCGATATCTACACTGACAGAACCCAACAACCCTTTAACCACTATCGGACAAAAGTACTCGGCCTCTGCAATAGCTGCTGTCAGCTCCTTTTCATTATGTAGGAGCATTACGACCGGCTTCTCTTTCTCCACCTGCTTCTCAAAACGTGATACAGGAGCTATAGCAATTTTACGATTATTCTAGGTGAACATCAATACATTATCCCTACCCCAATAAGTAATATCATGGTCAAACTGCCAAGGGCGACCAAGCAGTATATGACACACGTCCATACTCAGAACATCACAAATGACCTCCTCCCTATAATGTTTGCCAATGGAAATAGGGACCCGACAAGTTCGAGTTACTCGGAGTTCTGAACCTTTATTCACCCACCCCAAACTATAAGGACTATCATGAGGTTCAGTCGCTAAACCTAGAAATTCAACCAACTTCTGCGAAACAAGATTTTTAGTACACCCATTATCAATAATCATATTACATACCTTGTTCTTCATAGAACAATGTGCACGCATCAGATTCTTCCATTGACCCTCATCCTTGGAAGAAAGTAACATCTGTTGGAGCGCGCATCCAATTCTCTCACCGGACTCCTCTTCCGCAAACTCAGTATCTGCATACTCATTGTCTTCGGGCTCATCATCTTCGTACTCATGCAATACTGCAGCAGTTCTCCGGGTGGGGCAAACATTCGACCTGTGGCCATATCCCTGACAACGATAGCACTTATCCCCTGTTGGCTTGGCGTAAGAATTTGCTGCCTTCTGTGCTGGAGCCTTGCTCACTGCGCTACTCCTAGCATTGGTTGTACTCTTGGCCTGCGGGACTGGGTCATTATCAACTACTGCCTCTGAAACACCTTGTTGCGGAAATCTGCGAAAAGGAGTAAAGTTTTTCGCGCTCGACTTCTCTATAAGCTCAGCCTTCAATGCTAGAGTGGTAGCATCTGTCAGAGTCCACGCCTAATGCAAACCCATCTTCTCTTGGATCGAACCCTTCAATCCATTGATGTAACGAGCAATCCTCTGATCCTCGGTCTCCTCAACTCTAACCCGCGCAGTATACTTCTGAATTTCTGTAGTATACTCATCAACTGTTCTTTTACCCTGCACACAATTAAGGTATAATCTGTATAAAGTCTGCTCATAATCTGCCAGTAAAAATCGCTCTGAAATCAACTATTTCATACGCCTTCAGGTTTTGATTGGCCCCTTCCCTTGTCGTCGCCTCTGCGCAACAAGCTTCTCCCACCAAACTGCAGCAGTGCTCTTCAATCTGATCGCCACCATCTTGACCTGTTTGTTCGTAGGCACCTCCATAACCTCGAAGAAACGATCAACATCATTCTGCCAATCAAGAAAATCTTCAATTCCCATAGTTCCATAAAATAATGGAATATCCGCCTTAATCCGGTAATCTTGGCGATGTCGATTTCCACCCCGTTCTGATTCATCACTATCAACCTCAACCTCGGAATCGGAACTAGGATCCTCTTCATCATTATTTTCGCCTCTCCTAGGGAGTCGGCCCTGTTCAATACCCCTGCCTCTCTCCCCACCACGGTTACGATTAGCACGCTCGTTGGGACCCCGTTGAGCAGCCATGAACGTCCCCATCTGTGTTGTCAACGCATCCACGGCTGTGGATAGCCTCTCGAATTCCTCCCTTGTTACTTGGTCCCCCATAACCAATCAGTGATGAAAAGACAGGTTAAGCCTGCTCTGATACCAACTGACGCAGCACGGAAGCCGATAAATTTCGTGATTAGCGCACTAATCACAAGAACTCTTCCAGCGAAGAATCCTCAAACGCGATGAACTAGAATCCACCAGAAAAGAGAAAAGCTCTTGAAATTTAATTGATCAAAAACTGAATAAAACATGCCTCCAAAGTTGTTTAAGTACTCCCTAAACCCTAAGAACAAATAACAAACCAAAAGACTAAATTACCCTCAACTTAGTGTTCAGAATACTGCAAAAACGGACCAAATAACGAAATTAGGAAAAATGAAATCGACGCGGGGCGCCCGCCTGGGAGACAGAAACATGGATGCCTCAAAATGGCCTTGAGGCGCACGCCTGGAAGTGAGTCATGTGGCCGCCTCATACTCCGTAGCCATACCCAAATTGGAACCAGCTTGAGGCGCCCGCTTGGTCTGTAATGGGGCGCCCGCCTCAAGCTCAGCAACCCCATTCCCGTTGACAACCTTTGAGGCGCTCGCTTGGTGTGTCATGGGGCATCCGCCTCGTCTGTTTGGGGCCTCATCATCCTCATCATCTCCTCGTGCATCACAAATGGATACAAACCTCCGAACTATGAAAAGGTGAGGACAACGTTGCTTGACGAGTGCAAAAGGAGCGTGGAGAAAGAACTAGCTCCTATCAAAGATACATGGGGGACACAAGGAGTGTCAATTATTTCTGATGGTTGGTCCAATGTCAAGAATGAGCCACTCATTAATGTTATTGCAGAAAATAGCAGAGGTGCTATGTTTATGTATGCTTCCGACTTCTCAGGAGTGGTGAAAACAGGTACTGTGATTTCAGATTATTTGATGAAAGCCATTGACGAGGTAGGTCCTTCTAATGTCGTTCAAGTTTTGACTGATAATGCATCTAATTGTGTGCTAGCTGGAAAAGAAATAGAGAAGGTACATAAGCATATATTCTGGTCTCCATGTGTGGTTCATGCAATCAATTTGTTGTTTAAAGATTTCAGTAGACAATTTATGTGGTTGGATGATGCATATAAGGTAAAGCTATTGTAAGATATGTCACCAATCATCAAAATTGTTTAGCAATGTTTAGGTGTCATTCACATTTGGAGTTGCTGAAAGTTGCTGAAACAAGATTTGCTAGTCATTATATCTTGTTAAAAAGACTTGTGGAGTGTAGGGAAGCTTTGGTTACATTAGTTTGTCAAAGAAAATGGAAGGACCGGATAAGCAAAGGGGACGAAAATTCCCGAAAGATTGGTACTGAGGTTGCTGCAAATATCAAAGATGACAGTTTTTGGGATGATGTTGAAAATATTCTTCAAATTTTAAAGCCTCTTTATCATGTGCTAAAATTTTCTGATGGCGAAGGCCCGTTGATGGGTGAAATCTATGAGAAGATGGACAACATGTTAGGGGAAGTGAAGGATGTTATGGCTACAAATAGGTATGAATCCAAGCTTTTATATTTGTATTTTGAAGGGTCTAGTCAATGGTTACTAATCTGGTGTATCATTTATGTGTTTATGCAGGTACTCTTATGATTTTCCAGAAATGGAGCGTCTCATCACTGAGAGATGGGAAAAAATGAATATATCTATTCATTGCTTAGGATTTGCACTGAATCCTCATTTTTATGATGTTGAATATCTTCGATCCCCGGCTCCGGGTGGAGTGAACAGAAAACCCCCGAACCTAGACAAAGAAGTTATAACGGGTTTAATGAAAGCTTTTGAGAAGGTGTCCATGAATTCAATGGAGGAGGCTAATTTACGTGCGCAATTTGCCACATTTCATATGAAGGGATGTTTGCTACCAAAGCCGCTCAAGTGGATGCTGTAATGATGGATCCTATCACATGGTGGTCCACATATGGTTGTGAGACTCCAGAATTAGCTCAGGTAGCTATTAAGATATTGTCTCAGCCAATAAGCAGCTCATCTGAGGAAAGAAACTGGAGTACCTATAAGTTCATCCATAGTGTGGTAAGAAACAAACTGAACAATATCAGAGCTGAGAAACCTGTGTTTATCCATTCGAACATTCGCCTCGTATCACGATTCACAGCGGACTATAAGACTGGGATGTATAAAAAATGGGACATTGAACCTGATAATTCTATCTTGGAGGATTCTTCGGTAAGACTTGAAGAATTGAGGGAAGTCTTGATGTGAATGATAGTGATCAAGTTCAAAGAGCATCCAAGGGAAAAGAAAAGATGTAGCTGCTAAGTGTTATTATCAATATTTCTTTTGGATTTTTTTTCGGTAATGTTTCTTTTGGGTGTTTTTTCGGTGATGTAATAGAACGTTAAAATGTTTTGTATGAAAATTAAGTCTATTATTATTATATATTTTTTTAATATTTATTTAAATCAAACGTACTAATATTGCGAATTCGCGAATCGCAATAATTGTAATACTCTACGTATCGGATTCCATGGATTGAGCGAATCGCGAATTCGAATCGGAAGAACTACGAATCGTGCAACCCTGTGCAGCACCACTCTTCACCTTGTTGAATAAGGTTTCTGATGTATCTTGTGGCCCATATTGATGTTGCTTATGTTCTTCAGATGAGGACTTGTGAGATTCATTGGCCTTGGTACCAGAATCAGCAGACGTACGAGAGGACTCCGACGTTTCTGGCTTCCCAATCCCTAAAGTCTCCTTGACCCGTAAGAAAACGAAAACAATCAGCAGTTAAAACTTTTCCTTGAGATTGAATGATACCCAAAAGCCAGATAATTAACAAAAAACTAAAGTGATATTACTATCATTACTTGTTAGTTCACTGACAAATTAATGACACCGTATAATGCAAGTAAACAAGCGCATACAGAAGCAGAAGCAGTTGAGCCATACTCACAATGTATGTGAAGTGAAACAAAGAAATGAGATGGAAAACAAAATACACAAAGATGAAACAAGGAGAAAGAGAACAAATGGCTGAAGGTGCTCTCCAACAGTGAGATGGGGTAATAACTAATATGCCTTTACTTTGATTTATAATAAACTTAATTAAAAAAAAAAGTAGTGCATGCAATCATGTCACAGACAATAAGACAACAACAATAACAGTTGAAATGGAAATGAAGCAAATCTTAAGAGTAGTTTGGCATGGAGGAATCTTGTCCGCATGGAATGAGGATTCATGCTAGCTGTAAGTACCCAAATCCGGATCGTCCAAATCCGTCAGAAAGTTAACCGAAATCCGTTAACTGGCCCGCTCCAGGTTAACCGGAACTCGTTAAACTCCCCGTTGCTGTGCCAACGAGACGTCTTGGGACTGCCCCGTGCATCCCGACGTCGAACCGTACTTAGCACGTGTCATCTCACGTAAAAGTATGGCTTTCCCTGAAAAACGCATTTTCCGGCACTTTCCGGGGGCATTTCGGACATTTCCTGATCGTTATTTTAAAAACGGACAAAACCGGACCGGGAACGAACTCCCACACTTCGTGAGTCACAGACACGTGTCCCGCATGCCACCTCCCTCTAGTCACTCGTCAATCACAAATCAAGGCCAAAAGACCAAAATACCCCTGGTTTGCAAGCCAAGTCCGGCCGGACTCACCGTGCAACTTTCCCGAAATTGCCGCAAGTCCCCTGCATTTCCAAAATTCCCAAAACCCCGAATTCACCCAAGTCCCACGGACTCCTACCGCAATTTTCACCCTATAAATAGAAGTTGTCATTAAAGGCAAAAAGAGGATTTTGATACCAAAAATCACATACCCCACGGTCCAAACTGGTTTCCACCCCTCCCGAGCTCCCGTTTTGTCTCGATTCGCGTGAAACCTTCGTATTTCGATCAAATACGCACCCTACAACTTCGAAACAACCTTTCGAATAACTTTCCGTGTCCCGTGCACACCTCCCGAGCCAAAGGAGTCGACCCTAGCCATAGGTATAACTCCCTCTCTCTGAATCTTCCGTCTGCCTCGGTTTACGCGCCGCCGCTATAACTGCTTTCGAACGTCATTGTCAAAATGTAGACGCCTCCGTCTAACGGGGTCCGATACGTTTTAGCCCCTCGATACTCTTCTCTTTCCGTAAGAGAAGTAATCACGGGTTAAAACGGCGTTCCGACCCCGTTCCGTTTACTTTCACGTCATTTACAATTCCGAGCCGTTTGGCCTCGTTGATCGTCATTTACACTTCCGAGCCGTTTGGCCTCGTTGATCGTCATTTACACTTCCGAGCCGTTTGGCCTCGTTGATCGTCATTTACACTTCCGAGCCGTTTGGCCTCGTTGATCGTCATTTACACTTCCGAGCCGTTTGGCCTCGTTGATCGTCATTTACAATTCCGGATCGTTTGATTCCGTTGACACCGCTTTAAATACTGTCATTTACAAGTCCGATCCGTTTGGATTGTGATAGTATTTACTTTTCAAAAGTCCGAGTCGCAACCCGATTCGTTGATCGCATATCATTTAATACGCATTTTTCCCGTAAAAATCGTTAACAATGTAATGCCCGGTTCAAAACCGGAGTTCGTCCGTCGAACTCTCTTTCAAAACGCGCGAAATGACGTTCGGCCTCCGAACGCTCGTCTTCAAACTCAAAGCCGCCATTTGACACTTAAAATCATTTAATACGCATTTTTCTCGTAAAAATCGTTAACAATGACTCGTACGGTTCAAAGTCGACGTTTGCCACGCAAACGCTCATTTCAAACTCAAAATCGACGTTTGCCACGCAAACACTCATTTCAACTCAAAGTCGACGTTTGCCACGCAAACGCTCATTTCAACTCAAAATCGACGTTTGCCACGCAAACGCTCATTTCAACTCAAAGTCGACGTTTGCCACGCAAACGCTCATTTCAACTCAAAGTCGACGTTTGCCACGCAAACGCTCATTTCAACTCAAAGTCGACGTTTGCCACGCAAACGCTCATTTCAACTCAAAGTCGACGTTTGCCACGCAAACGCTCATTTCAACTCAAAGTCGACGTTTGCCACGCAAACGCACATTTCAAACTCAAAACCGACGTTTGTCATTCAAACGCTCGTCTTTTCAAACAAAGTCACCTAATCAACGTTTGTCACTCAAACCAAGATTAAGCTTGTCATTCAAGCCCCCATTTCAAAAGACACACACACACACACACGATTTCGAGAAAGGTAGAAAGACTCGTCATGCGAGGCGTTTCGGGCGATCTCGTAATACTCTACCCGAAACGTAACCTGACCTCCGAACCTAACAATCTCTGGTACTAAAAAGCTTTTTACTCATTTTTGCTGCCAATAAAAATGATCCCCGTTTTCAAAGCCTTTTCCTAAGTTTTTGCTACCAATAAAAATGACACCATTTTCGCAATAGCCGTTTCTCAACGTTTGGGCTCAAAATACAAAACCGCGTGGCGACTCCTCATTCTGCTCCTTCCCGTGAAGCGAGGTCTCATACACCAACCCCGCGAAAGACAACCGCCTTTTCCGCCGCCCCGCGCGAAAAGATCGGGTAATTTCAGCTGGCGACTACGGGGACAAAGATACTTTTTTCAAAACTACCGTTGTTTTCTAAAAAGCCTTCTGTGGGTCAAACTTTCGTTTACCCTTCCTCGTTTTCGTGTGTGTGTTACTTTAAAACCTCGAACGGTTTTTTTCAAAAGGCATTACATTGTCAACTTTTCAAAATCTTACCATGTTTGTGCATTCCCATTCATGTTTGATTTTCATGCTGTCTTTTGAACTGTGCATCATAAATTCTTTAAGACACATTCTCAAAATCTCTGTTTTTACTCGTAAAAGAATTTTAGTGACCGCACACTACGCGCACTTGCCGCCTCGGAACACCGCACTTCACGTGCACTTGCCGCCTCGGTACACCGCACACTACAACCCCTAACCCGGGATGGCCTTATCGCTGCACTCCGATTGGTCTCGCGACACCTTTCGGGGCGCACGGGGTCGTCCCAAACATCCCATCCTAGCCCGTGTAAGCCATGCACTCCTTTGTGTCACACTTTGTCCAAGACCCCGGTTGGTTTTTGGCTTAGCTCGTGTCATAAAGCCTAAGTGTATGTTTTTCACGCTGGGCCCCGCTCCGAGTCAAGCTCGAGAGTTTTAGACCAAAGGTCGTTCCCGACCCGAAGTCTTGAGCTTTTCACCTTGACTTTGACGCGGAGCTCGCCAAAATATACCCGAAGGTTCAATGTGACGCCGTGTCACCAAACCTCGCCGTATGTACCGTGCCGCCCACAACTTGGCCAACGCTAAAAGCTAAAGGTCTCTCGCACAAGCGAGTCAGAGAGGTCATGCCCAAATTTTGGCACGACTCCCGCCTTAACTTAAGGACGTTGACCTCGACCGTGGCCCGTACGCCGCACACGTCGAAAGTTTGCGTGATCGCCTAGCCTTAAGTTCACTTTTTCCTTTGTCGGTGGAACTCGCTTGCCTTATCGTACCTCGCCGGGATAGTCCGTCCCGAGAAAGATGATCTACAATGGAAACGAGGGGCTTATAAGCGTAGTGACGAGATCCACCGATTAGAGCTCTAGGATTAGTTGCGAAAAAGAAGACACGCTCTTTTCCAACCAATTAGGACTCGAGAAAACGCGCTTTAAGTAAACTTTAATCGGTAATCGCACTTTGCACAAGCCCGAAAACCTTGAGCCAAATACCCTTTTCCGAAGCCTAAACCCTTCCTTTCGTTCCCCGCAATGAGCGTAAAGTGGTTCGATTTCCGGCCGCCGCCTTGCCAGATCACAAGAACGGCAGCTGCCGTACAAGCTCTTCGGTTCCCTCGCCCTCAAAGAATTTCCGACATGTCTAGCTCACCGAGAAATCGTGACGGGAAGGACCCCGCCACCGGTAATGTATATGACATTGGAAGAAGCCATCCGGGCTTGTGAGGTTCACAAGAGGCGTAAAGAAGATCGCCAGATTTCGTGGTACAGCCTTCCGAATGAGCGTGGTATAGCAGCCTATCCCCGCCGACGGTACTTTTGTCCCGGGTAGAGGATGACGATTCCCCAAAACCAGCTCACCAAACCTTCAATCGTGTTCCTCCCCGCCAACTTACGGGATGCCTTCCAACCAAGGAAACAAATGACCTAGGCTCCATGTTGCCACCTCTCGTAGCAACCCCGTCAATTTTGGTCGCCCCGCTACACCCATCACTCAATATCACCAGCCGCACCGCCGACCATCTCAGATGCCAATATCCTCAAGCATTCTCCCGTGTTCGTCCCGTTGCCTATACACGAATCTCTAAACACCGGGACAAACCCCGATACAGCTTCGTAAAAGGCTCCCGTATATTCTCATATACCAAGCCTTCCACCTCCAATCACTACCGCTCACGTGGTAGCACCCGGCGCCGAGCCTCACAAACCCACCACTGACCCAACCTTAGCCTCGGATGGTCGAGCGATGAAAGACCCGAAAGCCACCATGAGCAGCCAAAGCAGAAACGTTCAAATCCACGTATCCGGAATGGTCACGCCTCTCCCCGCCAAGTTCGTAATGCCGAGATGGACCGATTCGATGGAACCGAATGTCCTCAAACGCACGTCGACACTTACGTTCTCGGCATGAGAGCAAAAGGAGCAACCCTCCAAAGAAATGGCCGACCACTTCCAAAGATACGCTCAAAAGCTCGCCGTTACGATGGTTTCGAGGGTCAAGCTCGCGGATCGCCACACCTGGGAACAGACGCAACATCTTCCCGGAACGGCATGCATCCAACTTAGAGTGGGAAACAAGTCGCGAGGACTTAATCACCACCGAGCGTAAAGCGGATGAAAGTGTTGGGGAATTCTACAAGAGATGGAGCCGGAAACTCTCCGAAATCATGGAGCCACTCTCCAAAGACGAATGTATGCGGATCTTCAAGTCTTGCTTGAGACCGTCCATCGAACTCTCATCGGCCACAATTTCTTCCTGCATCTCCGGGCCATGGTCAATGCCGGCTCACAGCTTCGAGAAGGATCTCAAGGAAAAGTTGGCTACCGCACAGCCGTACGTATACCGCTCAACAAACCGCATTCAATCCCCGCACCGGCCCCGGCAAAGGGAAAGATACGTCTGTCAACTACGTCCATCGTGGACAACAATGGGTAACAAAACCCGCCCCGCAAAGCAACAGCTTCTACTGTGGCGCGCCGTACACTTCGACAAGTTGGACATGCCACCGAGCAAGATGCCGGGAAGGGCTAATCAAGGAGGGTCTCCTTAAGCCCGCGGCCAATTACAAACCCAAAGTTCCCGTAGCCAATGCGGACAAGAGCAAATATCGCGCCTTCCATCGCATCACGGCCATACCACCGACAACCGTTTGGGGTTACGATACGAAATCCGTAACTTGATAGAAGAAGGCAAGTTAGAGCGCCCCGTGGCCCAATACGCCGGGAATCCCTTTCCGAATAATAACAAAGTGAACTCCATTGAGCGGGTGCCCAAGAAGTGTGCTACGTAACCGCCCGCCTCTTTCACTGATCCTCCTCTAATGTTCACATCGCCTACGATGTTTGTGATCGCTCCGCCTCGCCCGGAGTACGAGTCTCGAGAAACCGTCCGAGCAATCCTCCGAGAAAACAAGAAGAAATCCTCTCAACAAAGAATCGAGAGAAAGATACGAAGCCGGAGATACCAAAAGTAGGTACACTGGGAGAACCCTCCGGGAGGTTCGACTACTACGCATCGTACTCCACCTACCCTCTTTGCCTCCAGCCATGCACTTCTAGAGCGACAGGTGGGAAAGCCGAAAAGCCCACCGAAACCGTAATTCTGCACTGAACACCGGAATACCTCGCATCTTGATAGTCTTACCGCGCCAAATAAGCCTAACCCTCCGCGGATCGCCCAAGATTCAACTTGTCCAACTTCCGAGCCCGGACCGGTAAAGGAAGATCAAGGTCGCCTTGGCAATCGCACTCGATCAATGTGCTAACCAAGGGCGGCAACCGCCACAGTGCCTCAACATACTCCCCGAGGTTCCAAGAAAGGCTTTACCTCGCAAGAGGAAGACAGAAACGGATGGCCGGATGACTCTCCTTCTACGGATAGAGACGAGATCTACGACTCCCGCCCGTATGGCAAAGCATGATCACATTCTCGTGATGAAGACTTACCGAGAGACGCCTCTGGCACAACGAAGCTCGTACATCACTCTCAAACTCAACACCATATCACTCCCTGAGTATTGGTAGATAACGGGTCAGCCGTTAATGTCCTCCTCTCAAAGCATGATGCGAGCTCTCCGCATCCATGAAAGCCATTTGATACCGTCTACTCTGACTATCAAGGCCTACGACAACTCGTCTCGTCCCATCCTCGGGGACAAAGTGACTCGAACTTTGGTTCGAAACCCAAATGGTGCCAAAGAAATTCCACGTGATGGACATTCCATCCGAGTTCACAGCCTCTTTTGGGACGCCTTGGCTACACCACATGAAGGCCATAGCTTCCACTCTCCATCAAGGCCAAGTTCATCAACCGACAGGAGATCTCGAAGTCATCCGAGGGGACAGCTTCCTCATAGGAAACGGCCGAGACAAGAGCCAAACGTGTCCGCACTCGTGCACCGGGTTACCTCCTTCGAATCAACCAAGGGACTACCGGGCAAATCTCATCGAATCCTCGTAGTCCGAGATGCTAACTATGTAAACGTACTCGAGCAAAGTGCACTCGGCGCCCGATACATCAAGTTCAACTGCCGTTTCCAACACTTGGAGGCATTGGAAGGAAACGCCGAATATCGCCATGATACGGCACATAAACCCCGCCTCCAATCGGAGATTCGTCAAGCATTCTCCAAACAAACTCTCTCGGCCCCGCCAGTGAAGAGGTTTTTGTGATCAAGGTCAACAAGCACCGTCATTCTCGTGATGAATGCATGGAAGTTGTATGGGACGTCCTCCACGAGGAACTACCCGCCGCACCCCTCTTCTCCAACGAAGAGCATGATGTTTTCCTAGCCGCTCCAAAGAACGCAACCCGACGCAATACGTCCCTACACCCGGATTGAGCGATCGATGACGATGAATCTCTGACTCTCCGGAGTCGAGGACGCGGCACTCCGCAAGCGCACCTCCGCATTCACATGCTCGCTGAGGACGGAACTCCTTCCGATCGTGTCACCTACGACCAAGGTTCCAATACCATGGAAATTGTCAAGCTCAACGTCCAAGATGCATGCCTATCCGACAATTGGAAGCACGTGATTCACGCAACGAGGAATCCCTCTCGATCAAGTGAATGACGACGACTTCGTCAATATCATCTATTCCTGTATCCCGATGAAGCCAAGGACCCCGTTCTTGTTATCGATTCTCGCCACACCAAGGTCACCCTCGATGACCGCTCGCTCATGGTAAACGAGGCACCGGCCAAGCGAGCTCGCAGCTCATCCCTACTTCCAAGTACCAGCCCTGGGCTGCAACCGGCCCGTGCCGTCGCCAAGCTTATACCCTCAAGCGCCGCCAAGGCCAAGTGGCAACAAAGAAAGGAGACCAAGCTCCTCACCCCGCTACAAGTCGATCAACCTCGGGAACGCTTCCACCACCCACCCCGAAACATCTCGTGGAAAGTCTTCCCCGCAAGGCGTAGCCGCCTTCCGACACAGAAATGACCACCTCAAAGCATCAACATGCTTCGCCGATTCGCTCCCACCGTCACGGCCCCGGATTCGTACATCCCGCCAATCGATCGCTAGCTTTGATAGACTTGGCGATCGAGCGAGATCACGAGACCGTCAACATTGCATTCAATACCCCGTGGGGTCAATCAAGCGTATATGGGCAAACTTCTTGGTGATCGAGATTAAGGAAGGACGCATGGAATGTCCTGGCCCGACTTCCTTCGTCAATGTAATCCAAGTGTTCCCGCCATTCGGCGATTTGAATGTAATCACGGTTCTCGACACTAGCGACGATGCGCACCTACGGAGACCGCCTAGGTCTCGCAAGGAAAGCTCTCATGGAACTGGCCGCTCAAGAAAGTCGTCTTTGGGACGAAGACCAAGCTCGAAAGACCTACAGGACCAAGCCCTTAAAGTGTCACAGCAATTTTCGACAGAGAGCTAGAGGCCACTCTAGACCAATTCGACCTCAAGAGTTTTGCTCATGGCAACTTTCCGGACTACCGTCTCGTTCTCATCCAACCCCTCTCGCCAGCCTAAGGGTGGTCAACGGTCCCGATGACCTAGGAGATGGAACGACACGGCGGAACGAATCCCGCCGCTTACCTTCCCGAGGAAAGCAAGTTCTCTCGTGAAAGCGACGGTGAAGACGATGAAACCATTCTCTTCCAAGCCGGCATGAAGTCAACAAAACCGACTCCCAAGGATCCCGGGAGGATGGGAACGGATTATTACCGCACTCAAATTGAAAGGCCAACTCAGTGGAGGAAGGTCTATTTAAAAACAGGAGGAGGATGGAAATTGCCTCGAGCAACTACTCAGTGGAAATTCCACGCCTACAACTTCATTTACGTAAACGATCAACCTGGGACAAAGAACTCACATGGGCAGATGTTCGGGAAGCCGTATACTCGCCTTCCGACATACCCGCCACTCGCATAAAGCGTAGAAGAAAACTCTCCCCAATGGAGGTTTACCTAGACCGCCGCACGCAGCTCAAAGAAGCACCGGCTATTCTCACATGGGAAGAAACGCAGCATTAACTTCGACGCAGCTCCGCCGCAAGAAGGTTGATCTCGGGGCCCAGAGTGGAGGAAAACTAGCCAACCACGAGTATCGCTGCACCCAACCTGCATCGCCCGAGTATGCTCAAGAAGAAGGAAAGGAACGCGATATACCGTGAAGAAATCAAGGAGACCGTTCGCTTGAGCCGAGAACTCTCCAGCCTCCCCGAGGGTCGCAACGCACGCTGGGCCAGTAATCACTGTTGTGCACCGACATTCGAACAGCCTACGCCAAACCGTAGGCTACCTCCCCGCAGAGGCACCTAAGCGCATCCCGGGACGTAATCCGTCAAGCCGCCGAAGCTCCCGGAATTCATCCACAATCAATGAGTTGAGGGAAGACGCATGGCCCTATGCTACGAGGAATCCTCCTCTAACTATGGCTCAACTCAGAGCACTGCTCGTAAGGGACCAAACCCGATGTCGCCGTTCTAACCCGATCGGGTCAAATCCATGCATTACCACCTAAGGCCACCAAAGCCGACGGAGCCGAATTGCAACCGCCACGAAGACGCAAGTTCCTTGAAAGAGGACCCGATCCTCACTCACCAAGCGTACTGTGCAAACATTTCCCTTTGGTCTCTCGCCACCTCCTCTTATCCTCACAAGCTCAAGCTAGAGGAAAGCCCGGCCCGTACCATGGTCCCCGTGGACGCAACCCCGCATGAAGTCATTCGATGATTGGTAACATCCACTATGGCAACATTATCACCTTCACGCATTTGGACCTTCCAAAATTTGGGGCCGATCACAATGAGCCGCTTTACATCACAAACCACTGACGAGCGTCGTCTTCCTCGCGTGTTGGTAGACGGAGGTTCCTGAATGAATGTCTTGCCCGCCAAGATGATGGACCCGCTTGACATCAAGCCCACAGCATCTTAAGCCTTCACCCACACCGTCAAGGCCTATGACTCTACTTCCCGTACAGCTTCTGGGTTGCTACTCTTAACATCTCGGTTCGGCAAGCGGGTGATCCCCACCGAATTCCAAGTGTCGACATTCCAATCACTTTCACAGCCCATCCCGGGGCGTCCCCGGCCGCATCAAATCAATGGCGTGGCATCCACCCTTCATCGCTGCCTCAAGTTCATGCAAGGCAACGAGCTAACTACGCCTACGGCGACAAAGTGTCACCACCGAGGGGACCAAAGACCAACGACATTCCAGCCTTGGAAATCAAGCATAATGATGACATGCCATTAATCGGATTCACTCGAGACCTCCAAGATCCAAATATGCAACGTGGACCTTCCACTGCCTCACGATCGATTCCTCCCGCCATGAGGATGATGAAACTCATGAACTTCATCCCAGATCGGGGCTCGGCAAAAGGCCGCAAGGCCGCACCAAGTTATTGAAGTCAAGGACCACACCACGGTCCAGTGGGCTTCGCTACGTGCCAACACCGCCGACATCAAGGAAGACAAAAGGCTCGCCCGCACCAAGGCAAGCAGCCTCACAAAAGGGGAACCTCCGACGGCACACCCAACCTCCGACCTTACAGCCTTTCGACCTCGCTCATTACTTCACCAAGGGAACCGACAAAGAATCGAGGGGACCAACAAGGGAACCGACAAGCGTAACCGAGGGGACCAACAAGGGAACCGACAGCCAGAACCGAGGGGACCGACAATGAACCGACAGCAGTAACCGAGGGGACCGACAGCTGAACCGATGAAGATGAGAAAGAAGCAGAATAGTCAACACTAAGACTACGCATGTAATGGAACAGCCTAGCACGGACCTCAAGCGTTTCGTAGGACTCAAAGCTAATCCGATAAGGGGAGCGTTTCGACATCACCGCTCTACTGACCAACCGCCACCACACCCAAAGATGAGTACACATTCAAGGGAATCCTGCACTTGGAGGAGCAACTCAGGGTACTCTCCATGGGAAACAAGTTGTTCGGATCACGCCGAGGCCACATTCGAGACAAGAAATCCAAAGCGTAAGGAACCGTAATTCATAGAAGACGCTCTCAGCTGACCAAATTCTACGTAGTCCGTTTGAAGAAGTCATGGAGTTGCCCAACTTGATCGACTGGGCTCCGACAACAAAGCATGATCGCCATGATAGGGACAAGCAGGAGCCAAGCCTCTCGATCCCCGCACCCTCCTCAAGCATCCAAAGAATGCCACCGAAGAATTGGGTAACTTTCACCGACCAAGGGCAAGCCAGCAGTAATTGGAAGACAAGCCGGGCCCGCACCCACATCTCCCTAAACCCGGTCTCAAACCCTTTGAGCCGGCCTGTCGAGTCCAGCCCTTCCGAGTCATCCAACGGCCTTACGCCGGAGGACTATAATGTTGTAGCCAATCATGTATTCCCGTTCTTGTGTAATGAAAAGTCTACGACCTTTCTGAGTATCCTCTCATTGCCACTTTAACAACCGATAAGTTAACAAACAACTTAAAAGACGTTAATAACTCAATTGATAAAGAAGCGTATACATTAAACGAACAATACATTAAAGAAGTTCTCGAGCGTGTAGTTGACCAAGAGGACAACCGGCCCAAGCCGCCGAAGAGGTTATGACCAAAGTGAACCCGGGGTCGCGCAAGAGCCTAAAGAGACACAAGCGGGCGCTTTTCGCCGATGCGTAAAAGGAAGCCCCGATAAACCTCCTCCGGAGTATGTTGACGTGTTCGCCCGGTCATATCAGACATGCCAGACTCGATCCTCAATCGTGGAGCACCGAATTCCCCTGATCCCGAATCCAAGCCTCAAACAGAAGCCGCGCAAGATCAAGCCAGAGTGGTCCTTGCAAGTTAAAGAAGAAATTGAGAAAATGCTCCGAGTTGGTTTCATCAGAGTGATTGAGTACCCGACTTGGCTCTCCAACATCGTGACGGTCACCAAGGCCAACGGAAAGGTCGATGTCGCGTGGATTTTCGGGATCTCAACAAGGCCAGCCCTAAGGATGATTTCCCACCGCCTAACATCGACATGCCGGTCGACACCACGGCAAATTTCGAAGTAAAGTCCTTCGTGGACGGGTTTGCCGGATACAACCAGATCAAGATGTCCGAGGAGGATCGTGCCAAGATCGCCTTCACCACTCCACGGGGACATACTGTTACACTGTCATGCCGTTCGGTCTAAAGAACGCCGGGGTTACTTACTGGCCGCAAATGCTCTTTTCCATGACATGATTCACAAAGAAATCGAAGTATATGTCGACGACATGATCATCCACTCCAAGGGATCGACATGCAAGACATGACAGATCCGAGGAAGTTCTTCAACAGACTCGTAAAACACTCCATGAGGTTGAACCCGGCAAAGTGCACCTTCGGCGTCAAACGCGGCAAGGTACCGGGGTACATGGTTACGTAAAGGGGTATCGAAGCCGATCCCAGAAAATCAAGGCCATCATCGACATGAAGCCGCCTCAAACCCCGACGAGTGAAAAGCTTCATGGGAAGACTTCGCACATCGCCGCTTCATCAACCGCTTGACATCTTCTCGCGAGCCCATGTTCAAACCGATGAAAAAGAATGCCGACATCAAATGGGACTCCGAGTGCCGATGCCTTTCGAGAAAATCAAGACCTACTTGGTTAATCCCCCACTCGTGCCCGCCACACGAAGACAAGCCACTACTCCCGTATCCGACAAGAATGTACACGTCTATCGGAGCAATGCCGGCACAAGAACAGAAAGATTCCAAGGTTGAGCATGCAATCTACTTCGTAAGCCGAAAGCTTCAAGGAAGTGAACTCACTACTCAAAGATCGTGAGAAAACCCGTACCGCCTTGGTATGGGTAGTCGGGAAACCGAAACACTACATGCAGCCGCATTCTGCTCCCGGTCTCCAAAGTGGACCCCGTCCGATATCTCTTTGACAAGCCATCCCCGTCAATGCGGCTAGCCAAGTGGTCATTCTTCCCGGCCGAGTTCGACATCAAGTACATGGTCGAAAATCAACAAAGGGCAGAGTAATGGCGCATCGCCTTGCCGACTTCCCGAGCAATGAACCTAAGGGTCCCGATCCACAATTTCCTGACGACGGAATCTTTTCACTTGACAACGCAAACCGCCGGCAACTCTTCTTCGATGGGGCAGCCAACAAGAAGGGGAATGGCATTGGAATGCTCCTTGTCGATCCCAAGGACGAGCATACTCCCATAGCCATCAAGTCGAATTTTGAAGCAACCAACAATGCAGCTAGAATACGAAGCCTCGTGCAGCAGTTTGGAAGCCGCCTCGAGCGCAACATCTTAGAGCCGGATGTATATGGAGACTCAAAGATTGATCATCAATCAAGTATCCAACAAATGGAAGACGGTAGATTCTCGCCTTCGTAAGTACCACGCGTACATGGAGGAGCTCATTGCTCGCTCAAGGACATCTCTTTTCACTATTTGCCAAGAGACAGAAACCGCTCGCAGACGCCCGGCAACCTCGCCTCTTGTCGAAATTCCCGAGGGGAAAGCAAGAAACCCTCGTAATAGGCAGACGGAAACACCCGCCTATTGCCGTGAGATCGAAAAAGAAAAAGAAACGATCGACGAGCCCCGGTACAATCAAATTTACCAAGCACTTCCAAAGCGGAGAAGCTTCCTTCACAAATGAAGATGGAAAATACAAAGAAGGGATCAAAGCCAAAACATGATGGCATTAAAACGCCCGGCATCCCATTTCGTCATTCTGGGGTATGTTGTACAAGAAGCGCCACCAAGGGCCACTCCTTCTGTGTAAACAAAGAAAAAGCCGAGCTAATGAACGAAGTTCACAACGGAACCTCGCGGTCCGCACATGAACGCCCGAGCATTGACACAGCATCATTCTCCGTATGGGATACTATTGGATATCAATGGAAACAGATCGCATCCAGCCGTCCGAAGCCGCGACAAATGTCAACGGTTTTCCAACCTCAATCACATCCCTCCTCACGAACTCTACCGCATGACTACGCCACGGCCTTTCGCCACATGGGGAATCGACGTCATCGGCAAGATCACTCCTCCAGGGAGCAATGGTCACGAGTTCATTTTAGTCGCAGTCGACTACTTCACCAAATGGGTAGAAGCCAGATCGTACAAGGTACTGAATTCTAGGAAGATGGCCGAGTTCATCCGAGAGAACATCATGTGCCGATACGGAGTGCCCAACGAGATCATCTCCGACAATGGGACTCATTTCGAAGGAAATTGTGACCAACTACCGACCGAATTCGTAGTCACACGTCACAAGTCTTCTCCTTACGTACCACAAACCAATGGTGCAAGAGAGGCAGCCAACAAGACTCTCGCCATGATAATCGTAAAGATGACCACTGCAGGTCTGGACCGGCCCGAAAAGCTACATCTAGCCCTTCTCGGGGATACCGAACATCGCCGAACCGCCACAGGGAGACTCCGTTCGCACTTACCTACGGAATGGAAGCAATGTTACCCGTGGAATTGGAAATTCCATCCCTCCGAGTCCTCTTGGAAAACGGGGTCAATGAAGTCGAATGGCTACAGAGCCGTCACGACGAACTTGCTCTACTCAACGAGCGCAGATTGAAAGCCATGGAACACACTCGAGCCTACCAGCAGCGTAATGGCACGAGCATTCGACAAGAAAGTCAAGATCCGAGACATCGTAGAAGGCGACTTGGTGCTAAAGGAAAAGCCTCCTACGCACCAATCCCCTCGGAAAGTGGGAGCCTACCCGGATAGGACCGTTCGTGGTACAAAGAATCTTCTCCGGAGGAGCCATGAAGCTAGCAGATTTGGACGGAAACCCTTTCGTTAACCCCGTGAACGGAAGCAAACTTCGCAGATACTTCGCTTCGAGGAAGAGCACGAGTCAACTCACCTTCCCCATACACCGTCCCCGCAAATTAAAGTGCTAAAAGAGTAATACCCAACCGGATACATTCCCGCTAATGATCCAGGTAAAAACAGGTCGCACTTCTTTGTTTTCTCAAATTCACCTAAAGTGTCGAACTACGGTGACCCGAGCCCCTTAGTCCAATTGTAAAAGGGGAACGTAGGCACCATCTTTGGTTCGGTCTAAAAACAAAAAAAATACAATAAGCATCAATTGCTTGTGTTTCGAAAACTCTTTTCATTTAACCTACAAATTCATAACGGTTAAAACATTCTTTGATGAGTTCAAGCACGGCCAACTCTTGACTCGCTACACGCTAGCAAAACTACAATAAAACATTAATCAATTAATGTGTCTCGCAATGACAATGGATGGATACTGACAAAGAAGGTCAACCTAGTTTCCCGTACTAGGTCCTTCATCCTTCTTCCCTTTCCCTTTTCCCCGGCGAGTGTTCTTCACCTTCGCAGAAATATTCCTAGGCCTTCTACCTCGGCTCGTGGACTCTTCCCCGACGCCTCCGTCAATCCCGTGGCCGTCAATACAGCCCTTTCTCTAGCTCGTCTCGAGCCGCCTCGCTTCGAGCCATCATCGCAAAGGCTTTGATTGGCCTCCCGACGCACTTGCCACATAATCGCCCATGGCATCGCCAAGACGATTCCTGTGGTTAGCCCTCGCCTCGTCCTCCTCAATGTCGAACCGTCTGTGTGATCGCACTCAACACTCACTCCGTCTCCACAAGATAGCCATCTCGTGTCTCCCCATACACTCTTCGTACTGGGCCCGTATATCAAGCCGATGCACAAAGGCTGCCCTCTCTCCGGTGAAAGAGAACCCCGGGCAGAAAGGACGTGTATTGCCACCACCGGTGACCAAGAATAGCGCCGAAGGATCCTCCATCCGCAGAGATCCCACCTCAAAGGTAGCAAAGATAACTCGTATCACCAAGGGCATCTCGCTTCCACTGCATCGCCGCAGTAACCAATGATGGAATATAGAATGACGTTCGAGACAGCCCCGCACTCGACGATCAATGCACCCTCCCGAGCGGTCCTACAAGTCTCAGAATCTCCAATGGGGAACCCACCATCGCAAGTGATGCGTGCCAAGTCTCGGCCATCCAGAGCTCCAAACACTGATTACCCCCTATCACCAGAGGACGCCGCGAGAAAGACCAAGCGTCACAGACATTGGCACCTCGTGCATCATCTCGCAGCCTCTCCTCAACCACATGGTCGCATAGCGGGACTCCTCCCCACATGTATCGGCTACCGGCCGCCATCCGGCCTATGCCAGAACGTCTCGCCCAAGACCAATGGCACGATGTCTCTCCACTCCGCATCGCTCACCAGTCCAAGACACCGTGATGGCACACACCTGCAGACGTGAATGTGAACAGAGTAGCAATCACACACAGAGCAAACGCGTCCCACGCAAAGACGCTCCTCGCCTCCGGCAAATCTTTCTGGCAGCCCCGAAATGTCAACATAATCGGTATCCTCAGACAAGCATCCCGTATGCTTCTCCAAATGAGATACCCAACAAAGACACTAGCTTCTCAACGATGGCCATGCCACCAAAGATACGGAAGAACTAGCCGCTCCGCCTCAGTCCTCCTGCACGGCCCGGAAATCTTCAAACGTAGGAGTGACTTCGTTGTACGAAAAGCCGTACACATTCCTCCTTACGTCCTGTAACCGAGACGCGGCTCTCAAAAGATCCCAATCTGCATGAGCTCCTTCAAAGCCCAAACAGATTTAATCCCGTAATGTGCCTTCGAAAACCTTTTGTTCTCGCCTCGTGTGGTTCCGTACCCACGATCGAAAGTTGTCCAAATATCGCTCTTGCATCCGAGACGATAACTTGGGAAAAGGAGCCATGTCGAAGGTGAAGAAAACCTTAAGAAATGGAAAAGAACTCACTTAATGAGCAAAGCAATGCGCAGCTTCTTACAAATTGCAAAGCCGAAACCGCAATTTAAAGAATCTGAAATTCATTTCAAGTCCTACGGATTCTCTCGCAGCTGACTTGTCAACTCGCAGCCTACCGCCTTAAAAGTTGGAAACATTTCCAAACCATGCCCTCGTTCACTCTTATGAAATCTCGCGTGCTCGCCCCGATTTCATTTAACCAATGTCAATATCCCTTCCGCCCGGCTCGTGCAACAAGCAGGCAAATAATTAAAAATTAGTGCATACATGCTTAATTTTTGACCCGTTCAATTTTTAATGCATTTCTCCTTTTTATTTATTTTTGATTAACCTATTTGCTTATTTGCCGAAAATAACTCGAAGGTGATCACGTAATAAATATGCGAAGTACGTGTTCCCGCCCCACGGGCGCCTTTTTGCAAATACATTTCAAATCAAAATTTGTTCCCGACAAATACATGCATTTTGTCTAAACAAAATAGTAAAGAAAGAAAGCAAGAAAAGGGGACTACTCTGAGTCCCGCTCATCATCCGTACACTCGACGTACCGCTCCGCCGCCGCCGGATCTGTCGCAAACAGAACTCGCCGAACTCCTCCAAATCGGGAATAGGCAAAGGGCCTCCTGAGTACGCGAACTCGAGGACTCCCTCTCGCGCCCGAGTGCGCGTAAGAAGGAGCTCCAAATCCAGCCTGCTCCGCCCGCGAACCGGCCAAACCCCGCGTGAAGTCCTCCCCACCACCGTGGGAGCAGGCGAACCCTCGGCCTAGACGGCCCCCGATCGCGGACGTCCACGCTCCTCCGGAACCGCACCGCATGAACTCCACGAGCCTCCCGGGCGTAGGCGGACCACCCGTCCACCAGCCTCACGGCCTCATTGTACGTACGGCCGATACCCGCGAACCAGAAAATCATCGAAAGCGAACAAAAGTACAGATGCATCATGTGCGTAATGCTACTATCAAATGCGTAAAATCGTAAAAGATGCTCACCGAAGCATTGGGGTCCGCCCCGTATCGTGGTCTCGCTCCGCCGGAGCGGGATCACAAGTCGCTCGCGCGAACCGCCCAGCCTCGTACGCTAGCCTAGCTCGCGGACAGAAAATGTCGAGGACCTCCAGTGGACCTCGCCTCCCTATGCCGCACCTCGCGGGCTCCTCACCTCATCCTCAAGAAAACATCATAAGCGGCCCCGCTATGATGTACTGTGAAGTACACACCCCGAAGGTATCCCTCCACCATCCATCGCATCTCCCTGGATGCCGCATGTACAGAGGAGGATCCACCGGCACCAAAGGAAGGGACCCCGCCTATGCCGACGAGTCACCCTCTCCCCTGCATACATGGCGTCGCAGTTGAAGTCCCACCAGAGCTTCCGCCGCCGTGTAGTCTCGCCGGAAATCTCGCACCGCGACATGATCAAACCTCGCTCCACTGTGTCACTGGATCCTCTCGAGAACTCCGTGTTCGCCGCCGTAGATATCTCCTCGTACGACACTCGAGTGCCAACCTCGAAGAGACCGCCCTCTTCGCCTTCTTCGCCAAACCAAAGAAGGCAGGGAACAGGGACGGTACGGCTCCTTGACGTCCCAAGCTCGCGGACCGAACACCTCGTAGCACCGCACTCCGCCAAGAGAATGGAAAGTTATGTCGCCTACAAAGCGTATACATACGAGTACATAAAAGAGGCAAGAAAGAGAAAAAGCACGTAAACTTACATCCAAGACAAAGCGTGAAGGGCCTAAATGTGTGCTCCTCTCCCCGCGAGAACTCCGTCCAAAGAGTGGTAGAGCTCGGCCACCCAGCCTCCCCACGCAAACCCCTCACGGCATCCAGATCCGTCGCCGACCCGAGCAGAGGGAAGTGACAAGACGTGTCGGAAGTCGGGAACAAGGTCGCCGACAACGCAAACCAAAGGAACCTCGAGCCGACGCTCCGCGGTCATCCTCAAAGACCCAGCCAGAGCACCGGCGACGCCCGCCTCAAGTGACGCTCCATCGGCCTCGTACCGAATGCCTAAGCCCCCGGCATCGGTAATATCAAAACCCAAAGCAGCCTGCATAACCGCTCCGGTATAACCATCAACCCACACTAGCGCGTTGCCATAAGTCGGCAACCCAGCTGATAGCGGCAAAATCCGTGGGAGTCACCGTCGCCTCCCCATCTCGAAATGGAAAGTGTGGGTCGTATCCCACCGCACGCCGCCGCGACATACATGGACTCGCTCTCGGCGTATCACTGCCGCAGCCTACAAGATCGATAAACCCACGCCCGAGTCAATCACCACTGCCGTGGACTCCTCTCTCCTCTCGGGCCACGTCCGGATAAGGCCCCACAATACCCGCACCGCCTCAAAGGCACCCCGACTCTTCCGGGTTGTGGGTATCAACCATCCCCGTCCCCGCACAAACAAGACAGAAGCAACGTCAACAGAAATGCACCAACGCATGTCAAAAGGATGCAATGCAGATACGGTTCTCATTCATTTCCTCCGGAACTTTCAAAATCATTTCGAAAACTCCGTCGAATCCGGAACTTTCAAAATCTTTCGAAAACTCCGTCGAATCCGGAACTTTCAAAATCATTTCGAAAACTCCGTCGAATCCGGAACTTTCAAAATCATTTCGAAAACTCCGTCGAATCCGGAACTTTCAAAATCATTTCGAAAACTCCGTCGAATCCGGAACTTTCAAATTCTTTCGAATTTTTCGAAAATCTCGCTCCGTCCCGAATTAAAGCTACTTTAATTTTGGAAAATGCATTTAGACATGGAATTTTGCAACCAAAATTTTTATGTCATCTACCCATGATGTCAATTGAACTACGTCCTAGTCAATTTCGACAACGATTCATAGCAAAGTCAAAAGCCCCAAATCGGGCACCAAAATCCCTAAGTAAATTCCTAACAAATTTCTAACATTTAAAGAATGCACATTCTTGAAATTAATGGAATTTGTAGGGAACTTACTTGTCTTTCGATCCCATCCTTGGAGTTGTGTCTATCCCTCGCCTGATAAAACTCCGCCGGATTCAATGGAAGAGTGGTGGTTCGAATGGTCCGAACCAATCGAGTTCTCTCGTTGTCGGTCCTTCCATGGCGAGCCATTGGTCCTCCTTCACCCTCCATAGCGATTTTCCTCACAAATTCGAGCAAACCTTGCAATTTGGGGTGGAAAATTTTCTCTCTCTCTCTCTCTCTCGCCGGCAATAATGGAAGAAATGGCCATTTTCTTCCCAAATTTCGGCATTTAAAAGGTTTTCGAAAATGCAAAAGTCCGACCGGACTCTTACCGCACTGTAATAATTTTTGCCCCTTTTGCCCTCGCCTGGGCAATTCCAATTTTACCACTTTTGGCCCCCGAAAGTGTAAAATTTCCCCGCTAGACATTTCTAACGCCCTATCCCCCGAGGATAATTCTCGCTAGTTTTCACTAACGCTCGTCTCCGCACGTTAAATTCCCGCTAGTTTTCACTAACGCCGTCTCCGCACGTTAAATTCTCGCTAGTTCTCACTAACGCTCGTCTCCGCACGTTAAATTCCCAGCTAGTTTTCACTAACGCTCGTCTCCGCACGTTAAATTCTCGCTAGTTCTCACTAACGCCGTCTCCGCACGTTAAATTCCCGCTAGTTTTCACTAACGCCGTCTCCGCACGTTAAATTCTCGCTAGTTTTCACTAACGCTCGTCTCCGCACGTTAAATTCCCAGCTAGTTTTCACTAACGCCGTCTCCGCACGTTAAATTCTCGCTAGTTTTCACTAACGCCGTCTCCGCACGTTAAATTCCCGCTAGTTTCTCACTAACGCCGTCTCCGCACGTTAAATTCTCGCTAGTTTTCACTAACGCTCGTCTCCGCACGTTAAATTCCCAGCTAGTTCTCACTAACGCCGTCTCCCGACGTTAAATTCAGCCCAGCTTGACGTTTGACATTCAAACGTTCAACCATGTCTCCGGACATTTTCGCTACGATTCCGTCTCCCGACGTTAAAATTTAAATGGTCCTCACCATTAAACTCTCAATCGCGACCTTTCACGGTCCGATTCCAATTCGACCTTCACGGTCCGATTTCAGCGACCTTTCACGGTCCGATTTCAAACTCTTATTCGCGACCTTTCACGGTCCGATTTCAAACAGTTGATCCCGACCTTCGCGGTCCGACCTCCACTCTCTTATCGAGACCTTCGCCAGTCATTTCCGGCAACAGCAATAAGCCCGAACCCCAAGGTACGAACGCCTTGCAAATGGTCATCTCGGCAACAAAGAATAAGCCCGAACCCCAAGGTACGAACGCCTTGCAAACGGTCATCACCGGCAACAGCAATAAGCCCGAACCCCAAGGTACGAACGCCTTGCAAGCAGTCATTTCTGGCAACAGCAATAAGCCCGAACCCCAAGGTACGAACGCCTTGCAAACAATCATCTCTCCGGCAACAGCAATAAGCCTGAACCCCAAGGTACGAACGCCTTGCAAATAGTCATCACCGGCAACAGCAATAAGCCCGAACCCCAAGGTACGAACGCCTTGCAAATGGTCATTTCCGGCAACAAAGAATAAGCCCGAACCCCAAGGTACGAACGCCTTGCAAATGGTCATTTCCGGCAAAGAATAAGCCCGAACCCCAAGGTACGAACGCCTTGCAAATGGTCATCTCTCCGGCAACAAAGAATAAGCCCGAACCCCAAGGTACGAACGCCTTGCAAATCAAAGATCTCACCGGCAACAGCAATAAGCCCGAACTCCAAGGCACGAACGTCTTGCAACAATCCCTCTTCAGCCATCCAAGTAGGCCCGAACGCTCATCCCTGCCAGATAAAACCGGCAACAAAGCAATAAGCCCAAGACTCCAAGGCACGAGCACCCCCGTCGCATCGCAACTCCGGCTTGAGGCGCCACACGCCTCGAAGGTTTCTAGCCCTGTGTTCGACGCTCCTAACAGCTTCCATTCGTGCATGTGTACTCGCGAATGGTCTCATCCAGTTTAGACGCCTCCTAACAAGCTTCGCCAGTCAAGGTCCCCATGCGCGGCCCTTGCCCCTTTTCGAACTACGATCGGCTTGATTCCCGCCGGGATACGTAGGAATCCTTTTCGCTAAGGGTCCACCACCGACCGCCTGTGTCTCTTTCAAAGTAAGGCATCCCGATTTGGATCCTTATCTTTTCGACGACCCCACTTCCTTCGAAAGTGACGTCGCCGAGGGGCTAACCGTAAGTACCCAAATCCGATCGTCCAAATCCGTCGAAAGTTAACCGAAATCCGTTAACCGGCCCGCTCCAGGTTAACCGAACTCGTTAAACTCCCCTGCCGTGCCAACGAGACGCCTCTGACCGCCCTGCATCCCGACGTCGAACCGTACTTAACACGTGACATCTCACGTAAAAGTATGGCTTTCCCCGAAAAACGCATTTTCCGCACTTTCCGGGCGTTTGACATTTCCTGACCGTTATTTTAAAAACGGACAAAACCGGACCGGGAACGAACTCCCACACTTCGTGAGTCACAGACACGTGTCCCGCATGCCACCTCCCTCTAGTCACTCGTCAATCACAAATCAAGGCCAAAAGACCAAAATACCCCGGTTTGCAAGCCAAGTCCGGCCGGACTCACCGTGCAATTTTCCCGAAATTGCCAAAGAAGTCCCCTGCATTTCCAAAATTCCCAAAACCCCGAAATTCACCCAAGTCCCACGACTCCTACCGCAATTTTCACCCTATAAATAGAAGTTGCTGTCAAAGGCAAAGAGAGGATTTTGATACCAAAAAATCACATACCCCACGGTCCAAACCGGTTTCCACCCCTCCCGAGCTCCCGTTTTGTCTCGATTCGCGTGAAACCTTCGTATTTCGATCAAATACGCACCCTACAACTTCGAAACAACCTTTCGAATAACTTTCCGTGTCCCGTGCACACCTCCCGAGCCAAAGGAGTCGACCCTAGCCATAGGTATAACTCCCTCTCTCTCGAATCTTCCGTTCCGTCTCTGCTTACGCGCCGCCGCTATAACCGTTTCGAACGTCATTGTCAAAATGTAGACGCTCCGTCTAATCTGGGTCCGATACGTTTTAGCCCTCGATCCTCTTTCTCTTTCCGTAAGAGAAGTAATCACGGTTAAAACGGCGTTCCGACCCCGTTCCGTTTACTTTCACGTCATTTACAATTCCGAGCCGTTTGGCCTCGCTGATCGTCATTTACACTTCCGAGCCGTCGCCTCATCGTCATTTACATTCCGAGCCGTTTGGCCTCGTTGATCGTCATTTACACTTCCGAGCCGTTTGGCCTCGTTGATCGTCATTTACACTTCCGAGCCGTTTGGCCTCGTTGATCGTCATTTACAATTCCGGATCGTTTGATTCCGTTGACACCGCTTTAAATACCTGTCATTTACAAGTCCGATCCGTTTGGATTGTGATAGTATGTGCTTTTCAAAAGTCCGAGTCTCAACCCGATTCGTTGATCGCATATCATTTAATACGCATTTTTCCCGTAAAAGTCGTTAACAATGTAATGCCGGGTTCAAAACCGGAGTTCGTCCGTCGAACTCTCTTTCAAAACGCGCGAAATGACGTTCGGCCTCCGAACGCCGTCTTCAAACTCAAAGCCGCCATTTGACACTTAAAATCATTTAATACGCATTTTTCTCGTAAAAATCGTTAACAATGACTCGTACGGTTCAAAGTCGACGTCGACGTTGACCACGCAAACGCTCATTTCAAACTCAAAATCGACGTTTGCCACGCAAACGCTCATTTCAACTTCAAAGTCGACGCTTGCCACGCAAACGCCATTTCAACTCAAAATCGACGTTTGCCACGCAAACGCTCATTTCAACTCAAAGTCGACGTTTGCCACGCAAACGCTCATTTCAACTCAAAGTCGACGTTTGCCACGCAAACGCTCATTTCAACCCAAAGTCGACGTTTGCCACGCAAACGCTCATTTCTAACTCAAAACCGACGTTTGTCATTCAAACGCTCGTCTTTTCAAACAAAGTCACCTAATCAACGTTTGTCACTCAAACCAAGATTAAGCTTGTCATTCAAGCCCCCATTTCAAAAGACACACACACACACACACGATTTCGAGAAAGGTAGAAAGACTCGTCATGCGAGGCGTTTCGGGCGATCTCGTAATACTCTACCCGAAACGTAACGTGACCTCCGAACCTAACAATCTCTGGTACTAAAAAGCTTTTTACTCGTTTTTGCTGCCAATAAAAATGATCCCCATTTTCAAAGCCTTTTCCTAAGTTTTTGCTACCAATAAAAACGACACATTTTCGCAATAGCCGTTTCTCAACGTTTGGGCTCTAAATACAAAACCGCGTGGCGACTCCTCATTCTGCTCCTTCCCGTGAAGCGAGGTCTCAGACACCAACCCCCTGCGAAAGACAACCGCCTTTTCCGCCGCCCCGCGCGCGAAAAAGATCGGGTAATTTCACTAGCCCATTATAAAAGTTCCTTTATAATCAATAATGGAAAGCTCATCCCATGTAGTTCTTGTTGCTTGTGTTGTTTATTCATTCTCTTTGTATTCTTTGATTGATATCTTATCCGTCTCTTGTATATTCTTCTCTTTATTCTAATACAATTATTTCCCTATCTCAAAAAAACACTTAAAAAAACTTATGCAAGTTTCTGCGTATCTTCTAAATATCTAGTTGAATAAAACTTTCTGAAAGTGTGTGATGTCACACACGCTTGACAAGTCAAAGGTTGATTTAACTTAAGATTTGTTACTTTCTTTATTTTAAGTTAATTTAGGTAAATATTATTTAAATTGTTTATATTGTATTTTTATTTGACTAACCTACTAACAAAATATTGGATATGTTTAGTATATGTTTTGGTTATTTTGTAGGATCTCTCACACAAGGAAAGAGTCATGATAAAGGAAAGAATTGCTTGGGTTGATTAAGGAGGATAGGAGTCTATTTAGATATAGATAGAGAAGATCTCCTCAAGCAAATCAACATCTACAAACAAGGATTCTTTGGCTATAAATACAAGTTGCATACCTCGGTCATAACACACGATTTTAGAGACTCAAAGTGCTGAAGCATAATAGCTTTCGTAGGATTCTTTGGATATAAATACAAGCTGCATACCTCAGTCATAACACACGATTTTAGAGACTCAAAGTGCTGAAGCATAATAGCTTTTGTAGAGTCTGTTTGTATGAGAGAGTGTTTTGGTTATTTTTGTATTCTCTTAGTGTTCTTTTGTTTAACTGATTCGAAATTCATTTTAATAAGAGAAGTTTTATTGTCTACAGCAAGTTACTGTAGATAAGTGTTATATTTGAGTTTTACTTTAAAGTTAATATCGTTTATTATGCTGCTTTTCTCGCTGGTGCTAGTGCGTGTGCTATCACACCAGGACTCACATCAGGCGTCTGTGCGTACTTGTGTTGTTCCTAGCCGCTCAATTTCTTTCAATTGGTATCAGAACTCCACTCGATTACACTGAGTAAGATCCAAGAAGGAGTGGTCAATATGGAAGGACACTTGAATCAATACCGTCCTCCTGTTTTGGATGGAACGAATTATGCTATTTGGAAAGCTAAAATGCGTCTTTTCATCAAAGCAATTGATGAGAGGGCGTGGCTTAGTATTATTTTTCCATGGTCTCCTCCTAAGGTTGAAAGTAAGAGTGAAGAGGAGGAAACCTCAGAAAAAATCTTCAAACTCAAATGATGTAGGACGGATATTTGACCCAGTCAAATATATTAATTATCTTTGTATTTTAATTAGTATTTTAGGATTTAATTTGTTTTAGTTTTTATTTTATTTCTTATTTTCGTCATTATTTTTAATAGGTTGATTAGAGATGGTTTTAAAGTAGATTTTGAGTTGATTTACTAGTTTTGAGTCATATTATGTTACCATATAGGTTAGGAGTAATTCTAGAAGGTTTAGGAGTGGTTTTCAAGTTTTATGGGCACTATAAAATAGGCCTAAAGTTGTAATTCAAATTTAGACTTGTTGTTTATTGAATAAAGAAAATGAAGGAAAAGCGGAGGATTTCTTTATCTAGGGTTTGTAACCCATTGTTTTTGGTTCTTTCCGTTCGGTATCAATCTCAAAGCTTTCGACAACATTTGGTATCAGTTTCCTGGTTGATTATCAATGGCCGAACGAGGACGAGGAAGTGGTGGTCGTGGTGATCGTAGTAGGGGCCGCAGATTAGAACCCCAAGAAAACGAATTCCATCAACATCGCAACCTGCGTAACATCGAGAAGGACGAATTGCGAAGACAGATTCATGACCTCCAACTTCGCTTTGCGCGTTTTGAGGTTCAAGAACTCCATAGGCGCCTTGATAGTTTGGAGATTCAGCGAATCCAGCGTCGCCCTGCGCATTTGGAGACTCCCACCGACGTGGGCTCGGATTTAGATCGTGGTCTGATGATGAAAATATCTATCCCTTTGATCGGGATCAAGAATTTGGCGACAGGAATGGGGCATATCCTGCTATGGATATCGGTATGGAGATCGAGAGTCCAAAACTTGGAGGTAAGGCACATCCCGACGACATTTTTGACCCGTTCAATATTGTTACTGTAGAATCAAAGGTTCAAGACATTGTCATTGATTGGTCGAAACCACCAATCTATGACGAGTGTAATTGTGAAAGATGTCAATGTGAAGCTGCAAAAAGCGAAGTAATTCAGGTTTGTGATGACATTATTATTGCCAATATCATGTCGCCTGATTATGACTTAGTCCAGTCCAAGAAGTAAGAGAGTATTATTTTGGATTTTGTGACGGAGTCTAAGGAAGTGGGTGATATGGGAAAAGAATTGTCTGTTCCATATAAAATTATTCAAGATGATGATTCGACAGATCTGACGGAGCAAGAGGGAATAATTTTATATCCGGAAGAGATCATCTTACTTTAATTTGTTCTTAAAACGAAGATTTATTCAAAATATATTTTTAAGTGGGACGGCACTTTCCAAACATCAGATGAGAACTCGGGGACGAGTTCTTTAGAAGAGAGGGTGAATGATGTAGGACGGATATTTGACCCAGTCAAATATATTAATTATCTTTGTATTTTAATTAGTATTTTAGGATTTAATTTGTTTTAGTTTTTATTTTATTTCTTATTTTCGTCATTATTTTTAATAGGTTGATTAGAGATGGTTTAAGAATAGATTTTGAGTTGATTTACTAGTTTTTGAGTCATATTAAGTTACAATATAGGTTAGGAGTAATTCTAGAAGGTTTATGAGTGTTTTTCAAGTTTTAAGGGCACTATAAAATAGGCCTAAAGTTGTAATCCGAATTTAGACTTGTTGATTATTGAATAATAAAAATAAAGGAAAAGCGGAGGCATTCTTTATCTAGAGTTTGTAACCCATTATTTCTGGTTCTTTCTGTTCGGTATCAATCTCAAGGCTTCATTCGACAACACCTGAGGAAGAATGGACTACTACTGAAGTAACACTTGCTAATTATAATTCCAAGGCTCTTGGTGCTATATCAAGTCATGTTGATAAACACATGTTTCGACTTGTTATAAATTAAAATGTAGCAAAAACACTACAAGAAAACTGATCTTTCGCGATTGCTTTTGGCGATGGAAAAAAAAGCAGTCACGTTTGAGTATATAAGGAGACGGCCTTTGTGACTGCATTTAGTGCAGTCACAGTAGGCTAGCGTGATGGCTAAGCAGTCACGGATGCCATCACATTATATGTTTTTCCCTCTAGCGCCAACAACGTAGTCTGGGCGGGAAGGCGAAATTCTAATTTTTATCAAAGGCGATGGCTTTAGCAATCGCGTTTTATAAAAATATTAAATTTAACAATTTTAAAATTGAATTTTTAATTTTTTTTAAAGGCGACTGCTTTTGCAATCGCGTTATATAAAGAAAAAAATTAAAATTATCCAATTAAATAATTAAAAAACCCTTTTCTTTTCTTATACCATTCCACGGTTTATTTAGAAAACCCTTTTGTTTTCTTCTGCCTCTCTCATTTCTCACCCTCCAGCGGCGTTCTTGACCCAGCGGCGATTCCAGCGGTTATTCTTCCTCCGGCGCCTATTCTTCCTATTCCAAGGTACAACTATCTCTCTCTCTCTCTCTCTCTCTCTCTCTCTCGCCCTCTCTCTTGCTCTCGCTCTCTCTCTCTCGCTCTCTCTCTCGCTCTCTCTCTCCATGTCTACTCTAACGCGATGGCAAAAGCAATCGCGAAAAATAATTGACAAAGGCGACGGCTTTTTTCAGTCACCTTATCTTTTTCGCGACAAGGCTTTACGCGATTGCCATTGCGACGGCTTTTCCCGTCGCGTTAGCCTTCCGCGACGGCTTTAAGGGTTTACGCGACGACTTTTGGCCGTCGTGAAAGACCAGTTTTCTTGTAGTGAAATAGCATGGGATATTCTGCAAGGTCATTGTGAAGGTGATGATAGTGTTAAGGGCACTAGATTGAGAATTCTCATGACCAAGTTTGAAAACTTGAGGATGAATGAGACTGAGGACATAAAGAGCTATTCGGCTAAATTGAGAGAAATCTCAAATAAATGTCTACCTAGGTGAGCCTATATCTAATGCTAGGTTAGTAAGTAAGATGTTGAGAACTGTTACTGAAAAATTCAATATTAAAATTGCTGCTATTGAAGAAGCACATGATACCACAACCATGGGATTAGATACTCTTGTGGGTAAACTGACCATGTTTGAGATGAACACGTCAATTCAACAGCAACATAAAGGTGTAAATATTGCTCTTGCAACTGCTCTCTTTAATGTATCCAAAGTACCAAAAGAGATTGAAGATATTTCTAAAAAAATTGACACTTCAAATTTGGAAACGGAAGATATTGCCTTTTTAACCAAAAAATTTACTACTTTTCTCAAAAATAAATGGGACAACAAATTTTCTTCTAAAATTCAAAATACTTTTGAATAACCAAAAAAGGATACTGACAGTAGTTTCAAGAAACCTACTAGTTTTGATCTGAAACTGTTCAATATAGAGCCTGCAAAGGCTTTGGACACTATGTCAATGAGTGTGCCAATACTCTGAATAAAAAGGGAATGAGCTTTTTTGCGACCCTTAGTGACGGTGAGGACGAAGACGAAACGCTAAACTTAGCAATCATGGAAATCTCGCCTCCTAGTCACGAACTACAGACTGATGTAGCTTCAGATGTAGTCACACCAACCATCACATCTTCTGACTCTGAATTCTACTGTTTCAATTCTTCCCTTACTGAAAAAATAGAGAATGAAGAAGAAAGTGATGGAAGTTACCAAGAACTTCTTGATGCTTATGCTGACTTATTTGCTGACGGGGAAAAACGAGTAGAAAAAATTGATGTTTTCGAAAAGTTAATGAGAAACTCTACTGAAATTTCCACTTTAAAAGGTGATCTTGAAAAGGTTACCACTAAAAATGACAATCAAAAGGATGTCATAACCAAACTTGAGGTCATGTTCACTAAACGTGATATTGAACTCGAGAAGACCAAAACAGAACTCGAAAAGGCAAATAGAACTTTTGCAAAATTAAATACTGGAAAGGCCAAACTTGAGGAAGTTCTGAGTATTGGAAATAATTCGAAAAATGGTCTTGGCTATGAATCCACTTTTGTGAAAAAATGAGAGAGTTCGTCAAAAACCAAAGTTTTTCAAAATCATAAAACAAATTCTAAGAAAAGGAAGTTTGTATGCCATTACTGTTTTGTCCCAGGTCACATCAAACCCTTTTGTTACCAGAGAATTCATTATCTTGGAAAATCTGCTCCACAGATGAGCTACCGGATGTACTCACATCACTAGAAATCTTGGCAGTTTGTGTTGGTGGAAAAGAAAAGTGAGGAATGCAAGGTGGTATTCACCTCACTCAAGAGCAGCATAGCTAGCTCATGCTATTTTGACAACAGGTGCTCGAGGCACATGACAGGTAATGTTGAGTTCCTAACCGATTACACTACTATAAAGGTGGAAACGTGAATTATGGGAGAGGAGCCCAAGGTAAGATTGTTGTTAAGGGTATTCTATGTGTTAATCATATGCCTAAGTTGAAAAATGTCTATCATGTGTGGAAGGCTTAAAAGCTAATCTCATTAGTATAAGACAACTATGTGATGACAATTTGTATGTTAAATTTGACAAGCATGAGTGTAAAGTGTTTGATAGCACTGATAAATGCTTGTTCATTAGAATGGGGTCTCAAGATAATTGTTACAAATTTGGTGACAACATAGCTTGCCTTATTTCCAAAGTAAATGATCTTGAGGTTTGGCATCAAAAGTTAGGTCATGCAAGTTTTAGGAAAATGGAAGAGTTGGTGAGATTTAATGTTGTTAAACACTTGCCTAAACTTGATTTCAAACAATCAAGTGTGTGTGATAGGGGTGGAAATGGTTTGGTTCAAACCGCGGTTTGGAACCAAACCGAGCCAAATCGTGTGATTTGGATCGGTTTTTAGACATAAGTGGTTTAGCTCGATTTGAGAAATTAATAAACCATGTGGTTCAGCTCAGCTTGGGGTTTGGCACTCCTAAAACGAACCGAGCCAAACCGTTCTATAATACTTTAAGATTGTTTGTAATTTTCATATGGTATGTTTTGTATTCTACTTTAAAGATTGTTCTATGATTGTTGTTTGGTGATTGGTATTTGATACTTTAGTTTCAAAGTAATCAAGTTATGCTTGTATTTATTCTAAGTACTTAATTATATTTATTAGTCATACAATAAAAAAGGGCAAACCCCGGTGCGCCAAGCGCTCCCCGCCAAGCGGGGGTTGGGAGAGGGAACCATTTGCTAGAGCCTTCCCCTGACAATTGTCAAGAGGTTGTTCGCCAAATATGGTTAACAAAAAAAATATGGTTTGAAATGCGGTTTGGACCGTGCTCTTAACCACAAAATCAAATTGCGGTTTAGACCGAACCAAACCAAACCATAGCGGTTTGGTTTAGCTCGGTTTGAATTTTTTTATGGTTCAGCTCGGTTTGAAATTTCTTCAAACCGAAGCTAGTGGTTTGACTTCTAAATTTGTCCAAACCGAGCTAAACCGAACCATTTCCACCCCTAGTGTGTGGTCCTTGCCAAAAGGGAAAGCAAACTAAGGCTTCCCACAAAAAGGTTGATCAAAGTTCCACTTCTGAGATTTTGGAACTAATCCATACTGACCTAATGGGAACCATTGAGGTTGAGAGCTTAAGTAAAAAGAAATACTCTTTTGTGTGTGTAGATGACTTCTCTAGGTACACATGGGTCCTATACTTGAAAGAAAAATCTGAAGCACTTGAAGTGTTTAAAGTGTGGTATAAAAAGGTAAAAAAATTGCATGGTAAGAAAGTGATTAAAATTCGGTCCGATCATAGAACTGAATATGAGAACTCTTTGTTCTCTGAATTTTGTGATTCCAAAGGAATAACCCATGATTTTCAGCCCTTAAAACTCCTCAACAAAATGGGGTGGCTGAAGGAAAGAATCGTACTTTACAAGAGATGGCACGTGTCATGCTTGTTTCTAAAAACATTTCTAAACGATTCTAGGCTGAGGCACTTAGTACGGCCTGTCACATAGGAAATAGAGTCTACTTAAGAGTTGGGTCAACCATGACTCCTTATGAAATACTTCTTGGTAAAAAACCTACTCTCAAGTACTTTCATGTTTTTGGATGCATATGTTACGTTCTAAATGATAGAGACTACCTATCTAAATTTGACTCAAGAGTGACAAAGATGTTTTCCAAGGTTATTCCACAAATAGCCGTGTCTATAGAGTTTACAACCTTAGAACTAAAACTGTGATCGAGTCTATTAATGTCACTTTGATGATACTGATGATTTGAATCTAAAAACTCTTGAAGATGATATCTCAGGTTGCTGTAAGTATCCCAATCCGGACCGCTATCCATCCGAGCATACGGAAAACACCGAAGGGTCACACTTCCCCGCGATCCTGAAGTCCTTGAGACTTCCAAAGGGACCAAACTGATCAAGCAAACCACCAAGGGACTGATCAGGCATAAAAGGCATCAAAAGGACCTTGCAGGAATGGCCAAAAAGTCAAAAAGCTGTCAGATCACAGCTTGAGCCTTGCGGACCTCTTTGCTGCATATAGGTCCGCACGGATCAACATGTTGACACCCAATAAATCCCCCAAATCCAGGATATCTTATGCAAATGCATAATAACCTAAGGATACAAATTATGTTTTTATTGTCGGTATTGGTCATATAAATCTCTGCAGCTGCATCTGACTATTTTTTTCTGTATGTCTGTGACTTTGGTTCCCAGCAAGATGCAAAACAGGAAGGATGAAACACTAGAAGAGCAATACGAGATTGTTAGTACCCTTTTTTATTTATGACCATTTAGAAATTGAGTTATCCGATGTGCATCTATATTTATGGGAGAAATATTTCTGCAAAGAACACTTGTGAGGAGGGAGTAATGTTTTCATGACCATGTACATCTATGTGAATGTTTATTGCTACATCTATTTTTGTGACGTTGGTTTATTATTACAATGTTTCTCTTTATTATTACAATGTTTCTCAGTGAAAATTTGGTGTAAAATTAATTTGTGATGTGAACTGAAAATAAATATTTTCCAAAAGGTTTAATTGGATAATTTGGGGGAAATGTGGTTTTTTTTTAAATAAATACTTTTCACAACGTTTTACAAAAAACGTTGTAAGATTAAAGACAACGTTTAACTAAAACGTTGTGGTACTTTTTAGCAACGATCTTGAAAATGTTGTGAAACACCTTTAACAACGTTTTTTAAACGTTGTGAAAGAGCATTTACAACATTTTTAAAATGTTATCTTAAGTTTGGACCTATTACAACGTTACATATCACAACATTTCATAAAACGTTGTGAAACACCTTTTACAACGTTTTTTAAACGTTGTGAAAGAGCTTATTTGTTATAGTAATTAAATGTAAAAGATTACCTCATTCAAATAGGTTGCAAATTCAACATTCGCATAATCATTTCGATCTAGCCGCATGTTCTCCGATAGAGTTAAGACGTGTATCTTTTTCCATATTGCAGATCTTTGAAGAGTTGATATGCTCACGATAGCCTTTATGTATTACGGGCAAAGTTTGACAGAAATCACCTCCAAATACTACAGTAATTCCACCTAAAGGTCTATCATCATCACGAATATCTTGAAGGCTACGGTCAACGGCCTCAACGTAACGACGATGTTGCATAGGAACCTAATCCCATATTATCAATTTTGCCTCTCGAAAAAGCTGTGCATGAATAGATTGCTTCGTGAATGAACATACAGTGTCTTCCAATAAATTTAGTGGTTGACAAAATGTAAAATGTGCGATTCTGCCACCGACCAACAATAACGATGCAATTCTGGATGATGCAACACAAATTACTATATTACCAAGCGATTGACTCACTCTTGCAATTGTGTTGTACAAAAACGTTTTACCTGTTCCCGCAACCCCATTCAAGAAGAAGATCCTCCCTTGATTTTCATTCACCGAAGAGATCACAATGTCGTAACAGTGTCGTTGACCTACATTCAAGCGATTGATATTTTCTTTTGCGCCAGTAGTGTGATCGTCATATTGAAGTTGTGTATGTTCCCATAAAAGGCTGTTGTTACCCATCATTTGTGTCCAATTATCAAATGGGAGTGGCATTGGTGGAAATTTTTGTAAGCATTTTCCAGGTTCTTGCAATATTTCATTCAAAAGACGCAAACCATAATCTACTATTTGTCTGTCATTCGGATTAAGAATTCCAAATTGGTTACGCAATATATGTGGAAGATCATCACATATATTCATTGCAAACTTATTCCACAGCTCATCGGGCTGCAACGGAGAACATTGTGTTAGAATAAGCGCAAACAATCTTCTTAATTGGTATCCAGTCTTCATAACTGATGCTTCTTCTAAACATTGCATCCATTCTTCATCATCTTCTAGACCACGTGCAGCACATGTATCTTTAAATGTATTATGCAAAATACCATTGTATGTCCGTAAATTTTCACATGATGTTGGCCCTTTAACATTACTTAGTAAGAGACAGAGATAAAATCTCTCGCTGCTAGAGGGGCTAGCAAAATATATTATACCAATTGCCTTGCTTGGATGAATTGAATGTGTTCATTTCCAACATTTACCTTGCCATGTGTAATGCTTTGGTATTTCTTGATAAGTTAAACTTCGAGCCCTTTGGTCAGATGCACAATAGATAAAAAAACCCATTAATTTTGTTACTTTCCCCTCGACTTGTTAAACTATCTCCTCTCATGAACATCTTGAATCGTAAGAAACATTATGTTCGTCTTCTAGATGTAGATCTAATCGAACAACATTAGGCAATTCTTCATGTAAACTATTGCCAAATAATCGCCATGCAGCTTCCGGTGGACCAACATATCTTGCATCAAGATATTGTTGGATCTCATCACCTCTTCCCAAAAGCATTGTTGTTCGGTCATGACATTTGTGTATGTACTTATTAATGTACTTAACACATGTCGATCCAACACATAACTCCACATTAATATGGCAGTCAATCATCTCCGTGAGATAAGGATTATAAGGTACAACATCTCGATTATCTACCTCTTTCCTTTGAACTATTAATACAACTCCCTTATCGCGACGATGATAGAATGGATAACCGTCATTATCAATAGAAGTTGTTTCAAAAAATGATTTAGGGTATCTTTTCTTACAGAAACTATTCTCCATACATGGAGCACTTGAGTTTCTCGTGACGTAAGGTCCATGTATTATACATCTCTTAACTGTGTCGAAAAGTGCATGTTTGCTATCTGGATCTGGTAACTCGGCGCATACCACCCTATCAAATTGTTTCGGAGTTTTGATCTTATGGGATTGTGCGAGAAAAAAAAAAGCATGCATATGCGGTAATCCCCTTTTCTGAAATTTAAATGTGAAAACATATGCTTCTATTATTCCAAACACCCTTTCATTTTTTTACTACATGCATTAAATGTCTTCTCTTCAATTCAAAAACTCGAGCAACCAAATATGGTCGATCCGATGCAATTTGATTAGGAAGTAGAGCATCACTAATTTCTGGCCATGCTGGGTTGGCTGTCATGGTTAAAAAAATATCTAGATGCCCGTAAGCGTGAGTAATAGCCATAAAATTCTGGAAAATTTCATACATCTGCCTTGGTCCACCGATGAAAGAAGACGGTAGGATAATCCTGTTCCAATTTGATCAGGTCTTGCACCCTCTTCATGAAAAATTTCGTGAAGATCTTTATACCATTCAAATTGAACAAATGACCCTTGATTTTCTCTAATATAAGCAAGACAGTTTTGTTTTGTTTCATCCCAGACATCGACCAAAAATACCTGAAAGAGTTTTTGGGCACTTAGAATTGTTGAATAATTTGTGCTCCGTTCAAATATATGATTCCTATAGTAATCCATCATTGTGAGTTGATTTTTGAATTTAGTACTCGGAGCATTTTTATCCAAATCCCAAAGAGTCGTCATAAACGGCTCCCATCCGAGCTCGCTGAAAGGAAACAATAACACGTAATGCAATGGTGCGTATGCTGGATGACATTCACTTATCCGCATCAAGCCTTGGTTCGCTCTGTAATGTAGAACAATATCTCTAAATTCCCTTATCTCAGTTCCATCACCGGGCAATATTACTGCAATCTCATCTACAGTTGGTGCATTATACCTTCGTTGATCTCTTCTCGGATCAAAGCGCAAATATGCTGGTACACTTTGATTAGACTCATCTTGAATGTGTTCTTCTAATAGCTCGTATGATTGACGGAAGATAGATACAAATTCATTATTTTCTAACAAACATTCCTGGATGGCAGCTAACAACTCTCGATCTAATGTAGGATTCTGTCGCTCACGGCTCTCTAAAGCTCTAACCGGGTCATATATGTAAAGTTGAGCATATCTAGGATCTGTATTCAGTTCTGGTAATAATGAACCCGAACGATGTCGTAACTCGCCGTGTAAAATAAAGCTATAAGGGCCTCTACCCGGGAGAACCCTATCATCGAACGAACACCCAAGACTGGTAAAAGCATTTGCAGCATTATACTGCCTAATATGTTGTAAAAACGATCTCGAATGGTTATTAGTACCATCGTATAATGTCCTCAACAGGGTAGGTGGATCACGAAGTTTATGAAGCTTCACTTGCCCATCCGAGCAACATGTACCAAATTTGGGATTACTTTTTGAAGAGCGAGTCAATTTCTCATCAATCCAATGCAAGGCTTTACATTGTTTACAAATGATGTTCATTTCTCTAAGGGAATGCCGACTTTGACCGATATTTTCTTGATTCTCTATTTCGAGGGGACGAAACTCCTGCTCTTCAAATTCATGTATGGGCTCATTTTCTTCGGTAACGCCTATAAGTTCATTTTCTTCGTTTGTAGTTGACGCAGTCTCTTGTTCGCACAATCGTCTCCTCCTTTGTGCCAATGACCGTCTCGAAGGACCCAAATTTGTGGGTATATTTTGTTGAAGTCTTTCTTGTTCGACTCTAGCTCTAGCAAATCGTCTAGATTGTCCAACTCCACGTGTGTTACGGGGAGTTCGACGTTGTGTCGTCGTAGTCATCACCTCTAGAGATATAGAAGTATCCTGGCTAAGTATGTAATTTCTAGAAGAGGAACATTCTCCCAACTTCATATTCAATGAAGGTATAAGCCTTTGTCGGGTTGTGGGTAGTTGTTCGAAAATTTCGACGTCATCATCCTAGACATTTTTTTTTCAAAAAAATAAATGTAAATTCCAGATGTATGAATCATATTATTATTATTATTTCAATTTTAGGTAACTAAACTTGTAATTTTTGAAAATGTCATAATTTCAATAAATAAAAGATGGTAATGAAGATAACATGTAGTGGTAGTGTTGGTTCTTTTCCTTTGCTAGAATTTGGATCCATTGCGTTAGAACTTAATCAAAGAGTAAGCTGGTATCGAAAGTAGATCATGAGATTAGTTATAACTATGCAATGGCCTAATTTCAGCCTACTCGTGCCCTAATATAGAGAAAATATATAGAATGTGCTTTTTAAAAAAAATATTAAAGAGAAATGACCAATTATAGCAAATGTGGTAAGAAAATAAAGAGATACTTCCTGCGTCCAATATAGATATCACATTTTTTTGTGATAAATTTGTTTGAACTTTGGAAAATGTACGATCTAACTCACATAAAGCCCATAATTTATGAAAGAACAATGGTACATCACAAAAATCAAGCTATAAGTACTACAATTTCAATGACCCAAGAATCACTAAAATAAGAGAGAACAATATTTCATTATAGATCGTTCTATGGCCATCATAATCAGACATGGAGTTGCATTAACATGTTGTATTTCTTCTCTGAGTATGTTCTAATCTACTCTTGCTACATATGTACATTGATTCTTCTATTATTTTAGAAATGATATAAGAAGCTAAGGCACAAATTGCAGAGTCCAAGAAATGTGAAATTGGGTTGCTCTCAACTGAAGCCTTGGACTTAGCGACCTCCAAATATATGAAAACTCTTTACAGATTCATACATATTTTTGTTCGCCAAACACCATTACCCCGTATGGACATTCATTTTGGGACGGAGGGAGTAATTTAGTTTGGAGTTCTCCCTCTTTCTTATTGCTGTGAATAAGCTAATAGTGCTTAGGTGCAAGTAATTTTTTTATTCTCTTTTCGTGGCTCTATTATGCATTTTTTATTTACTATCTTCAGTTTTGCAAATCTAATATTGTTATTTGGATTATTATTTTGGGATTTAGAGACTAGAAACAGTAGTAGTAGAATATGAATCTCATTTTTTTTTCTGTAGCAATGTAAACCAAAGGGATATTCATGTTGAGACAAACTTGAAACACATTATGTGCACAATTTAAATGACGAATCCATATTCCAATCCTAAAATTCTGAATAAATATTTTTATAACGTGTAGACGAAAATACCGAAAACTAATTAAGAGATTAAGTTGTTTCTCTGTGTACAAAGCATCAGCAGCAAGGTCCTTTTGATGTATGTGTATATTTAATAAAAGAGTTATCGGATCTAAATACACTTTAAGTTGGTGTTGTGTATTTATTAAACTAATAATAGTTATTCATTGGGACAGAGAGTAAGTTGATTCTTTCTGTAATATGGGAAGAAATAAATTCTGATTTTTGATTCAACTTTCTTCCCCCTTCATCAATTTCTTAATGCAATGAAACTAAAAGACGTAGCCGAGGTAAAAGATAAGCACCATGTATTGATTCAACTTTCTTCTATTGCTTCTCGGCATTACTTTGTCGGGAGAACTCCTATTAGGAATAACAGACCTCTGATAGCAATTAGAAGGGCTAGACATCAGTCATCACATCACCTTACCTATGCTAACAAATTTTATGTTTGCCATCTACATTGGCATGAAATATTGGCTAAAATGTTGGTATGCTTATCTTTTTCCATTTTTTTCTGAGCCTTCTTATCATTACCTTTTATGTGGTTAGTGGGTAAAGGGCTATTTGGATCGCAAAGAAGAACTCTACATATCCTGAAAGATACTTGATGTGCACAATTTAGCATTGTGTAGGAAAAGAAAACACTGGCGTAGTATGGCTTTGTGTTCTCTAGAGAAGACCTGAAATTCCATATGTAGCATGCTAAACAAGAATCCATGTTCTCTTAAAGTGCTTGGAAGTTGAGTAAGCTAATTAGGGAAATCAACACAATGCAAACCCATGGTTACGTTGAGGTGGATGTGGGGCAAGCAAAAAAACAACAAAGCTGGAAGTCAAACTACTCTCTCAGTTAAAAACAGGTAAATTTAAAACTCCTAATTTATGTTAGACAAAATCTATACAATCGAGCACAAATGAGAAAACAATTACAATGAATTGAAATATAATATACAACATAAAAATAATAAAGAGAAAACCGTAAATTCATTGTCTTGAGTTTGCTTGAATCCGTGCCGTAACCTCCTTGAATCGTCATCTTGAATTTGCTTGAATCCGAGTCGTGTGTGACACACTCTCCTTAAGACTAATTCGCTCCCTCACTACGAGTGCTCGAGGTCTTCAATGGACGTTAGTCTCCCAGGATAAAACGGATGAACCGGAACAACTTTGCACTTAAGTTTTCCGGCGAATTTCCCTATGCTTGGACAAAATCACCATGGATATTTCTCTAGGAGGCAAACGGAAGAAGATAACAAATTGCAAGAGGGAGGGTGGGTGGAAAGATTGATGAAAAAACATTCTAGTTACTTGTTGTGGGTAACTCTCATCTAGCTCCACCAAAAGTCCTAGGATTTTATATGAAGGTCCTTTCAATTTGTAACCCCAAGACTCTTGGTATGTATCCAATTAATCCCTTAATAATTTGGATTTATGGAACATCAATATCCAATTAATCCCTTAATAATTTGGATTTATGGAACATCATCAATATCCAATTAATCCCTTAATAATTTGGATTTATGGAACATCAATATTTTGATGAAGTTTCAAAAGTTACACTTTCAACCCATCAACTTTGAGCTATCATATCTTTCTTATTCAATACCAAATTGGACATCTAGATATTTCATTTTCATGTTCTCACAACATGAAACATGAACCCACAATAATCTTTGTCAAACGACAAACGATTCATGTAAAGAAAATACACAATTTCCTTCACATATAACAAATTTTTCCAACAATCCCCCACATGAAGGAAATTAATGACGAGTTTGGTGATAGAGTCAGACGGACGAAAACTTGCATACGATAGGTGTGGGAATGCCCATTGAACCTTCGCTCGTACAAGCATATTTACTCTACTCATAGTCGGTAGACGCGATGTCACTTGAACCGTTATGCTTTTTGTGTAGCCGATCATATACTTGACACAAGTAACGTCCTAACATAGTTCAATTCTCATAGCTATGTTCATTCACCCCTGAACATTTTGCCTGGTTACGTGAGAGGGTCTAAGAATTGAGCCTCTCACAATTCTTCTCGGCGGCCCCACTTCTCTCTCACATAGGTGATTTCTTAAAGGTAACCCGTATTACCCGCTCGAATTTTTGACGCGTAAGAATCATTAAAATCCATAAGCTTATCCTTGTCCTTTCGGGATGTCACTAACGGGAATGGACTTGGGGTTGGTTCCCACGGTGACGCCAAGTCTTTTAACGATTAGGTTGTCCCATTGAATCTAGTTCTTGGGATCTCCAAGTCATCTAGATTGGGTTTTCCCTTTGTGTTTAACTTTTAAGAGGCTTACGTCTCATTCCCCTCATCGAACTTTCAACTAACTCTCTATTTAACCCTTTGGTTAACGGATCCGTTTATCATTTGACTTCACATTGTCAAATTAGTTGAGAGTAGTTATTTAATGGTATTATGTCTTAGACATAAATGTCTAGATTACCATTACACACATTGCTATATGTCATGTCAATCATAAATTGACTTTAGCAATATAACATCTTGCTACCACAAGCTTTATCCATGGGACAAGTGTTAACACAAATTCATTCTAGTGATTTTATATTGATCCTATCAAATTCATCAAGAATATCCATCTAATGACTTGTTTAACAACGAGTCCATTAGTTTTCCTTGAATTTGAATCAAATGATCAAATTTACTAGAATTTTCTTAGTTAACAAATCGTAATTTGGATTTAATTAACAAAGTGATGTAGTCACTCTTGTTTATATCCACATAATCAAACCTTTGATGTCCTCTTTGTACTTGTCTCAAGTCATACAAGGCTTCACAAACTAGCACATTTCCTTCTAGGTTCCATTTCATGAACCGTTTCAATACTTTGATCTATTTCATTCAAAGTATCGTTTATTCACTTCCATGAATTTGACATCAATACATGATTTCCATTGATCTGAAACATAATCCACCATTTAGTAACCAATTTTAATTTATTTGATAATTGGACTTTCTAATTTGCGAAGCACCCCCACATTTACAAGTGTACGTAGGCCTACGTTTCAATACTTCATATAGATATCTCATTGTTTTATTGGAGAAACCTTTCGAGAAGGTAATTATTTTTCAAATTATACTAACCCCCATATTTTTGAGTTAGTTTTAAAATTAGCAATAATGTCAATTTTCATTATTAACACCATTTGATTATGGTGTACATTGTGGACACTTTGTTTCATTGCTCATGTACAACAATCCCCTTGGGTTGTTCTATGTAAATTTTCTCTTCTAAATCGACATTTAGAAAGGTTATTTACATCCATTTGATGTATTTTAAATTTTTGCTATGCAGCAGTTGCAAATGCAAATCTTTATTCTCGTGATAAAAGAATAAGTATAAAAGTAATCAAGGTATTCATTTTTCTTGTAATTCTCAATTATAAGTCTAGCATTGTACTCATTGATTGTTCCATCGGTATTCATTTTCAATTTTTTTTTAAATTCACTTATATGCTAGTGTTTTACTACTATGAGGTAAATCAACTAGTTTTCAAGTGTGATTTTTCAAGATTGAATAAATCTCATTTTTAATGGCCTATTTCCACAAAGATCCTTCCAAAGAGCTTAATGTCTTTATAACTTTGTGATTCACTTTCTATCATGGAGGTTAGAAAATCCGGGCCATAGAATTTTCTTATCCTACCTCATTTGCTATGTTGAGGTCATGCCTCTTCTTTATCATTCCTTATGATAAGTTTCTTCTCCCTTCTATTGAATCATGAATCCGTTTAAATGAGTTTGCCTCATCTTTTAATTTATACGGAAACATATTCTTAAAGAAAAAAGTGCTTCATGATTCCATTATTGAATCTTGAATTCATACACAAGAATTCTATAATCACAACTATTGTAAGCATACCAACCATATGCAATCAATAGTATTTAGTGTAACATATACACAAACTACATTTAGTTGTGTTTTATCACTACCTCTTTATTAAGTTGATTTTCAACTTTTTCTTTAAAGAGATAAAATTCAACATTTTGCTTTTTAGCAAGCAATGTTAAAGGTAAAAATTTATATTTTACCGTCATCTAGTGAATAACATTCACCCCACAAGCATCAATATGACTTGATTATAGCTTCAAGCATATATTTGATAAGTCTTGTTTGACCATAAAAAGAGATTCATTCTCATTATTAATCACTTGAATACCCTTTCATTTCATTCATTCCAACATCATGAATTTCATTCTTGATGACATCACAATTGTCACTCAAGACACAAGGTATATGCTTGACTTTTTCAAACAAGTTTGGCTTTTTAAACACGTTTGACTTTTCAAATGATTTTGACAATTCAAACAAGTTTGACCCACTTTGTCTTTGTATTAAGCATTTAGGCATGCTTCATCACATTTGCTTTCGCCAAAAGAAATGTTAGACAACTTTTACTTCAAAGTTCTATTCTCTTTTTCAACACAAAGACGAATAGCACACACCTCAACATTCATTATGTTTGAAGTGATTTTAAAATATTTTCAAGTGGGAAGCAATTTCTCAATTATTGTCATCACTTGAGAATTTCACTCAACACCATCCATTCTACATGGTTTTCATGAAATACTATTTCCACTTCTTCCATATGATTTTTTATTTCATTTATGGAGTCCACTATCAAGGAAGCGAATTACTATAATTTTCAATGCACCCGCATTTTCGATTTTAGATTTATAGTTCAACGACTCCCACAAATGTTTTGCCATTTTCTTGGTACTATACACATTTTATAATGAATCCGACAATTCATTAAGTATATAGTTCCGATAAAGAAAATTCACATGCTTCAACCACACTCACGGCTTGAACATCCATCACATTTTCACCCAACTTTGTAGGATCTTCCAAAAGAAACCTCTCTAAGTTCAAGGTGGTCAAGTAGAACATATTTTGTTGCCATCACTTAAAGTCAAGGCCAACAAAATTTTCTAACTTCTCACTATGGTGATCCGATATATTTGGAACAACCACATTCCATTATAAATTTGTCTCCACACAAAGAGCCTTTAATTTTCAACAATTATCACTTTGTTGTTACAAATATAACTCTCTAACTTAATTAGAGAATTCACTTTAAGAATAAATTGCTAATTCAATAGGAGAATTAACACAATTTATTTCTTATAACCACTCATATTTATAAACCTCTAAATTCCTTAATGGAATTATAATTGAAGGTTAATTATTCCAAAACTTTAAAGGTCTCATCTTGGAGCACCTCTAAATTAGAGAAAAAACACATTCTCATTTACAAAATACACAATTTCTTTTAGAAGTTTTCATTCTAAATATTTTGTATTATTTGTCATCATCACCAACAATAAGATTTAACAACTTCCTTCAAGAAGTCTTATTGTTTTTATCTTTATGACATTAGTCACATATTCTCCCAATAGGTTTTAAGAACTTCTTTCAAGACGCCCTATGATTTTGTTCTTGTAACATTTTTCAATGTTCACAATAATGGAATTTAACAACTTCTTTCAAGAAGCTCCATTTTTATTTTTGTGACTTTTATCACTATTGACACTAATAGGATTTAACAACTCCGTTCAAGAAGCCCTATCATCTTTGTCAATAGATTATTGAAAATATGCAACGTTAAAGAAATACATCTTTCAACGTTCATCTTCTCAACTTAGTTCAACGAACTTTTCGTTAACGTTAAAGATTACTTCTTTACCCGTTAATTTTCTCAACTTAGTTCCAACGAACTTTTCATTTATAAAATGTAACGTTAAAGACTAAATCTTTACCCGTTCATTTTCTCAACATAGTTCCAATGAACTATTCATTTCACAATATGATTCTTTTGAACCATAAGAACGTTAAAGATGACATCTTTAACCGTTCATTTCCTCAATTTAGTTCAAACGAACTTTCAAATTTTTTTTTTCTCACTATGATTTCCATGAACCATAAGAGATCTATCATCCATTGTATAAATACTAGAAGTGGCATCACCACAACTGTTCTGTTCTGAAATTTTTATCTCCATCTTCACTTAATAACTTTCCGATCCCACCGTCCAGAATATTCTTCTATGAGTCAGGAACATGCCCACCAAATTTGAGCTCGATCCAACGGTTAACGAACCGGAAAATGAAGTTTTTCCACAGATGGTCATAGAAAATCTGTGCTGGAAATTTGCTTCTTTTTCATCAAATTTTCGTCTCTTTTTGCCATCTCTTTACGTCTTTTCTCTTGTGGTCATTGATCCACCGGATTTTTCAAATCTGTAATTCTTTCTCAAATAAGAGAATAGATTAGTCTTAAGATTGTTAGACAAAATCTATACAATCGAGCACAAATGAGAAAAGAATTACAATGAATTGAAATATAATATACAACATAAAAATAATAAAGAGAAAACCGTAAATTCATTGTCTTGAGTTTGCTTGAATCCGTGCCGTAACCTCCTTGAATCGTCATCTTGAATTTGCTTGAATCCGAGTCGTGTGTGACACACTCTCCTTAAGACTAATTCGCTCCCTCACTACGAGTGCTCGAGGTCTTCAATGGACGTTAGTCTCCCAGGATAAAACGGATGAACCGGAACAACTTTGCACTTAAGTTTTCCGGCGAATTTCCCTATGCTTGGACAAAATCACCATGGATATTTCTCTAGGAGGCCAACGGAAGAAGATAACAAATTGCAAGAGGGAGGGTGGGTGGAAAGATTGATGAAAAAACATTCTAGTTACTTGTTGTGGGTAACTCTCATCTAGCTCCACCAAAAGTCCTAGGATTTTATATGAAGGTCCTTTCAATTTGTAACCCCAAGACTCTTGGTATGTATCCAATTAATCCCTTAATAATTTGGATTTATGGAACATCAATATCCAATTAATCCCTTAATAATTTGGATTTATGGAACATCATCAATATCCAATTAATCCCTTAATAATTTGGATTTATGGAACATCAATATTTTGATGAAGTTTCAAAAGTTACACTTTCAACCCATCAACTTTGAGCTATCATATCTTTCTTATCCAATACCAAATTGGACATCTAGATATTTCATTTTCATGTTCTCACAACATGAAACATGAACCCACAATCATCTTTGTCAAACGACAAACGATTCATGTAAAGAAAATACACAATTTCCTTCACATATAACAAATTTTTCCAACAATTTACACCCTCCCCCCACCCCCATCAAGATTTAAAAATGAAAAATAAGAGCTAATGACAACAGATTGAGGACAACAAATGACAACAGATTAATGACCCAAGGCACATCACCCCCCCCCCTCCAAACACACACAAACACTCATATAAACATATCTAAAAAAAAATAGAATAAACACAACACAAGATTACAAAAAATAAACAAGTCATAACCAAAATATACCAAAAGAGAGTCAGAAGGTTACAATTGGGGAAAGAAAACTAAATTAAATTATCCCCTAAGAGCTATCAAATCCAAATAAATGAATGCAACAAATCAGTGGAACAAATCAACCCTTAAAAGTAAAGAGAGAGAGAGAGGTAAAGAGAAAGCGTACCTGAAGCAGAAATTCGAAAACTAATAGAAGTTTGTACTCCCTCCGTCCCGCTCAATTGAGCCATGGGGTAAATTCACGGTTCTTAAGAAAAATGAATAAAGTGGGTAGAAATTAGAGGAGAGAGAATGTAAAAGTTAAATGTGTGGTAGGGAATAGGAGAGAGAATGTAAAAGTTAAAAATATTTAATAGGAGAGAGAATGAGTGGGAGGAATAGTAAGTTAATGTTTGATTTTTTTTGTAAATATGTTAAAATTATAAGGGTATAATGAATGATTTTTTTGAAAATATATAAACATTATGAGGGTATAAATGTCCGAAACACTGTTCATTTCTTTCCATTTATGGAATGGCTCAATTGAAGTGGGACGTCCCAAAAAGGAAAGTGACTCAATTGAGGTGGGACGGAGGTAGTAGCTTTCTTGAAGGTTGTTGATCTCAATTCAATTGATTTGTAGCTTTCTTGAAGGCTGTTGATCTCAATTCAATCGAACTGCGGAATAGGGTTTAGGACCTTCAGGTGTTTATATGGCAACCTAATCGGTCCTTCCATGATTTGGGAAGGATATGGGAGTGAGAAAGTAGCAAGCTGAAGGCAGAATCCATGGAGAAAACGCGAGAGAACAGGTCTTTTCCAATTTGGAGAGGAGATGCGCAGTAGAAGGAGTCCAAAACAGGAAAAAAACATCATCCCTTGGATCAGTGCAGTTACGAATCAATACAGACCCTTCTTTGTCTAAAGTCAATAGGCAGTTAAAAAGCTGAGCATTATTATATATTAGATATTATAAACTTACTTTTATACACATTCGAGATCAAATTGTCTACTCCCTCCGTCCCACCCGACTTAGGTCAATTTGTCATTTCGAACGTCTCATTCGACTTCAGAAGTCCCAAAATGGCATGTTTATATTACTTTTATATTCAATGGAACCACTTGTCATATTCACAATAACAATCTCATTACTATTTCTCTCACTCATTCTCTCTCCTATTTTACTTTTCATACTCACAATATCTACTACACTCATTCTCTCTTCTCTTATTCTATTAATATTTCTTAATGATGAGCCATAACTTAGGATCAATTCTAAACCAAACAATCCATAAGAAAACCGGATCGAGACACTAAGATGGCAAGCCAAACCGCAAGAGGCGGTCTCCCCAAACCGGTTAATGGCGGTTTCCCCCTTAACCGAATATCCCCTTTTTAGCTCCCCTTGAATCCTCCTTTAACCTTCTCTCCCTTAACCAAAGTCAAATCAGCCCTTCCTCGCATTCATACCGCCTATGCAGCTTTCCCCAAGATGCTTTCCTAGTCCCATGTGGTATCGCCCATTTCCCCCCATACCACCTTCATCATACCGCCACTCACACTCATCCTTCTCCTCTCCAACCTGCAAATTGCGGTTTCCCCTAGAGCTTCTCCCCTTTTTTCCTTAGCCCAATTCAAATATCTTATAGGCCCAATCCCCATCATTATATGTGTTTTCCTCCCATAACGAATGGGAGCATACCGCCCCAAATCCTTGTTCCAGTCAATCCATACCGCCCTAGGCGGTTTCCCCTTACCATATAATGTATTTTCTTCATGAAGTTTTCCAATCTCACTCCATCTTCTCAAATATCTATGAAGGTCTCACCAGCCAAGATCTAGGACCAAGATAAATGAGGCTAGCCATATAATGAGCATACCGCCCTAATGGACCATCCCCGTGAAGTTTCCTTTACCTATCCAACTACATTCATGATCTTCCCATACTTGACTTGTACGATCGTTCCCTACTACAAATGTCTGCAACCCCTCCACGTGTAATAACCCCAAGTACCCTAGAATGGTCCCCCTACAAGTATGACGATTGACTAGGTGGTCCCTCCGATAAAGATCTCCATAACTCCACTCCCTCTACATGAAAGTGATGATGCTCCCATAATCTTTGTCCCAACAGAGACTTGTTCCACACTCTCCCAACCTAAAGGATCCTCCGCCAATGAGGTATGAGCACGTGTCTCCTTAATAGTGATAATAGTCCAAACATCTCCCTCATATAAATATGACTTCTCCCTCAAGGCAGAAGATAAGTCGCTTGAACTCAAGCCAATTTCCATACTCCATACTTCATAGCTTCATCTCCATCATTGTTTTCTTATCCTAACGCCAGAGCCTCATCGCCGGGGACCCCCGGGCTTTGACCCAACGGTTTTCTCTCTTATTCTCAGGTCAAGAGGATCAAGTTAAGCCAGATATCCGACCGCCTTCATCCTTGAATTGGACCACTATTGCATACCCATTTCTCTTGGTAGCATCACTTAATTTTTGTATCGAGAGAGAAAAATCTAAATCGAATGGGACGGAAGGAGTACATTATTTTTGTGTGTCATTATAAACTAAACAATTGAAGATATTCATATCTCGCAATTAGGTTCGATCACTTTGTAGTATACAAAATTGGTGGTAAAGATTTGGTGATAAATCACATCATTTGGTTTGATCTATGATTTTACCCTTCCAAATCGGATCAAATCGGTTTAAAATAAATCACCAGACCAAACTAAAAAATCGAACCACAATATCGTCTTTTATGGCCATAGGATTCAATGTTGAATTAATATCCATCATTGTAAAAAACCTAACACTATATTTGAATCTTTCACCAACATTTCTTATTAAGAGGATAATATCAAGAATATATTTGTATATATTTTGTTACCTACATTATAGAGATCATGTCTATCATTAGAATTTCAAATTATGTACTCCCTCCGTCCCATTACAAGCCACACACTTTCCTTTTTGGGTGTTCCACTACAAACCACACACTTTCTAAAAAGGAAAGTTTTTATCACTATTCCCTCCACTCATTCTCTCTCCTACATTATTTTAATACTCACAACACCATTATAATTTACTATTCCCTCCACTCATTCTCTCTCTTATTTTACTTTTACACTCACAACATTTATATCATTATTTTTTTTCTTAATCTACGCATGAATAGTAACTGTGTTGCTACTAATGGGACAGAGGGAGTATAGCATAGGAAGATAATCTTTGTATCTCAATAAAAGATTATCTCTTGTACTAGAAATATGCTACCTCTTGTTAATAATAAAATTGAGTCATTCATATCAACTCTCTCTGTAACGACCACAAAATTTGACACTATTTTGGTCACATGTTGAGCACGTATATGTGGTGTATGTTGCATCACATTTCTTACATTGCTTTATAATTGTGATTCTTTTATGTTAGTTTAATATTTTAATAACTTTTTTGGCATTTTTAAGTATGCTAATAAATTAAATTATTTAATGACTAATTGAAACTAATAGGAATTGTGTAGTTAAATTAGTAATTGTTGAAATTTAACTAGAAACTTATAAAATATATTGAGGTGCTAAAATGTAAAAGTTAAAACTTAAGATATCTAATTGTAGCAATTCAATTCTTGGAGGAGCTTAAGTAAAACTTACTCAATGTATATCCTTAGGTTTTGTGTTTCATGGAGAAGCTTCATAATCAAAAGTCAGCCAAATTTACTCTCCTCTGTTCCAAGAGCAATACCAAGGTTTTCATTCAAAAAATCCCCATAAATCCAATTCTAACCCCTTCTTCAATCCGACTTCGTCTAAATGTTCGGGAAGCAGAGTAGATCATTTTCATCCGAATAGATTTTGAATTCTTTCGTTTTATTTCGGAAGGTAAGTTATTATTTCCTTCTTTAATTCTAGCTCATTTGATGTTCCATGTTACAATTGTTGAGGTATACATGTTGCATGTTACATTTGAGCATTTTCCTTGAGTTTGAAATGAATTGAAATGGTCTTGGTTGAGTTATACTGAGGTTGTGGTGGTACTAGCTTAAGGTGAAAGGGTAGGAGTAAATATGAAGGTTGTTAAGCAATTGTAATTGTTCAAACATCAGAGGGGAATTTCTGCTGAAGGGCACGACCGTGCTTGAGGTCACTAGTCGTTCCCAGGTTATGCAGTCGTGATACGAGTCATGTACATATTTGTACTCGTGCTGAATCGTGGCACGAGTCGTGCTGTCTGGCACGAGTTGTGCCCTGCTCTGTTTCTGATATGTCAGTTTTAAAGCAAATTATTCCTAATTACCTAATACATCTTTTATCCAATTGAACACGGTAATCAAAGTACAATATATGAACTACCAAATGAGGTCTTAACATATCAATTGTGATGTTGGGAAGGTTGTTTAATACTTGGTTAAAATAGGGTGGAACACTTGATTTCCATGAAACCCAAATTGCTCTAAACATTATGTGGTTGATCAAAGATCCTTGAAATATTATATTGAGTGTGTAGATCTTATGTGTAACTCAATATTGACTTGTTTAACATCTTTAATGGTGTGTTTGATAATTTTCCCTACTTTGGAATCCTAAGTTAATATGAATGGATCAAGGATTGATAGCCATTGTGCTATTTATGAGTAACACATGTGTATCATCTTATTATTATGTATTTGGTATGGTTCCCTAATTTGGAATCATATATTGGTTGTTTAAGCAAATATTTATTATTGTGCTTTTATTTAAGTCTAGCTGGTACTTGATTGTTACATCGGGCAGTGGTATGAGATTATAATGGCACTCGAGCCAAGTTCATTATAATACCATTCACTGGTTTCCCATTTTTACCCCCTTCCATTGGCCATGGTTGGGTTTTGCTAGCTCCCTTTGAGTGAGTTCTAGCTACAAGTTTGGAATATGACTTAGTGTCATTTTTCCCTTGTTGTTGATGTTGTTGCTTGGTTTCGGAACCTCTTCTTCAGCTGTTGATGCTGCTCAGACTATTATATCCTTTTGGTATTTAACCTTGGCTCAGTATCCTTCTAAGTGTTACGTTATTGCACTTATGTGTTTATCTTGCACCCTTCTATATGTTTACAAAAATGTGGTGTATACGATGAGTAAGTTGATATATGCTTTCATAATGTGATTTGCATATCATATTGTTTCATTCATAATAGCTTACTGAGATTTATCTCACCCCTTCCTTTTATTGTTTTCCTTAGATAAGGGAGAGCCAGGGAATAGGCCACATTGAGCATGGGGAGGACGTCGAGTTGGGTATGTTATTTTGGGAAGACATTTTGTATTTGTTTGCATTATGTAAATGTATAACCAATGGGTTAGTATACCCGAGACTTAAATATTATGTCACTATTTTTGGTACACTTTTAGTGATTGTAAATATTGTATGTAAAGAGAGCAAGTATGGAGTTATGTTCTTTGAGTTGTAATAGTTTGTAAAGTCTTGGAGTTTGGATTGTGTTGTTACCTTTAATGGTATATAGAAACTTTTAAGTTTAAACAGGTTTTGGTATATTAAAAATTAAGAAAGGACATTTCGAAAGTAAAAAGAAAATTATGACATCTTCCGAGCGTGTCCCGGACATGGGGCCAAGTAGGACCACGATTCGGGGCGCGTCACTCTCTCTCTCCCATGTATGAATTAACTTCGTCTAATCATCATTTATTCTATTATGGTATTAGTCATAATGATTCTTCTCCGCCAAACCTTAGCGGCAAAATCCTAAGTTGCCCCACCCTAATACCACCCCTTGATTCTGCCACCCACCATCAAAACTCTACCCTCCTAAACCACCACCACCCTTGGCTTAACCCCCCTTAGTCGAAACCCCTTCACACACACACATCTTCGCAAACCCCACCGCCTCCTTCTCCTCCTCCTAAATCATACCACCCTCGGCATATACCCAATAGTAGAAACCTATCGCCTAACACCACCATCCATACATCACCAATAAAACCCATGGTCAACCCTCCTTACCATGTACATAACCCTACAAATGGCAGCCACCACCCTTCTCAAATAGGATGATTTTATAAACCCCTCTCACTACCAAAACCCTACACCCCAAATCACACTACCCTTGACACAAAACAATCACTGAAATCCTAACCCTACATGCCGCCCCACCCTAACTTCTCCCTTTTTAACCAACGTCCCACCTTCTTTCTCTTTCCTTGTGTTACTTTATTTTCTCCGTCCAAAGCACCACCACCTTAGCCTCTTGTGGCTACCACCCGGTGCCCACCACCCTCAGCACATCCCAATTGCAGAGACCCATTATTTTGATGGCTTTTTGGAGTGTTTATGTGTACAGGAAATGGAAGGAAAATTTTGTAGATATGATTGAAAGGGATAGAGAAAGGAACGATCAATAGTGAAGCGGAAAATGAGAAAAGAATGGAAATTACACATTAAAAAAGTGTAGATAACCTTTATAATTCACTACCATTGGATAGTAATCGTTGATAGCTTTCCAACGATATGTGGCACGTCCAAATCGGAATAATTATGAAGAAGTTATTACCTCCGAAAGTTTGCAAAATAAGGTACAAGTCCGCGAAACACAAAGAGCAAACACACAGGCGAAGGAGGGAGGCCACACAAGAGGGCCGAGCTCAAGATTATAATCCAGAACCCCTGTGCGGTCTCACACCCTAGCTATGGCAGCCACACAGCCCCCATGACACTGCTTCTTCATTTTTCCTTTTTTGTGTCGGTTTTGGCCATCATTTCCTAATTTCGACTCTCCTCTCTGCCCCAAGTATAAATAGAACAACTTCAGCCATATTTTGAGATATCTTAGGTTTTAATATTTTTTGAAGAAGGCTTGTAAAAATTCAAAATCCATGTTTTATTTATTTTCTTTTTCTCTTTTATGGCTATTCGTACCTAAATTCTTGGTTCGTGGATTGGGTAAATAATAATTTGATCTTTATGTTAAGGTTTTATTTCTTCCTATTTCTTTCTCATTCTTGTTCTTCACAATATTTTTAAAGATCATTCTTGAGATAAATTGTATGATTAATATAGTCTTTGACTCTTGAATTTACTTGGGTATAAACCATTGAACTAGCGTGGAAAGTTTATAAAAGGACCATTGTTGGGATGAATAGATTTAATTGATGACCTAGCGGAATTCAAATGAATCTAGGTTCTTGTGTTTTGTGATTTAAATTGGATCTCTTAAATGTTTGTATTAACCTAGCAGAAATTATAAACAAGATAGAGATATTAGGGTTGCAATTCGCACATCAAACGTCTCAACCCTATATTTTTGTGAACGAACCCTTAAATGAGATTGATCTAATTTATTCCCTTGGAAATAATAGCATAAAGTGATAATAGTTATAATCACAATCCATAAATCCCTTTTCTTCTTGATTTCTTTTACTTGCTTTAATTATTGTTTTCCTAGTTTAATCAACAGTCAAATCAAAACCCCTTTTTCGTTACTTTTTGCATTATTTAAACATAATTGTTCACACGCGAGTCTCTGTGGATTCAACCCTTGCATGTGTACATATTACTACTACGGAGCACTAGTACACTTGCTATGTAATTATGAGGGAGAAATCCTCCAAGTTTTTTGTGCCGTTGCCGAGGACTTGTTGTGATTGAACAAGTTAATTTTCATAGTGCATGCTTGGTCGATGTTCATTGATTCCTACCTTGTGGCCATTGAACGACGATATTGATAGACTAGGTCGTCGCCTTAAGAAGCTAAAATTAAACAAGAGCAATCCCCTCTAAATTGACCTAGAACTTGATCCCTCTACTACCGAGGTAGAGGAGCAAAAGGCCGAGATGGCAGTACCACCGGCTCAAACAATGAATGACTTTTGTGTCCTAAAGTGGATGCATCTATATCATGCATTGTGCTGTATGAAGCAGCAAAGAACTTATAAGTCAAGGGTCAATATTTCAATATGTTGCCACATTATCAGGGCCTACCTTATGAGGATTCTTTGACTTTCTTGTGTGAGTACATGATGATTGTGTCTCACTTTCCAGGTATAGAAGGTGTGACAGATGAGCAGATTAGATTAAAATGCTTTCCCTACACTCTGAAAGGGGCGGCAAAGACTTGGTTTATGATGTTAACACCTAGGAGCATAGCACGTAGGATCAATTACATGATGTGTTTTTATAAAAATATTATCCCAATCTCACGTTGGCTAACATGAGGCAAAAGATAATAGGATTTGCCCAAGAAGTAGGTGAGCCTTTTCATGAAACATGGGATAGATTTAAGATGATGTTAGTTCAATGCCCCGATCATAATTTTCCTTTGCCCTTGCTAAATCAAGCTTTTTATGATGGCTTGAATCATGTTAATCAAGTCATGGTAGATAATGCGGTAGAGGGCACATTAGGAGCCAAAACCCCTCAAAAGACTCAAGATTTGTTTGAGATGTTAGGTGTTAGTTCTCAAGAAAAGAGCAATAGGGGTAAGGCTAGGGCATACATGAGTTGGAATCTAATGATAATTTAGCTAGGCAAGTGTCATAATTAATTGCTATGTTTAATGATAAAGGCGCTTCACTTAGTGCCAATGTTGTGCAAGATGCTTGTTCTATTTGTGGTTTACATACCCATGCTACTAACTTATGTCCTAGTGGTGCAAATTTTTTTGTTGATGATGAGCATGCACATGCATTGAACGGGTAAAACCCAAGGCCTTCGCAAAATAACCCTTATAGCAATACTTACAATCCGGGGTGGGGGAATCATCCCAACTTCTCATGGGGAGGAAAAGGTAATCAAAAGAAACCCCTTCACACTCCACCATCACAAGGGCAATTTGAGCTAAAGAAAGAGCCTTTGGAAGAGGTCATAGATCAAATGATATTAGAGCAACAACAGGCCTTAGGCCTTGAGGGAACATGATGCTGCCATAAAAAAAACTTGAAATTCAAATAGGGCAACTTGTTGAAGCCCTTCAAAGACACAAGCTCGGAACTTTCCCAAGTCAAGGGCAACAAGCTATGGTCATATCCACCCTCCAAAATGACAAAGTTGTAGGTAATGAAGTAATTTCTCCTTTTTCTTCTCCTTCTCCTCCTCATAATGCTGAAAAAGAATTTAAAAAGCGTACAAATAGATTGAGGGAAAATCCCAAAGATGTGTATATACCCCTTAAGCCATATGTACCACTGGTGTCGTTTCCCGGTCGGTTAATAAGACTAAAGATTGAGCAACAAATGAAGGAGTTAATGGACATGTTTTCCAACGTTAGTATAAATCTCTCATTCCTTAAAGTGATTAAAAACATTCATGCCTATGCAAAAAAATTCAAGGAAATAAATTCTAGAACGCATGGCCACAACTAATACTATAATAAATGTGGGGAATGGGAAGTTGTCCATGTCGGTGTGGATGAGAGGGTTGAGATATCGGTAGATGACATGTTGAAAAACCCCATGAATGATGAAGGGGATTCTTGTAAATTTATAGATGAGGTAAAGACATGTGTGCAAGAGGAGTTGTGGTAGGAGAGTGATTGTGCACAATTAGAGAAGATGCTAAGTGAAGGTGAGAATTCTAGGGATAATTTGGACGTCTATGCTATGGCTAGTAACAACAAGGACGACGGACAATCATGGAGTGACGTCCCGTATCATCCCCTAGACCGCTCCCACAAGGAGTGTCACCATTAAAATCTTTCTTCTCTCTAAAATCTAAAACAATTGATTCTTGTGCTCAATAGAGGAGTGCTAGTTTTCTTGATATTTTTTATTGCTTCTTTGCTAACATTGATAATCAAGATAGCTCCTCTAAAATTTTTGTTGAGGAAGATGTTCTTAAGAATTTGGATACTAAAGCATCGAATAAGTTTGGGGGAAAGGCCCCATGAAGAAGAAATAGAAAAAGGCTAAGAAAAATACCTCCAAAGTTTCTTGGGCACCACCGGAGCTAATAAATAACGGTACTTATGTGTGGAAATTTGTGGATGTTTGTGTCCAAGAGAGCATGCGATGGGCCAAAGGAAGGAAATCAAAGGCCAAAGATAATGTGGCCACCTCCAACCCCAACTAAAATTGGGGCCGTAGTCAGGCTAACGACTTTAAACAAATGCGCTTCTTGGGAGACAACCCAATTAGGTACATTTTATTTGCTTTATTTTATTTGTTTGTTGTGTCATATCATCCTTTAAACTCAATGCATGTGTTAGTTCTCTTTGCTATGAGGACATAGCATGTTTTGAGTTTAGAGGTAGAAATCTCTCCGAGTTTGTGGATTTATGGGGGAGTGTATATAGTATCACCCTCCAAAAAATACAAAAAAATTAAAAAAAAAAATTGTTCTTTTCATATTTAAGATGTTGGCTAAAGTCTATGATGATTTGAGAGTTCCTAATTTTAAATCATAAGTGTTATTATCAATAAGAGGATATAATTGCATTGAAACATGTAAAGTATGATTACTTCACATTTCACTTCCATATTATGTTCTTAATCATTGTTACCAATTTAGGAGACCTTTATATGATCACTTTGATATTCTCGGGGTCCCTAAAACATGTTTGCATGACTGTCAATAACACATCAATTAGGTTATTCGAGAAGTGATATATGGCTATTTTCTTTGAACCCTATTTGTGAGTTTTTAACTTCCTCGTCACTATAAAATTTTCGCTATAACCCCTTTTGAGATTTAAAAATAATAGAAATCTCTCACAAAGTGTGAGGTTATTAAAGACCGCCATTCGCCTTCATTTTGTACCCACATTATCCTACCCTTACACTTATACACTATTTTCTCATATATTCAAGAAAGTGAAACCAGAGAATGAATGGGAAATTGTGTTTATACTTAAAAAATCAAGGGTTGAGTGGAAAGTGGTCAACAAAAGAAATAAAAAAGAGTTATGTATTATATTGAAAAGAGGGGCTTGAGAAAAGTATTTAATGTATATTATTATTCGTGATCTATTTATATGGAAAGCAAAGAAAAACAAATCAAAGATAAAGAAAAAAAATCTGAAAAAAGCCTTGTTCTCTCTTATGTTTGAAGTGGAGAGTGAACAAAGGAAAGAAAGGTGATCAACCGCATGTGTGAAAGTATGCAAAATTTTAAGTTTGGGATTGAAATATGGGTTGACATGGGTGATCGAAGAGATAAACTCAAGTGAGGATATATGTTGAATACTTTCTAGTTTCATTTGCTTGACTTGTTATGTCCTTACCTACAATTTTAAACCGTGAACCTAGCCCGCGATTTTCGCGATACATTACAAGCTTTAAAGACATATTTGATCCCTAAAGAGTAGTCGGGTTGACAGTTGTGTTTAAACATGCATACGAGTATCCTTGCGCATAATTGCTATCTTTTATCATTGATTTAAAGCATGACATAAGTGGACCATATAAAATTTCTTACTATGGTGACAATGATCTTCCATTTATTCATTCATCTTTCATCATGAGGTGGAGAATTGTAAGTTAAATGCATCAATTTAAATGTAATACCATATTCATAATAACTCTTGTAAATTATGTGCGTTTGTAAAGATCTGAGTCTTGTTTGGCCGACAACCTTTTATATGATTTGAACATCCCAAAAATAATTTCTTTTGTTTAATTATTTAATTATTTTATTTTAGTTTTTGTTTTACTCGAGTACGAGCAAAAGATAAGTTTGGGGGTATTTGATTGATGTGTTTTCATCCATCCAAATGACATATCTTTAGACTTATTTATTGCTCAACTTTGGGTATTTTGATGAATTTTTGGATTGTTTATGAGTACAGGGAATGGAAGGAAAAATTTGCAGATAATGATTGAAAAGGATAGAGAAATGAATGATCAAGAGCGGAGCGGCAAAGGAGGAAAGAATGAAAATTACAGAAGTACAAAGTGGAGATAACCTTAAGAATTCACTATCATTGGATATTAATCGTTGAGAGCTTTCCAATGATATGTGGCACATCCCAATCGGAGTTCGTATAAAGAAGTTATGACCTCCGGAAGTTTACCGAAGAAGGTACAAGTCCGCTAAGCACGAAGGGCGACCGTACACACGAAGGAGGGAAGCCGCACAAGAGGGACGAGCTCAAGATTATAATCTAGACCCCTGTGCAGTCGTACACCCTAGCTAGGGCGGCCGCACAGGCCTCCGTGACAGCTTATTCATTTTTCCTTTTTCGTGTCGGTTTTGGCCCTCATTTCCTAATTTTGACCCTCCTCTCTCCCCCCAAGTATAAATAGAACAACTCCAGAAATATTTTGACATATCCTAGGTTTTAATATATTGTTTTGAAGAAGGCTTGTAAAGATTCAAAATTCAGATTTTATTTATTTTCTTTTTCTCTTTTATGGCTATTCGTAGCTAAATTATTGGTTCGTGGATTGGATAAATAACAATTTAATCTTTATGCTAAGGTTTTAATTCTTCCTATTTATTTCTCAATCTTTTTCTTCTCAATATTCTTAAACATCGTTCTTGAAATCAATTGTTTGATTAATATACTCTTTGACCCTTGAATTTACTTGGGTATAAGCCATTGCACTAGCGTGTGTAGTTTATACATGGACCATTTTAGAGATGGATAGATTAATTGATGACCTAGCGAAATTCAAACAAATATAGGTTATTGTGCTCTTGTGATTTAAATTGGATATCTTGAATGTTTGTATTAACCTAGTGGAAAGTATAAACAAGATAGAGATATTAGGGTTGCAATCCGCACATCAAATGTCGCTCTACCCGTCTCTGGTTTGATCAACACAATTCCAGCACCACTAACATTCTTTGTAGCAGACTCATCCGAGTAAACCTTCCAGCAATCATCAAGAAAACTCACTGTCTGTTGGCTTGATTGCTCCATCCCCTTGAAGCTCTTTTTTGGTGCGATCTCTTCTTGTCTTCTTTGGTAAACGTAAGCTCGACCAAGAAGTCAACCAGAGGTTGAGCTTGCAAAGCCTTTCGAGGCCTGTACTTGATGTCAAATTCCGTCAATTCGATAGACCAATTGAGCAGTCTACCTGAGCTTTCTGGCTTATGAAATATCTTCCAATGGGGTGAGCAGAGATGTAAGCTTGAAGCTTTCTGGCTGCTACCACTAAGGCATAGGCTATCTTTTCAGCAGTGAAGTACCTCCCCTCCATGTCAGACAAGGCCTTGCTCACAAAATAGACTAGTTTTTTAATGCCATTCTCTTCTCTTTGATAAAAACTGCAGCTACTGTCTGATCTTCAGCTGACAGGTAGACATGTAAACTTTCTCATTGGGTCGGGCTACTCAGAAATGGTGGGGAGGCGAGGTATTCCTTGAGTTGTTGGAACGACGAGGAGCATTCGGCCGTCCACTCGATCAAAGGCTTTCGTCCCCCTTAAAGTTTTGAAGAAGGGGAGAGACCTCTCTGCTGACTTGGCTATAAAGCGTCCCAAAGCAACAACCCCACCATTCAGGCGTTGAACCTATTTGATACAAGTAGGTTCTTGCATTTCTACCAAGGCCTTTATCTTTTCTGGATTAGCTTCAATACCTCTCTGTGATAACATGAAGCCCAAAAACTTGCCTGCAACTACCCCAAATACACACTTGCTCGGATTCAGCTTCATGTCGTTTTCTCGTAGATTGGCGTACGTTTCCCTTAGGTCGACCACATGATGACCAACCTTAGTTTTGATGACCATGTCATCGATGTAGGCCTCCATATTTCGGCCAATCTGACTAGCAAAGACTCTGTTCACCATTCTTTGATGCATAGCTCCAACATTCTTTAACCCAAATAGCATTTTGGTGTAGCAATATACCGCTCCAGCGGCTTGAAAAGCTGTCTTAGCAATATCATCCTTGTGCATTCTGATTTGATGGTAACCCGAGTATGCATCGAGAAAATTGAGGGTGGCATGCCCAGCAATTGAGTCGACCAACTTGTCTATACATGGAAGTGGGTAGCTGTCCTTTAGGCAGGCCAAATTCAGGTCAGTGAAGTCGACACACATCCTCCACTTCCCATTCGCCTTCTTAACCATCACCACGTTTTCCAGCCAAGTAGTGTAGAAGGCCTCCTTGATTATACCTGCACTAAGAAGTTTGTTTACCTCATGTTTGATGGTCACTTCCTTGTCGCGAGCAAAAATCCTTAGCTTTTGGCTTTTGAATTTCATGGTGGGGTTGACCTTAAGGCGATGCACTGCGACCTCTTCTTTGACTCCCCTCATGTCCTCTACCCTCCAAGCAAAAACATATGTACTTTCTTTCAATAGGTCGACTTTCTCCACCTTTTCTTCTAGTGACAACTGTCTCCCTATTTTGATTTTCTGCTCGGGGTAAGATGGGTTGACCTCTATGTCCTCCAGCTCGTCTACTGGCTCTAGCTCTAGGCCATCTCCAAACTGCAGAGTCTCAATGATGATCTCTCTGATCCTTTTTATTTCCTCAGCCCCAAGTGTGGAGCTTCTATTTTGATCATATCATCTAGTTCAGCAGCTATTTTCCCATTTGATGCCCCTGATTTTTGGTCAACTTGGAGGCATAGGTTGCCAATGATGACCTAGTCTATCAAAACCATATCTGTTGCAATCCGTGTGGTTTCAGAGGGACATGTCGGCTCAGTCATGACGTGGTCATGTGAGTGATAGGTCGCCTCTTCAACGTGATGGATCGTGGATAGCCTTGAGGTATTTGTGACAGACTTTGAGAACTTCCAACTGGCCTCTGGAGTGTCTATCTCTAACTCCCTCTTCTTCTTGGAATGAAGTACGTGATCCAGGCACTCTCTAGCTGTGCTTAGAATGCAACCAACTCCTAGTACGGTGGGGAACTTGACCCTTTAATGAGGGATGGAGGGCACCATTCCTAGCGTGACATGTCCAGGTATACCCAGTATAGCATGGTAATCATTTATAACAACAATGACTACAAAGGTTACCTTAGCTGTTATCCTCAAGGGATGCTGTCCGATCTCCACCTCTAGCTCTATCTGACCCTTTGCGTCGACCCTGTGATTGGTGAAGCCCTCTAGTCGACCTAAATAAGGTGTCAATCCCATGTCTAGGAAGGTTTTGCAGTAGAGGATGTCTTTGCAGGCCCCCGTGTCTACCAAAATACTACTGGACGTACACTCATCAATGAGCCCCAGAATCACCAATATCTACCCCCTCACAGTCATGCTAGCTTTTACCAAAATCCTATCTAGCCTTCCTTCATTCACCCACTTATGGATGATTCTTTTCAAGCTCATACACTCCTCCGTGGTGTGCCCAATATCCTTGTGGTACTCACAGTACCGGCCATTATCCCTTCTGAACTTATTTTGAGTGTTCTATGGGGCAGAAGGGCCTAGGTCAACCGTGTTCATGATTTATGTCTGACTAACCGTGAGGGGGGTGAAGCTCTCAGGGACCCTTTCAGTCGCCCTAGTTCTATTCTTCCCCTTGTTGTTGTCATTTTTAGTCTGCCCTCCTTTTGTCGACTCACCACCCTCAGAGTGAGTGCTTGGAGCCTCTGTCCTTCTTTCTTTCTTTTTGTTCCTCAGCCATGGCCACATCATAGGCCCTTTCAAACAAGTCCTTCCTTGTGGTTGCCCTCCTAACCTGGAGCTCATAATCCAGATCGGGAGAGGACACCCCATTCCTGAAGCAGCTGATGACTTCCCTATCTATAAGGTCTTCCTCTATTTGGTTGACCAACTCCTTGAACATGGTGTAGTAACTCATGGTACTCTACGTCTTACCCTGAGTCATATTGTTGAGGTCCGTCACTGTCTTCATGCGGGCCCCCTGTAGAGAATCTCTCTAAGAACTTCCTCCTTATATAACTCCATGAGGTAATGCAGCCAGTGACTAGGCCGCAGTGCTGCACCTATGAAGGTGCTGGTTAATGCCTTACATAGTACATCATCCTCAAAGGAGACCAAACATGTAGTGGCCTCAAAGTGCTTCATATGATTCAAGGCATTGGTCATGCCTGAATATTTTGCAACACAGGCAACTTGAACCCTGCAGGTTGACCTTTGTCAAACATGTCCTTGGCCAAAGGTCGAAGAGTACAATCATTTCGTTCGACCTTTCCATCAGTTGCCTTACGATCTGCCTCCATATCATTTAACCTCCTTTTCAGATTGAAAAGCTCCTTAACGTCCAAGTCGCCTCTTGGATGAGAGATAGAGTTAGAATTTTGTCTCTCCTCACGGTGGTTCTCCCTCCTAGAGAGGGTCCTCTGCCTCTCATCCCTTGGAGGAGTCCTTTCTCTCCTTTCTCGCCGATGAAGTGATCTCTCTCCTCTTTGGGGTGACCTACGCTGAGCCCTTTCAGCTTCGAGTTGCCTTCTCTGCTGAGTCGGCCTTTTGCTCCCTCTGCTGGTTTGGTTGAGCCTGTCCCTCAGGTCGCTAGTCCTGTCTATGGAGATGTGGGTGGGGGGAGGCATTTCAATTCTTCTATCTTCTCCTCATGGCCTAGGGCCCCCGTTAGCACGCCTGTGAGAAGTGAGAGAAGAAGCCACTCTATGTGATCTTGTGTCGTCCTTTTTAGGAGACTCAGGTAGCTCAAGCAACTCATTTTATACCTCGAGCAAGCTCTGCAGCAATTTAGCTCTCTCTAGCAAGATCTCCTTCCTACTGAGGTGAGAAACTGAGGGACCTGCAATGTCGCCTGCAGTTGTTCGACCTGTTTGGATCCGCTTAGCTTGCTGGCTTTTTCCTTGGTTAGGCATAGGCTTCTTCTCTCTCCTCCTATCTTGCAAACCCATCCCGTCAGCCACACTGTTGGAACGAGTGACCCTCCTAGCGGGCTGTCCCTGTGGAGGAGGAGGCAAATTGGCAGTGTGGTTCCCAGTACCCGCATCAAGGTTTCCCCCGGCATTTTCGTGCATTGGCTCACTAGAGGCAGTAGCACTATGTCTATCGGATACCATGTTTATGATTACGTGAAATTTCAAGGTCTAGCGTTATCGTTTCCCGGCTATGGAACCAAACTGATGACACATGAAACGATCCAGCTCAGCCTTAGTCCTGCAATAGGTTGATCTCCAGCTACTAGGACCTGAAACCACGAACAAACGACTTGCCGGGGTGGTCTCCGGCTAAGACCCTCCGGCGTGATGATGAGATGTCGAGTTATATATGAATATAAACTGAATGGAAATGACGTAATCTCAAAATAGCCAATATGACATTACCTTTTTACGTGGATGTAGTCCGGTATATATATGAGCTCCATATAATAAGGAATCCCTTGAATCATGAAGGTAATGTAGGCGTAACGATCCCCGTGATTGTAGGAGACGGTTATAGATTGGGTCGTAGATATATGCACGTTTCTGTAGGTCGAGGTCACCTGAATATTCGAGGTCGACCTGACTTCGTGCCTTAGCCAGACAGAGATTGTACAAGTAGATGATCGTATATCGGACAGAGCTAGGTCGGGATCAAGGATGGTCGGACAATGAGCTAAGTCGACTGATCCGTAACGTTGGGCCGCTAGGGCCGTAACAATTGGGTTGGCCCATTTAGTAACAGTGTCTTTGTGATGCCTGACGTGTTGGGCTTCATACGTTTGGTCTGACCCGTACTTTTATTTCGTTCAAAGTCTTTTATACGTATCAATTTCAAATTAACCAATTCATCCATCAGAACCATCATGTGCAAGTCATAAAGTACTTAAATTGAGTTTCAATTAGAAATTATTTAAAAACCTTAATTAACAAAAAAAATATTTAGGGTCCTACGTTGAGCAAATTGAAACATAAGATTTCCTTTTAAAAATCCCCATATAAGTTGAGATCTTTTTTTGTCATTTTATAAAGTTGAACTACAAGTATAAGGTATTGATTTATAGAATAAAAATGAGTAAAATACAAGTAATTTTAATTTACCCCTTGAATTTAACTGAAAAGTAAAAACCTTGGGATAGCAAAGGACTAATATACCCTCAACTTATGCGGTGGATAGCAAATAATACCCTTACTTAATCCCCACGCCACGCCGGCACAGCCCCTCGATCTCTCATCTCCCGCGCATTTTATTTCACAATGGCCCACCTCTCTCCTCTTTTCTCTATGGTGGTTAATTTTGAAAATTTAATGATTTAACATATCAATTTCATTTTGGAATAAGCAAAAGTGGTCTATCAGTAGTGTAACTTGACAATTATACAAGAAGTACATAAATAAATAAAACAAGTGACAATGAAAAATATGCATTATTGATTATTATTGATTTACGAAACTTATAAATTTGAATTCGATGCAATATTACAACCAAGACAAGTACAGTTCTACTGCGCACATCTGAGAATGAGATACGCATGTAGAGCAAAATAATTCAAATATTCTTTTGAAAAAGTATCAAATGATTCAAGTATTCTTTTAAAAAAAGTATCTTTTTAAATGGGAAATTCAAGATTAAAATTGAAAAAAAATAGACGAGATGGAGATGTAGCCGTCCGACTGTGCACTGCACTGACCTCAAATAGTTGCCAAACAAATGAATACGCATAGAAAGAGCGTAAAACTGTTACCAAGCTTTTTCGAAAATTGGCATGGTTATAAATACTTCCTTACGCCCCAATTATTCAAAAACATAGCCGTGATTAAAACTCGTGCGGGGTAGTATAGTCCAAGTGCACAAAAGTCAGTCTTGATAATGAGCGAGGATGAGATGCTAGTGTAGAGAAAAATATTCAAATATCCTTTAAAAAATTAATTTTGTATAGAAACTGTTGAAATTGAAATAATAGACGAGATGAAACAGTTCGGCCGAAATACTTACCAGACAAATGAATACGCACAGAAATAGCATGAACTGTTCCTAAGTTTTTTTGAACATTGGCGCGCTTATAAATACTTCCTTAAGCCCCAATAACTCAAAACATAGCCGTGATTAATCTCTCTCTCTCTCTCTCTCTCTCTCTCTCTCTCTCTCTCTCTACTCTCCTCCAAAGGAAAGCGTTTGGTCTCTCTGTTGTCGTCGACAATATAGGAGGTATTCCTTGAAATTAATTCTACTACATTATCATCATCTTCATGATCGATCAGTGTTTATAATTCTGTTTCGCTAAGGAATTTCCTCATCTGATTACCATTGAAACCAGAGGAATGAGCTGTTATATGTGCGTGTTTTGTGTGTGTTTTTTTATTTTTCCGTGGAAATTGAGAGTTATTATCTGTGAGTGTTTTTTATTTTTCTCAGGAAATTGACTTGTAGAGTTAGATATTAGCTAGTCAATTTAGTTAATCTTAATCAATTTGAGGAAAATCGGATGAAAAAATGCAAAAATCCTTGTATGTGCGTGAGTTTGTGTGGATTTTTGAATATCTAACATGTATTAGTATAATTTATTTGCGTGAGTGCTTGAGTTTGATATTATTAATTACTGCTTTAAATTTATCACTGTTTTGAAATTTCTTATAAGTTACATTTACACAACTACTTCACGTGGTTTCTCTCCGGCGGTCTAACGAATCGAAATCCGTTTCATTTCACTTGGATCATTTTCGTATTTACACGCAATTCAGAAATAATTCCTCAATGAAGTTTGAACTGTAGAATTTTCTGAAGAAATTGCATTGCGAATTTGAATTAGTATTCGAATAAAAAAGTTGGAGGAAATAATTACGTTTTTGTTGCAGTTGCCGGTGCCAGAAACGTTGGTGAATCGTAGTGTTCTACTAATTACTTTTCATTGCGAATTTGAATTAGTATTCGAATCAAAAAGTTGGAGGAAATAATTACGTTTTTGTTGCCGGTGCCGGTACCGGTGCCGGAAACGTTGGTGAATCGTAGTGTTCTACTAATTACTTTTCATTGCGGGATATGTACGTACGGACAAGGTTTAAGTGTGGAGGAAGCAAATTCTTAGTGGAAATTACAATAATCTCATGAACAGGATATTATTAATTACTGTTGAAACCAGAATTAAAATCGTTGTATGTGCGTGATTGTGTGTGTTTCAAATATTTCGGTGGAAATTGACTTGTAAATTTAAATGTTAGCTTTTCAATTTAGTTGGCATGCATCAATTTGGGAAAATTCAGATCAACAAATTGATATCTATTAATATGTGAGCTTAATTAATTAGTTTAGGTGTAAATTATTGCCATCGTTTGAGTAATAATTTTATCATCTCATGTGATCACTAGCACTTCAAACTTAGCCATGACTTCTAAGCTATTGTGATGGTTCACAGTTATGCGTTTTTTGCTAGAGATTAATTGATTTGAGTTATAATTTTATTTTGTTGACTGATTACTTTCTTATGTCGGTATAACTGTTTGTTACGATATAATTGGTTTCCGTCTTCTTCAAGTAATTTAGAAAAGGTAATAATTAATTGTTAGATGATGATTTATTATTGTAGTAATCTCTGACATGTCAGTCTTTAGACTGCTGTGTGGCCATGTTGTGTACTAAAAAAGACATCATCAATTAAAAAGCATTGTGATATCAGTCTTCTGCAGATTAACACTATTTGCTTAAGGCCCAATAAGAACAAGTTGCGACAGTGAACTAGTTAGGACTTCAAAATTTGTCAAGAACAAATTGTCTTCTCACAGCAACAAGTTGGGCTTATGTTGGCACTGCTTAAATATCAACGGCTTCCATGCCCCCTCGGGGAGTGGTGGTGGTGGTGGGAAATCATAGAGTTCCTCGTTGTATACTTTGTTGTGTTTGTTTTTTTTTTCTTTCGATTTCCTGTAGTTATTTTTTACTTTTTCAATGCAGCAGCAAGTTGTACAAACTATGTCGGCTTCATTACCAACTCATGGGAAGCAATCTCAAGCACTTCCAACGTCAGACCCCTGGTTTGAGGCAGAACAAATATTGTCGCCGTTACTGCGTTCCAATCAACCCTTTCTAGTAGTGTCAGCCAGTATACTTCTCTGCACCCCTGCTCTTTCTATCCTTTTTTTTTTCTCTTCTTTCGGGTGATAATTTAGCACTATTGAGACTCCTATCAAGTGTGTTAGACTGCTAGGTAAACACAAATTTACTCGCTTTTGTACATTTTATAAAATTTGATACATACAGAAACATCTTATGTTTGTTTTCTGCTCATATATGTAATTATGTTGATTGAAAAATTTATAATTTATAAAGGGAATGGTAGATAATTTTTGCCTCACTTTCGTGTGGTCTAAGTTTTGATTTGCTCTACTTGTCCACCACTATCGTTGTCTGTGTGCTACTTTAGTGCTCGTTTATCTCTCTAGACAATAAATCCTTGGATGAGTTCATTGTTCTTATTTGCGCGCGGCCATTTCTTATATGAACTTTGGAAATAGAGTGGCTAAACTGAAGTAAATGCATGATTTATACTTTCTAATCTAAAATTACTTAAATTATATGTATGCGTGATAATGGTGTAAGCCGCATGAGTATTCTTTTATGGAATGCTAAGTAAAATAACATGTGCTGAATGTTACACTCTAATTTTGTTTCTGGTGACACCAGATCTGAAGTAGGAGAGAGGACAAGTTGATGAACATACATGGCGAGAGGACATCTATCAATGGGTATATCACCTTTTCTTTGGAATACACCTTTTTTTCATGCATTGTGCTATTTCCTTCTTTAACTAAATGTTGCATACTAGTACACTCCCAATCAGCATGCAGAAAATTTACAACGACAACAACATAGCCTTAGTCCCTAAACGAGTTGCTTGTAAAAAAAGATGTGAGAAACAATGAAAAGATAAGGGATTATGTAGGCAATTTAAATGGTTTTAGTTTCCTTGTTGAATTTGAGGGTACTTATGGAAATGTTTTCTTATTTAGTGATTCCTTATGAAAAATTATAATCTCTTATTTATATTTAGTTGCTTTGTAATTGAACGATAGTTTCAAACTCCACAAGGTGCTATTTAGCTCATGGGACCAGACTCATGTTGGTTGAATTTAAGTTTAGTTTCCAAATGGAACTTTGTTTTCAAGCTATCTGACTGTTTCTTCACCATAAGGTGTTATATAGCTCATGTGACCATAATCTTGTTGAGCTTTGCTGGTGCATTTCCTTCTTGCCATTTTTTAACTTTTTTTCTTGGGTGAGGTCAAGCTTGTTGATAGAGCTGATTCACTTACATGGAGTTTTGATGTTGGGGCCACTATAGTCGACAATTTGGTAATTGTCTTCTTTTGCATTGGATGATTAGTTGGTTTAGAAATGGAGGGGTTTAGAAAAGTGCAAGAGACTAGGCTGTTGTGGAATTGGGGGTACTTTGAGACACTTGGTGTATCTGGTCTGGAAAAAATCCAGGATTTTTTATATCAAAAATAATTTGTTCTGCTATGGAACGTGTAACTTTCCCAGCCGCTGTTTGGGCTTTAGGGTCTGCGTATGGTCTCAACTTGTGTTCTTGAGTTTCTGGTCTCTTTTAATGGTCAATATCTTTGTTGTTCGACCAAAAAGTACACATTGGTTTAAATATGTTATGCAATGACAATTATGATGTAACTTAGTCTGATATATACTAGCATCTTACGAGCCACAAGTACATATCGACATATGTTTACATTTCAACTATAGTGCCAAAATTAAGGCTGTCATCTTGCTGATATTAAGGTTTTCATCTTCCTGATATTATCACCATTCATTTTTAGTTTTAGTTCTAGTGTTTATTTTTTTCTTCTATGTTTACGTTATACCAAGGCTCAGTGAATTACGAGTTGCATTGTGTCTCTCTATTGACGTAGGTGCATAATACCAGTACACCGTTCTTCAAACAGTTTCTGCTAAGCATTTTTCGCAAATTACAGTTTCTATCATGCTATTTATTTAATGATGATTTCACCTTGCAGCTGCAAATTTTGAAGAAATTGTTCTTGCCATCACTTAAAATATCGAGAAACAATGTTGTGGAAAGATATCAGGTACCTCAGCTTGAGACATTTTTGGATCCAGCCTCTTTTACTGCAAGGAGATTTGTAAAAGACACAATATATTGAATGTGACTTCCATGTTACCCTTGATTTTCCAGAACATTTACCCTACTATAGATGAGCACATAGCACTATTAGAGATAGCCAAAGATAAAGTTGAGCCAGATCTTAAAGAGAAAATTGTCAATCTTAAAAATTTTCTCATCGGATTTTACGAAGTTGAACAGCAGGAGATGTCTTCTCATTCACTAAACCAAAATCAGCAGCATGTGACACTGGGACCTCCATCCCCTGTTTCTTCTCCCCAACTCTCTCAGCTGCCAACTTCTAAAATTCCTCCGCCGAACAAACAGAAGAACTTGCAATCCTTTCCAGAGAAAATTGGAACTTCTGCTGAAGCTCAACAAGCAAGTGGTGTGGGACCGGCTGCTGTGGCATCCTTACCAATAACCACTTCAGCTTCTCCCCAACTCATTCAGCTGCCATCTTCTAAAATTCCTCCGCCGAACAAACAGGAGAATTTGCAATCCTTTCTAGAGAAAACAGGAACTTCCGCTGAAGCTCAACAAGCAAGTGGTGTGGGACCAGCTGCTGTGACATCCTTACCAATAACCACTCCAGCTTCTCCCCAACTCTTTCATCTGCCATCTTCTAAAATTCCTCCACCGAACAAACAGAAGAATTTGCAATCATTTCCAGAGAAAACTGGAACTTCCGCTGAAGCTCAACAAGCAAGTGGTGTGGGACTGGCTGCTGTGACATCCTTACCAATAACCACTCCAGCTTCTCCCCAACTCTTTCAGCTGCCATCTTCTAAATTCCTCTGCCGAACAAATAGAAGAACTTGCAATCCTTTCCAGAGAAAACTAGAACTTCTGCTGAAGCTCAACAAGCAAGTGGTGTGGGACCGACTGCGGTGACATCCTTACCAATAACCACTCAAGCTTCTCCCCAACTCTTTCAGCTGCCATCTTCTAAAATTCCTCCGCCGAACAAACAGAAGAACTTGCAATCCTTTCTAGAGAAAACTGGAACTTCCGCTGAAGCTCAACAAGCAAGTGGTGTGGGACCGGCTGCTGTGACATCCTTACCAATAACCACTCCAGCTTCTCCCCAACTCTTTCAGCTTCCATCTTCTAAAATTCCTCCGCCGAACAAACAGAAGAATTTGCAATCCTTTCCAGAGAAAACTGGAACTTCCGCTGAAGCTCAACAAGCAAGTGGTGTGGGACCGGCTGCTGTGACATCCTTACCAATAACCACTCTAGCTTCTCCCCAACTCTTTCAGCTGCCATCTTCTAAAATTCCTCCGCCGAACAAACAGAAGAATTTGCAATCCTTTCCAGAGAAAACTGAAACTTCCGCTGAAGCTCAACAAGCAAGTGGTGTGGGACCGGCTGCTGTGACATCCTTACCAATAACCACTCCAGCTTCTCCCTAACTCTTTCAGCTGCCATCTTCTAAAATTTCTTCGCCGAACAAACAGAAGAACTTGCAATCCTTTCCAGAGAAAACTGGAACTTCCGCTGAAGCTCAACAAGCAAGTGGTGTGGGACCGGCTGCTGTGATATCCTTACCAATAACCACTTCAGCTCCTCCCAAACTCTTTCAGCTGCCATCTTCTAAAATTCCTCCGCCGAACAAACAGAAGAACTTGCAATCCTTTCCAAAGAAGACTGGAACATCCACTGAAGCTCAACAAGAAAGTGGTGTGGGACCAGCTGCTGTGACATACTTACCAATAACCACTCCAGCTTCTCCCCAACTCTTTCAGCTGCCATCTTCTAAAATTCCTCCACCTAACAAACAGAAGAACTTGCAATCCTTTCCAGAGAAAACTGGAACTTCCGCTGAAGCTCAACAAGCAAGTGGTGTGGGACCGGCTGCTGTGACATCCTTACCAATAACCACTCCAGCTTCTCCCCAACTCTTTCAGCTGCCATCTTCTAAAATTCCTCCGCCGAACAAACAGAAGAACTTGCAATCCTTTCCAGAGAAAACTGGAACTTCCGCTGAAGCTCAACAAGCAAGTGGTGTGGGACCGGCTGCTGTGACATCCTTACCAATAACTACTCCAGCTTCTCCCTAACTCTTTCAGCTGCCATCTTCTAAAATTTCTTCGCCGAACAAATAGAAGAACTTGCAATCCTTTCCAGAGAAAACTGGAACATCCGCTGAAGCTCAACTAGCAAGTGGTGTGGGACCGGCTGCTATGACATCTTTATCTTCAACCACTAGAACCACCAACCATTACCACTAACCACAAATTACCATCAAGCACAACCATTATAAATTTGAACAAAAAACCTAGTTAAAATCCCCAAGCAAAATTACAATTTTAATCACCAAGAAAAATCAAGAAAAATTTAAGGCATATTCTTGCAACTGTTTAAACAAAGGTAGTTCATAATCCCGGTGACAGTTAACAGATACTTGAAAAACTCAAAACCATCAAAAAAATAAAAATAAAATCATACACCAAGATAAGGCTCACTAAACAAAACAGAAACAAGTAGGCTTTGAAGCTAAAATAATCCCGGTGACAGTTAACAGACATTATTGGTCAATTAGAATCATCAGAAACGCAATCCAGTTAAATCAACAACCAATTTCTTGAAATTTCTTGAAATCGATTAAAAAACAAGATCTAGAAATCGATGAAGAGGGGGAATCGAAATACCTGGTTGAGTACAGAGAAGAGAGAGAAATTCACCGTGGAAGGAGGCGGACGGACGGATGGAGACGACGGCGTGAGAGCTCGAGACGGACGGTGGAGTGGTGGAGAGGTGGACGGACGAAGACGGCGGCAGCAGCTCGAACGGAGACGGTGGAGAGGTGGACGGACGGCGGCGATAGAGCTTCTTCTTCTTCTTCTTCTTCTTCAGGTCGCAGAGAGAGCGGGAAGAGAGAGAGAGGGAAATGTGGCGTAATTGATATCTGAGGGATAAAATCAGTATTTATAATTTCCCCCAGCGACGGAATATTTCGCCGCTAAATATTAATTATAGCGGCGGAAATTAAATTCCGACGCTATAATTAATATTTAGCGGCGGAATATTCCGTCGCTGATAAATCCGACGCTAAACTATACGTACGTTCACCTGGATCGATGACATGTCACTCTCACCGACGGAAATTTCCGCCGCTGATTTTAAATTCAGCGACGGAAATTTCCGCCGCTATTATTAATAAATATAATTGTTTTCATTATATTTTTGAAAAAATAAATAAATCATTAATATTTATTAATTTTAATTTAATAAATATCATTATTTTTATTTATATAAAAATAAATAAATCATAAATATTTATGATATTTTTGAAAAAATAAATAAATCATAAATATTAATTAATTTTAATTTTATAATACCATTATTTTTATTTATATAAAATATGAAAGTTATTTTAAATTACTCTCAAAAAAATAAATATGAGTCATTATATTTTTGAAAAAATAAATAAATCATTAATATTTATTAATTTTAATTTAATAAATATCATTATTTTTATTTATATAAAAATAAATAAATCATAAATATTTATGATATTTTTGAAAAAATAAATAAATCATAAATATTAATTAATTTTAATTTTATAATGCCATTATTTTTATTTATATAAAATATGAAAGTTATTTTAAATTACTCTCAAAAAAATAAATATGAGTCAATAAATATTATTTTTGAAAAAATAAATAAATTCTAAACCCTAAACCTAATACCCTATACCCTATACCATATACCCTATACCCTATACCCTATACACTATACCCTATACCCTATACACTATACACTATACCCTATACCCTATACACTATACACTATACCCTATACCCTATACACTATATCCTATACCCTATACCACATATCTATATACCCTATACCACTATACCCTATACCCTATACCATACCTATACCCTATACCACTATGCCACTATACCCTATACCCTATACCACATACCCTATACATGCTATACCCTATACCCTATACCTATACCTATACCCTACATGCCTATACACTATATATACCTATACCCTATACCCTATACCATATATATACCTATGCCTATACCCTATACCTATATATGCCACATATCTTATACCCTATATACTATACCACACATGCCACTATACCCTATACCCTATACCCTATACCCTATACCACATGCTATACCCTGCCACATACCTTATACCACTATACCACTATACCCTATACCACCTATACCCTATACCTATACCCTATACCCTATACCACATACTATACCTATACACTATACCTATACACTATACACTATACCTATCAATATACTATACCTATGCCACTATACCCTATACCACTATACCACATACCTATACTCCTATACCACTATACTATACCCTATACCTATACCTATACCACATGCCATATATGCCACATACCCTATACCATTTATACCTTTATGCCACATACTGTATACACTATACCACTATACACCTATACACTATACCACATACCTGTATACCACTATACCCTATACCCTATACACTATACCACTATACCTATACCACATACCCTATACCCTATACCTATACATACATACTATACTATCTGTATACCACTATACCTATATACCTATACCCTATACCACATACCCTATGTATGCCTATATACCCTATACCTATCTTATGCCACTATACACTATACCACATACCCTATACACTATACACTATGCCACTATATACTATACCCTATACACTATACACTATACACTATACACTATAATATACCCTATACTACCTATACCCTATACCATATACCCTATACCTATACACTATACCCTATACACTATACCCTATACCCTATACACTATGTGGTTTAGGGTTTAGTGGTTTAGGGTTAGGGTTAGGGTTTAGGTTTAGGGTTTAGGGTTTGGGTTTAGGTTTAGGTTGGTTTAGGGTTTAGGGTTTAGGGTTTAAGGGTTAGGGTTAGGGTTTAGGGGTTAGGGGTTAGGGTTTAGGGTTTAGGGTTTAGGGTTTAGGGGTTAGGGTTAGGGAGTTAGGGTTAGGGTTAGGTTTAGGGAGTTAGGGTTTAGGGTTTAGGGGTTAGGGTTAGGGTTTAGGGGTTAGGGTTTAGGGGTTGGGCTTAGGGGTTAGGGTTTAGGGTTTAGGTTTAGGGTTTAGGGTTGGGGTTAAGGGGTTAAGGGTTTAGGGGTTAGGGAGTTAGGGTTGGGGTTAGGGTTAGGGTTTAGGGTTTAGGGTTAGGGTTTAGGTTTAGGGTTTAGGGTTTAGGGGTTAGGGTTTAGTCCAAAACTAGGAACTAACCAACTATTAGACAACACTCTGGAGATTATTGTCTCATAAGTCATAACTAAGATATCCAGGAAAACAAAGACCCACATCATTACCGCGAGCACACCGCATTCTCTCGGCCCCCACCACCGTGCATGTCATCATCTACATCGTAAGCTTCAATGTTGACATCGTGAAGGGTTGTCTCCTCGCACTCATCAAGCTCCATATCTGTCATCTGCGATGAAGGCTTAGGAGGCGACACCCTCTAGGGCCTTGCATTGTTCGGAAGTCGAGGAATCGGGAAGTCGGCCGAGAAGTGGATGTATAATTTGCCCCTCATGAATGGTCTTTGGTACATTGGCATCCCTTCGTCATTTATTGCCTTGAATTGATCGGCTTAACAACTTCTCCAGGTTGGGATTTGATGAGGAGTCGCTGTTATCTAGATGAGTCAAGATAAATTGGAAGCCACATAATGCCTCGATGAGGGTCAACGCGTGCTCAACAAATATGTCATCACCCTTTCGCTTGAACTTTGGGTGCTCTTTCGTTGTAGTACAAAGACTATGTCTCCGGTAAGAGTGTCGGGAGCTTCATCGGCTTCTCCCGAGAATGTAATTTTCTGTCCATTTTGCATACCCTTCTCCACAACCACTTCCAAGACCTTCTTCTCCTGTACAACCTTTTCGCCCTTGCATTGTGGGCAGCGGTCCTTGTCATTGATAGGGTATATGGTATAGGGTATAGGGTATAGGGTGTAGGGTATAGGGTGTAGGGTATAGGGTATAGGGTGTAGGGTATAGGGTATAGAGTATAGTGTATATGGTGTAGGGTATAGTGTATATTATATAGGGTATTAGGTTTAGGGTTTAGAATTTATTTATTTTTTCAAAAATAATATTTATTGACTCATATTTATTTTTTTGAGAGTAATTTAAAATAACTTTCATATTTTATATAAATAAAAATAATGGCATTATAAAATTAAAATTAATAAATATTTATGATTTATTTATTTTTTCAAAAATATCATAAATATTTATGATATTTTAATGTTTTTTAGTTTGTTATTTTGTTAATTAGTTCTAAAAATAAACAAAAATTACATTTTATTATCAGCAACGGAATATTTCCGTCGCTGATAAATAAAAAATTATTAAATTATCAGCGGCGGAAATATTCCGTCGGTGTTTAATAATAAAAAAAAAACATTTAATTTCACCGTCGAAATTTTTCCGACGCTAATAAATTAAAAAAAATTAATTATTTAGCGTCGGAAATATTCCGTCGGTGTAATATTTCTAAAAGAAAAATAAAAAATATTTTAATTTCACCGTCGGAATATTTCCGACGCTGATAAATAAAAAAATGATATATTTTCACCGGCGGAATATTTCCGTCGCTGATAAAGATTTAGCGGCGGAATATTCCGTCGGTAAATCAACCGCCAAATTAGCGGCGGAAATAAACGAATATTCGAGGAAAATTCGTTTTAGCGGCGGAATTTAGCGGCGGAATTAAATTCCGTCGCTAAATTTGACGCCAAAAATATTCCGACGCTAAAGCCTATATTTCGCCGCTATTTAGCGACGGAATCTGTCCGTCGCTGATAATTCCGTCGCTAAATGACCTGTTTCTGGTAGTGTGGGACCGGCTGCTATGACATCCTTACCAATAACCACTCAAGCTTCTCCCCAACTCTTTCAGCTGCCATCTTCTAAAATTCCTCCGCCGAACAAACAGAAGAACTTGCAATCCTTTCTAGAGAAAACTGGAACTTCCGCTGAAGCTCAACAAGCAAGTGGTGTGGGACCGGCTGCTGTGACATCCTTACCAATAACCACTCCAGCTTCTCCCCAACTCTTTCAGCTTCCATCTTCTAAAATTCCTCCCCTGAACAAACAGAAGAATTTGCAATCCTTTCCAGAGAAAACTGGACATTCCGCTGAAGCTCAACAAGCAAGTGGTGTGGGACTGGCTGCTGTGACATCCTTACTAATTACCACTCCAGCTTCTCCCCAACTCTTTCAGCTGCCATCTTCTAAAATTCCTCTGCCAAACAAACAGAAGAATTTGCAATCCTTTCCAGAGAAAACTGAAACTTCTGCTGAAGCTCAACAAGCAAGTGGTGTGGGACCGGCTGCTATGACATCCTTACAAATAACCACTCCAGCTTCTCCCTAACTCTTTCAATTGCCATCTTCTAAAATTTCTTTCCCGAACAAACAGAAGAACTTGCAATCCTTTCCAGAGAAAACTGGAACATCCGCTAAAGCTCAACTAGCAAGTGGTGTGGGACCGGCTGTTGTGATATCCTTACCAATAACCACTTCAGCTCCTCCCAAACTCTTTCAGCTGCCATCTTCTAAAATTCCTCCGTCGAACAAACAGAAGAACTTGAAATCCTTTTCAGAGAAGACTGGAACTTCCGCTGAATCTCAACAAGCAAGTGGTGTGGGACCGGCTGCTGTGACATCCTTACCAATAACCACTCCATCTTCTCCCCAACTCTTTCAGCTACCATCTTCTAAAATTCCTCCGCCGAACAAACAGAAGAACTTGCAATCCTTTCTAGAGAAAACTTTAACTTCCGATGAAGCTCAACAAGCAAGTGGTGTGGGACCGGCTGCTGTGACATCCTTACCAATAACCACTCCAGCTTCTCCCCAACTCTTTCAGCTTCCATCTTCTAAAATTCCTCCCCTGAACAAACAGAAGAATTTGCAATCCTTTCCAGAGAAAACTGGAACTTCCGCTGAAGCTCAACAAGCAAGTGGTGTGGGACCGGCTGCTGTGACATCCTTACCAATAACCACTCCAGCTTCTCCCAAACTCTTTCAGCTGCCATCTTCTAAAATTCCTCCGCCGAACAAACAGAAGAATTTGCAATCCTTTCCAGAAAAAACTGGAACTTCCGCTGAAGCTTAACAAGCAAGTAGTGTGGGACCGGCTGCTATGACATCCTTACCAATAACCACTCCAGCTTCTCCCCTACTCTTTCACCTGCCATCTTCTAAATTCCTCCACCGAACAAACCGAAGAACTTGCAATCCTTTCCAGAGAAAACTGGAACTTCCGCTGAAGCTCAACAAGCAAGTGGTTTGGGACCGGCTGCTGTGACATCCTTACCAATAACCACTCCAGCTTCTCCCCAACTCTTTCAGCTGCCATCTTCTAAAATTCCTCCGCTGAACAAACAGAATAACTTGTAATCCTTTCTAGAGAAAACTGGAACTTCTGCTGAAGCTCAACAAGCAAGTGGTGTGGGATCGGCTGCTGTGACATCCTTACCAATAACCACTCCAGCTTCTCCCCAACTCTTTCAGCTTCCATCTTCTAAAATTTCTCTACCGAACAAACAGAAGAATTTGCAATCCTTTCCAGAGAAAACTGGAACTTCCGCTGAAGCTCAACAAGCAAGTGGTGTGGGACCGGCTGCTGTGATATACTTACCAATAACCATCTAGCTTCTCCCCAACTCTTTCGGTTGCCATCATCTAAAATTCCTCCGCCGAACAAACAGAAGAACTTGCAATCCTTTCCAGAGAAAACTGGAACTTCCGCTGAAGCTCAACAAGCAAGTGGTGTGGGGCCGAGTGCTTTGTGACATCCTTACTAATAACCACTCCAGCTTCTCCCCAACTCTTTCAGCTGCCATCTTCTTAAATTCCTTTGCCAAACAAACAGAAGGACATGCAATCCTTTCCAGAGAAAACTGGAACTTCCACTGAAGCTCAACAAGCTAGTGGTGTGGGACCGGCTGCTGTGATTTCCTTACCAATAACCACTCCAGCTCCTACCCAACTCTTTCAGATGCCATCTTCTAAAATTCCTCCGCCGAACAAACAGAAGAACTTGCAATCCTTTCCAGAGAAAACTGGAACTTCCGCTGAAGCTCAACAAGCAAGTGGTGTAGGACTGGCTGCTGTGACATCCTTACCAATAACCACTCCATCTTCTCCCCAACTCATTCAGCTGCCATCTTCTAAAATTCCTTCGCCGAACAAACAGAAGAACTTGCAATCCTTTCTAGAGCAAACTGGAACTTCTGTTGAAGCTCAACAAGCAAGTGGTGTGGGACCGGCTGCTATGACATCCTTACCAATAACCACTCCAGCTTCTCCCCAACTCTTTCAGCTGCCATCTTCTAAAATTCCTCCGCTGAACAAACAGAAGAATTTGCAATCCTTTCCAGAGAAAACTGGAACTTCCGCTGAAGCTCAACAAGCAAGTGGTGTGGACCGACTGCTGTGACATCCTTACCCGATAACCACTCCGGCTTCTCCCAACTCTTTGAAATTTGCCATCTTCTAAAATTCCTCCGCCGAACAAACGAAGAACTTGCAATCCTTTTCAGAGAAAACCAAACTTCATTTGAAGCTCAACAAGCAAGTGGTGTGGGACCATTTCTTTGTGACATCCTTACCAATAACCACTCCAGCTTCTCCCTTGCTTGCATCATCGGACAACTCTCGGGAGTCAAGTGTTATTGAGCAAACCCTTTCGGTGTTTGCTCGAGTGGTAAGTTTTAGTTTCGGCTCACCTTTGTTAATCATATGAATATATCTTGTTATATAAAACTTGTCTCATATGTAGGGTTTTTTTTTTAATAAAAAGGTAAAATCTATGTCACCTGCGACATTTGGTGCATCTGTTGAGGCCTTGATCACTACGTGTGATCTGCCAGAGATATATCCCCCCTCACCCTTCGGAGGGACTTCTGATTCCAATATGCGTGAAACTGAGTCAGTGACCACATTTCCTCAGAGGACCATGATCAAGGTTAGTAACTTGTTGCTGCATTTACTTCAATGTGGCCACAAGCTATTTTCTTGGGCCACGTATTAATTGCTAGTTCTAAACAGTTTATAGTTTTAGGAAGTGTAAGTTAAACGTTAAACAACTGAAGTTTTATATTTAAATTTTCATGGGAAAAGATGGCTTTCAAAATATATAGTGGGGACCAAGTTTTATATGTTGATACTTACTAGGAAATCCTCAAGGATCTTGTCAAAATCCTGAAATATCTGCTCATTAGAGTCCTGAGGATTACAGATGGCAGGATTGTTGTCTTTATTATTTGATGATTCAAGTAAGGGTGAAGCTGAAAATCCAGGAGCAGTTATTTGTATGGGTGCCACTGCCACTGCCACTGCCACAGCACCACATGCTTGTTGAACTCCATCCGAGGTTTCCAAGTTGTTTTGTTTCTTCCTTGGTGAGGAGGAATTTTGAATAGATGGTAGCTCAAGGAGTTGGGGAGAAGAAACGGGGGATGATGGTGTTTCCACCAGATACATATTTTCAATCTCTCTCTGCCGTTTTTGTGTTTCTAGTTGCTCCTTCATATTTCCCTACACATGTTAGAATTTGTATGCATCACTTCAGGACTCTAAACTAGATTATATGTCCCAACATATCATAGGATCCCAGATACTATGCGATTACTGCCACTGTCTTTAATTAAAAAATTCAATGTTAACTTTGTAGAAACATCTTAAGTTATTTCAGTAGAAAATAATAACAAAATCACCATCTAACAATATTATTATTGCCTTTCTCTAATTACTTCAATCATCATAATGTAATTAATTAATTAACAATACAAAATTATAACTTAGATGATTTAAGATATACTCCCTCCGTCCCGTCCCGGCCAAAAGAGCACAAATTTCCTTTTTGTGCGTCCCATTTGAAAGGGCACAACCCAAAAATTGAAAGTTTTTTATTACTTCTTTATTTGTGGGACACACTTGTCATGCTCTCACAATAAAGGTTAATGATAATTTAGGGCCTGTAGTATAGGGGCGGTACCACATTGGGGCCTGAAGTCTTAAAACTATCAATTTGGGGCCCGAATTTACAATTTTGATCAATTTGGGGCTTTTTGACGGAAAACGATAAAAAACCCCGTTAAGTGACCATGTGCGAGGCATGTGACATTCAGTGAGGGCATTTTGGTCATTTCACGTTCAGCCCCAGACTTCAGGCCCTAAATTGACATTTTTCTTCTCCCTCTCCCTCTCCCTCTCTCTCCCTTCCCCCAAACCCCACCTCCACCATATATTCTCGCCACCTCCATCCACCACACCATCCCAACCCAAACTACGGTGGCCTCAACTTCCTCACCACTCTCGCCACCTCCATCCACCACACCACACCATCCAAACCAAAACCCTCTACCTCTCCACCCCACAAAAGCCCCATTTACAGCAAAGAAAAAAAAAAGAAACACCCCATGATTTCATTTTTTTTTTCATCATACTTACTTGGGGGAGTAATTTATATGTTGAATTTGTATTCTTGCAGTCTGAAACATAAATTTGAGCAAAGAAATAATCCAGCTGCTGAGTTCAGTTGTTTACCTGATTCCAATTTGGTCAAAATTGGTCAATAGCCAAAACTGAATGATTCTATTGATTTCTTGAAACCATATTGAGATTTTTGGTCTTCAAGAATCTTTGATTGCCTTGGCCATGGATGTAGAAGAAATCTTTGGTGGGTCTGAATCGTCCTTCCACCCCTTCTCCTTCCCCATGTCGTCCTCCACACCCCCATTAATCCCGGCACCTCACTTCAGATTGTTGATAGGTTTCTTCAAATTTGGTTTGTTCAGATTTGTTCAAATTGGTGATGGCTGGTGGATGGTGGTTTTATTGGTAGTGTTGGTGAGTGATGGCAGTGGGGGAAATTGGGGAACGGGATGAGGGGAGAGGCCGAAGGAGGAGGCCGGAGGAGGAGGCCGGAGAAGGAGATGAAATGGGAATGATTTTTCTTTTCTTTTTTATTTTTTGATAATAGTAGTATCTTTTATTTTTATTTTTATTTTTATTCATTACTTAATTTATTTTAACCAACTTATAATTGTAAAACTATAAAATGTAAAATTATATTAAAACGAAATATTTAATTTTAGTTTAGTTTAGGTATAATAACACTTACTACATTATTCCACCTTGTAACATGATTAGTAATTTTTTTCTAAATATTTATTTCATTTAATCTATTTTTATTTATATATTTTATAAAGTATCCATTCTAAAATAATTAGTAATTTTTTTGAAGCAAAATAATTAGTAATTTAAATTATTAGAAAAAAAACTAAATATTTTTATTTATTATTTTATAGGAAAAATGTCAATTTAGGGCCTGAAGTCTGGGCTGAACGCGAAATGACCAAAATGCCCTCACTGAATGTCACATGCCTCGCACATGGTCACTTAACAGGATTTTTTAACGTTTTTCGTCAAAAAGCCCCAAATTGATCAAAATTGTATATTCGGACCCCAAATTGATAGTTTTAAGACTTCAGCCCCAATGTGGTATCGCCCCTATACTAGGGCCCTAAATTGTCATTAACCCCACAATAAATATCCACTAACTATTCCTTACTCCACTTTATCTTTCCTACATCACCTTTCACTCATAACATTTATTCCACTATACACTTTTTCTCTTTCCTACATCACTTTTTTTAATTCTCGTACAAGGACACAAAAATGCCTTTTCGGACGGGACGGAGGGAGTAATTGATTAAGAGCAGCTAATTCATTAGGGAAAGAAAGTTATAAACATTGATTAGTAGATTTAGAACCTGGTGTTGGAACAAAACGATCCATCAAACCATGAACCGACTCACAACTAGATTAAGAATGAGAGGAAGATGAAGACGGAAGCGTGTACCTGAAGAATCCATTGTATGATCTTGTTCTTGAATGAAAGAAGAGAGTAGGGAGATAGTACTTCTAAATGATAGTACCCACACTTGATCTTCTTAGTGAATAAAGAGAAGATTTGTGACTGAATTTAGTGAATGAATAAGTGTCTCTAAATGGCTGATGGATAGCCTTTATATAGATAGAGAAGAGGCACTTCATTTAGGGACTACACCCTTTCATAAAGATGATGGTGTGAAGTTACCATTATGTCCATCATTTAATGGTACTTACACCTAATGGAATTCTACATATTTGGTCTATACTTTAACATTATTAAATGATTATAACATATGGAATTAAATAACACATATTATTAATCCATGTTCTAACAATCTCCCACTTGGATTAATATTAATATGTATCTTTTACTAAATAAATTCCTTAAATCATTTATAATATGAACGAAAACCCTTATGTGCACGTTTATTGTCATCCAATACAATCCCGTCCATTAGTCTTATAAATATAGGGACTAAAGGGGCAGTCGTTGTAATTGATTCGCAACTAAACCCACATTAATCACATATATATATCCAACTAAATGACATAGATTAAGTATAGATATGTAGCATGGAATATTAATGAATATATATGAAGAACGCATATATATATTCTCCAACTAGTCCTACTTAACCAAATGAGATCAATATAAAACAACACAAAAAAATAGAAAACAACACAAACTCCCACTAATTTAAGCATTATCAAAAATTGTTTCACCCATATGAGCAGTATGCTCGTGAAACATCAAAAGAGATTACGCTTTACAAAATGAATCCAAAATCATGGAGTTTGATCCTATAAGTTGTATATCTATTTGTTCATTTTATACTTATTTCTCTTTAACAAGAGACATAACCATATGATGTCTTTCGACATTTTTGCATCCACTAAAACATAATCGGAATACTTAATGATCTCAAAATGATCCAATTTTATATACATAAGCATGTAGTTTAATGTTTTATAGGTACTTCATCATTCTTTTGGATGCGACTTAATGTTCTTCTTTTCGAATTGCTTTGGTATTGACCAAGCATCCCAATAATAAATGCAAGGTTTGTACGAGTACAGACTTGCGCATACATTAAGCTTCCTACTGCCGATGCATAAGGGATATTTTCCATATACTTGGATTCAAAATTAATTTTAGGACATTACTTTAAACTGAATTTATCTCCCTTAGAGACAGGGGTGTCAAGTGGTTTATAATTTTCCATGCTAAACCTTTGTAATATCTTCTCTATATAGCTCTTTTGTGATAATCCCAAAATACCTCGTGAATGATCACGATGAAGTTGGATTCCCAATACAAAAGATGCCTTACCAAGATCTTTCATCTCAAATTTGTTTGAGAAATTTCTCAGTTTCTTTTAGAAGGTCCTTATCATTACTAGCAAGTAAAATGTCATCCACATATAAGACCAAAATATATAAATTTATTCCCACAAAACTTATGGTACACACAATCTTCACCAAGATTCATTTCAAAGCCAAATGAAAGAATAACTTGATTAAGTTTTAAGTACCATTGACGAGATGCTTGCTTAAGCCCATAAATGGATTTCTTAAGATTACAAACTAGTTGACTAGTTTGATCTGAATCGGTCACAATCTTCACCAAGATTCATTTCAAAGCCAAATGAAAGAATAACTTGATTAAGTTTTAAGTACCATTGACGAGATGCTTGCTTAAGCCCATAAATGGATTTCTTAAGTTTACAAACTAGTTGACTAGTTTGATCTGAATCGGTCACCATTTCTGGTTTCCTTATATAGATGGTTTTCTCAATGTCTCCATTGAGAAAAGCCGTCTCAGCATCCATTTGATGAAGCTCAAGATCATAATGTGCCACTAATACCATAATGATCCTAAAGAGGTTTTTAGAAGATGCCGGAGAAAATATTTCTTTATAATCAATGCCTTTCCTTTTAAGTAAATTCCTTAGCAACAAGGTGTGCCTTATATCTTTCCATATTACCTTGCAAATTCCTTTTGATTTTAAATATCCATTTACAACCAATAAGTTTTGCACATTCAGGCAATCGAAAGAGATTCCAAAAGTCATTGTCTTTTATTGATTTTAACTCCTCATTAATGGCATTGATCCACTTATGAGAATTAGGACTATTAATGGCTTCATGGAAGGTGATAGGTTCATCTCCCACTAAACCTAAGGTGTCCTCATTCTCCGCAAGATACACATCATAAATATCCGGAATAGCACTTCTTCTTTCTCTAATAGATCTCCTTAAGGGCACCGGTTCATCCTTATTTTGAGTTTGTTGAATTTCCTTATGTCCAACATTTTCATATTGTCCGTTATTTACGGGAGTTTCTATATCATTTTGAATTGTATGTTCTTGTTGAATTTTAGGTACAATTACTTGATTTCCAACAGGAACTAAAGTTGAAAGAATAAAGAGTGGTTCCTCTAACTCTTCAAATTCAAAATCATTACTATTTCTCCCACTAAATTCAACATCCTCAAAGAACCTAGCATTGCCAGTCTCGAAAAATGTTCTAGTTTCCGGGTCATAAAATTTATATCCCTAGATCTCTTAGCATACCCTACAAAGTAACTGCCAACGGTCTTAACGTCCATACGGAGTTTTGTTGGTAGTCTTTGAAGCAGCTTTATTGAGAATATAAGTAGCGGTTTTTAATGCTTCGCCCATAATGAGTGAGGTAAAGAAGTACAGGAAAACATACTTTTTATCGTATCTTTAAAGATTCTATTATGTCTCTCTACTATACTATGCTAGGTTTGCCCGGCATGGTGTAGTGAGGGACAATCCTACACTCTTCAAAATAGCGAGTATAAAGGATCCGGACGTTATTCACCCAATACGTTATACCGTCCGTAGTTTTCACTACCATGATCGGATTTAACGTTCTTAATAGTCTTTCTTATGCCTTAAAAGACTTGAAAACGTCCAATGATTGAAACTTTACATGAAGAAAATAATGTATCCATAATGAGAGTAATCATCCATGAACGTAATGAAATATTGTTGACCATTCCATGAAGGGTTAGTGAATGGTCCACAAATGTTCATATGAATTAGTTCAAAGACGTTTGATACTCTCAAAATTCTATTTCCTTTAAGCTATGTGTTGTTACCTTTAATGGTATATAGAAAGTTTTAAGTTTAAACATGTTTTGGTATATTAAAAATTAAGAAAGGACATTTCGAAAGTAAAAAGAAAATTATGACGTCTTCCGAGCGTGTACCGAACATGGGGCCAAGTAGGACCACGATTCGGGGCGCGTCACTCTCTCTCTCCCATGTATGAATTAACTTCGTCTAATCATCATTTATTCTATTATGGTATTAGTCATAATGATTCTTCTCCGCCAAACCTTAGCAAAAAAATCCTAAGTCGCCCCACCCTAATACCACCCCTTGATTCTGCTACCCACCATCAAAACTCTACCCTCCTAAACCACCACCACCCTTGGCTTAACCATCCTTAGTCGAAACCCCTTCACACACACACACATCTTCGCAAACCCCACTGCCTCCTTCTCCTCCTCCTAAATCATACCACCCTCGGCATATACCCAATAGTAGAAACCCATCGCCTAACACCACCATCCATACATCACCAATAAAACCCATGGTCAACCCTCCTTACCGTGTACATTGCAACGACCCCGAATTTCCAAAACAATAATAATACTTAATTTATAATAAAATAACCTCCAACGGCTACTAAAACCATAATTCAAACACTAACCACAATTTAAAATAACTTAAATGCGGGTAACAATAACAATTTCAACGGCTAGTACAATCCACTAGCTCAACAAAATTCTTAAAGTCTTACAAACACTACAAGAAAAATGGCTTTTGACAACGTTTTTGTTAACAACGTTTTTAAATAAACGTTGTCATTGACTGGATTTGACAACGTTTTCTCAAAAAACGTTGTAGTATATTCATTATAAAAACGTTTATTTAATAAATGTTGTGTTAATGGTCATTTTACAACGTTTATTAAATAAACGTTGCACAAAAGACAACATTTTTTAATAAACGTTGTTAAATTTATGACTATTCACAACGTTTTTTAAAAAAAGTGGCAACGTTTTTTTATAAACGTTGTCATATTCCTTAAATAAAAAAAAAGAAAATAAAAACAGAAGAAGAGCGAGCATTTTTCCCGCATACCGCCAAATTCAATTGCGCCTCTTTTCCCCCAAATCACCTTTACCCCAAATCACTTTCTTCCTATTCTAGCTAAGGGCATCGATCGACGGCAAGGCAGGGCAAAATCGACGTCGGAGCTGGTGATAATCGTTTGTCTCTAAAATCCACGGCGGGGCAAAATCGATCGCTTTCCATTGCCACACAGTGCCACCAATACAAGGTTCCATTCATCTTCTCCTCCTTCAACTATTCTTAATTTCAGTGCCAATTTCTAATATTTGCTTCTTGTAAATCAATTGCTATTTTCAAGGATCGACATTAACTGGAATGGGTGAGGGGAAACCATAAAGTTTTAGTTTGCCCTAATTGAGAGAGGTTATTTTTGAGGTAAGTTTGTCTCCTTTAGAAGCTGTGAGTTATATTCTTATCTAAAGCCATCTTTTTGCTGTTTATTCACCAATGATTTTTTTATTTTCAATTTTCGTCTGAATAAATACATTATAGACCCATTTAGAAAATATGTGTGGCCATTCTTCCATTTGGCCATCACCAATGCGTTAGATGACACAGAATGGTCATGGACTCATGAAACAATTTCTAACTAAGATTCTGTATCTGATTGTCTTTAAGTTCGAATTAGTTTCCTCCCTAAAGCCGACATCTATTAAAAATTTTAAGCAGTTTATAATGCTAGCAAAGAATACTGATAAATAAGTAGTATCGCTCATGTCAATCTAATATGCAGCTTCCTTGTCAGTTCTGAGTGTTAAAACACTAGTAATACTTTTAGCTTAACACAAGTTATGGAGATGAACTTTCTTCTTCTTGAATTGAGAAACCAATAGCCTTTATATAGGCCTTTACATGATAAGATAACTACTACTAAAATTCCACATGCTAACAAACTCTTAAACGTGGATACTTACTTATTGAGTCCTAAAACTAACCTAAGAAAATCAAAACAGTAACAACATTATCTACTCCTTTAAATAAGGAGAAATTATTTCAACAGAAACAAACTAATTCAACATAATTGACCCGTTCAGCTTTGACACTTCACATTTCCTCCCTTAAACTGCATTGCATATTGTTGCAAACAGTTTACTCCATCTTCGAACGCATTCTCATCTTGTCTAGCTCTGAGCTTCAAGAATGCCTCCAACTTCAGTGGCTTTGTCATGATATCAACAATTTGCTCTTGAGTAGGACAATATACTAGGTCTACAGTTCCTTCACTTGATAACACACGCAAAAAATAATATCTCACATGTATGTGTTTGCTTATTCCATGAAAGACCAGATTCTTTGACAATTTAATGGTGGAGTTGTTATCACAGAATATGGTAGTGCACTTACTTTGAGCATGCCCAACTTCTTCAAGCACTCTTCTCAACCACACTCCTTGACAAGCACAGTAGGCTGCTGCTATAAACTCAACTTCGGTTGTCGAAAGTGTCACAACAGACTGGTTTTTTGATGCCCAAGATACAGCTCCATTTCCCAGCATATAAACAACCCCTGAAGTGCTCTTTACATACCTTAAAATCCTTTTCGCAGCTAGGAGGTGGGCTTCTTTTGGATGCTCCATGTATCTACTAACTAGATTCACAGAGAACATTAGGTCCGGTCTTGTAGCAGTTAGATACCTCAACCTTCCCACCAATTGTTTAAACATTGTTGGATCTACGGCAGCACCTTCAAAATTTTTAGACAACTTGCAGCCAGGAACAATCGGGTTCTTCACTGAATTGCAGTCACTCATTCCAAAGCGATCCAATACCTCATTTGCATACTTTCTTTGATTAATAAAGATCCGCCCCTTCTCTTCTGTTTATGTAATTCCATATGTATTTTCTGCCTCATTCCAAAGCGATCCAATGACATCTTTTGAACAAAACTTTCACAGTTTGATTTCTTTAGTCTTGTTTCTTTAATGAACGAGGGTAAAAATGAGATGTACTGAATTATTAACTCTTCAAGTTGCTCTAATATTATTAACTCTTGTAGTGTTCTCGGTGAACTCATAATTCATATTCGATGGATAAAGCGTGGGTGAATCTACCAAGGTTTTCACTCTAAGCTAAAATAGTAGTTTTGATAGTTGCAAGCTTTCTTGTGCCATCTATGTAATATGTATAATTTTGTTTGTAGGCCAAGTGATGCTTACAGGGAAGGAGTAAGAAATTTTGTAGCAGTGTGTTTGGAGAGTCTAGGAAATCCCTCTAAAATTTGATGTCCTTGTACTCGTTGTAGAAATTTGGATTACCAGACTAGTGATGATGTAATATCACACTTGGTTATGCATGGCATGGATAAGACATACGATGTTTGGATTTTTCACGGGGAAGAACGTCCTAGCACTTCCTCCAAAATGACACATGATCTCGATGATATACCAGATACATATAGGATGTTCGTAGATGCACGTGTTAACGAGGAAACGATTCCAAATTATACTGAAGCAATGGTAGACGAGGGGTTTTCAAAATTATTAGAAGAGGCAGAAACTCCCTTGTATATGGGCAGTGACTATACAAAGCTAACAGCGACAGTTATGCTTTCCAAACATAAAGCGGTCAACGGTATTTCTGACAAAGCATTTACCGATCTTCTCAAATTCTTAGGTCACATGTTGCCACAAAAGAATGTTCTTCCTAGTTCCACGTATGCTGCAAAAAAATTACTTAAGACCTTTGACTTGGGTTACGAAAAAATACATGCATGTCCTAAAGATTGTTGTCTATTTAGAAAAGAGCTGGCAGATCTAGACAATTGCCCGAGGTGTGGGAAATCTAGGTGGAAAGTGGTAGGAAAAGGAGATGAGCGTAAAATTAAAAAGGGGGTACCAGCCAAGGTGTTGAGATACTTTCCTATTATTCCCAGATTAAGAAGGATGTTCAGATCATTGGAGAGTTCTCAACAATTATTGTGGCATAGCAGTCATCATAGCAATGATAACAAAATGCGACATCCTGTTGACTCGCCACAGTGGCAGTCTATTGATAGTAAATGGCCTTTTTTCATCTGATCCTCGGAATTTAAGACTTGGACTTGCCACAGATGGATTTAATCCTTACAGTAATCTAAGTTCTACACATAGTTGTTGGCTTGTGATGCTTGTTAATTACAACCTCCCCCCCTTGGCTTTGCATGAAAAGAGAAAATATGATGTTAACTTTAGTAATCCCTGGTCCAAGGCAACCAGGAAATGATATTGATGTATATTTAAGGCCATTGATTGAAGATTTGAAAGAACTATGGATAAGTGGGGTTGAGGTGTACGATGCATTTAAGAAGAGCATGTTCAATCTGAGGGTTATTCTCATGTGGACGATTAATGATTTTCCGGCTTATGGCAATCTAGCTGGGTGTATGACTAAGGGTAAGATGGCATGTCCTATTTGTGGTGCTGATACTTGTTCAATATATCTACCTCATAGTCACAAGTGTGTGTATATGGGTCATCGACGGTTTCTTATATCCAATCATTCTTACCGAAAGAAGAAGAAATGGTTTGATGGAACCCATGAGAAGAGGGGGAAACCTCATATATTGTCCAGTTCTGAAATTTTAGAAGTTGTTAATGGGATTGAAAATGATTTTGGAAAATGGGATGAAACGAGCAATGATGAAGAACCGAGACAAGGAAGGGCAAAAGGTAAGAGAAACAAGAAAAGGAAGAGGAAGATTAAAAAGATGAAAGTTAAGGTCCTGAATTGGAAGAAAAAAACAATTTTTTTTGAGTTGCCCTACTATGAGGTAAAAGCAAATTTTGTGCTTTACTGTTAATTCAATATAATGATATACTCCCTCCTTCCAACTCGAAAAGTCACTTTTGGTCAATTCAAGTTTTGTTTGACTCAAGCATTAATGCAAATCTAATTATAAATATCTTATTGACCAAAAGTGCCTTTTCGAATGGGACGGAGGGAGTAGTTAATAGCTAGCTGATAACTTATAATATATGTTATATTTAGGATTTGTTGGTACGTCACTGTTTGGATTTAATGCACATAGAAAAAAATTGTGGTGAGAGTTTACTTTGCACTTTGCTTGATATAAAAGGAAGATCAAAAGATGGTCATGCTGCTCGTAAAGACTTAGAAAGTATGGGAATTCGGCCAGAGTTGCACCCAAGGCTCGATGAGAATGATAAGATACTCCTTCCATCAGGCCAATGTACTTTAACAAGTTCTGAGATAGAGACATTTTATTGGCGACTAAGAAATTTGAAAGTTCCCGACGGGTATAGCTCTAATATTGCGAACAGTTTTGCACAGACTGACAAGATACTTGGACTCAAATCCCATGATTACCATGTATTGATGCAACAGTTATTGCCATTCGCATTGAGAGGACTTTTACCCAAAGGGCCAAGAAATGCATTACTTCGTTTCTGTTCATTTTTCTATGATATAAGCCAAAGAGTGGTTGATGTCGAAAAAATTGAAGCTGCAGAACAGAGATAATTGAGACATTGTGCATGCTTGAAAGATATTTACCTCCTTCATTCTTCGATATTATGATTCACTTGACAATACATTTAGGTCGAGAAACTCGTCTTTGTGGATCAAATCAATTTCATTGGATGTATCCGTTTGAAAGGTATTCCATATCCATTTATTATCTGATAATAGGCTTTAATGATATTTTCCTCCCTAATTTATATCCAATCCATTCAGATTTATGAAGACGGGCAAGGAATATGTTAGAAATCCGGCATGACCCGAAGGATGCATATGTGAAGGCTATCTTGCCGAAGAATCCATAGGATTTTTTTGTGAGTACATTAAGGAAAGTTGTGCACTATTTGAAACACATAAACGCAATGAGGATTATCAAGATGAGAAAACATTTGAGGGACGACCAATTTCTAAAGGAGAGCATATTACATTGTCTAATGAAGACATGCAAAATGGTCATCGATATGTGTTGTTTAATACGGCAGAAGTGGAACCATATGAAGTGTAAGTTTAAGTTAAATGCAAATTTGTCTAGTTTATTTCTTAGGAATATTTTTCACTCTTTCTTTATTTTTAGGATGCATATGGAAGAGTTGAAGATAATACATACTGGTATATCTGATGAACAACTTTCAAAGATGCATTCAGACACTTTCTCTAGTTGGTTTACAAAAAAGGTTTCTAACATATTATTTGGACTTTATTAGGTTATAAATTGTGAATACATATGTTATTTATCAAATATAAATATACAGGTTAAAGACCAAATAGCCTCAGGCGAAGTAGGAGTTTCTGAAACAATAAAGTGGTTATCGTATGGGCCTAGAAGGCAAGCACTCTCATATTCTGCCTATATAATAAATGGTCGTCAATTTCGTACCAAGGACACCGAAAAGTCCACACAGAATAGTGGTGTTTCACTTGAAGCAACTACAATACGTCAATCTGGGCCAAATGACAATTGCCAATCTAGTAGCAGCAGATTAGGTCACTACCGGATCTTGCGTGACATTATAGTGTTGGACTATCTTACATTTCAGATTCCCTTATTTAAGTGTGATTGGGCAAATATTTATCGTGGAGTGAAGGTTGAAGAAGGATTTACATTAGTCAACTTTGCTCAATTTCAAGATCAATTTAAAGGAGATCCTTTCATACTAGCAGCACAAGCCTCACAAGTGTTCTATTGGAGAGAAAGCAAAACATCTAATTGGGAAGTTGTTGTCAGACCACCACCAAGGGGCTATCATGATATGGGAATCTATGATAAGAGTGATGATGAGAATGATGAATTGTCATATAACCCACTTGATGTAGCCTTGCTTGATAAAACCAATGATGACCTAGATAGTGCTTGCGCAAGAGTGGGATGTGATGACAAAGTGGTATATTTAATTATTTGATTGAGTTTCTTGGATCTATGATTATATTCTTAAATTATAGTGTCATTATATTTGTTTATTACATTACTTGTGCTAGCATATATACAAAATTTAATGATTAAGTTTCTTCGATATAACAGGTGGAGGCTGAGGTGGAGGAAGATCTTTAGAAAGCTGTATCAAAGTTTGTTGATGACGAGGTCACAATGGGTAATGATGGGACAGAGGTAAGACTTAGTGTTATCATAATGATTTTACATGTGTTACCTAATTAACGGACTGCCTACTTATTACATGTGTTCAATTTAAATCCACCTGACATGACTTGTCTAAAAGCAAAATGAGAACATCTTTGTTTAGATTCAGACCTGAGAAATAGTTCCAATCACTGCACACTTTCTCAACTAGGCGCTGCATTGTAGTGGAAATCATAGGAAAATTTAATGAACCATATATCGCACTCCGGAACAGGGTATTTCTGAAGGATGTCTACTGAGCCCTACAAAATAGAAAAATGGAAGAATTCCCAAACAGCACCATCAGGTCCTTGAGCTTTAGATGCTCAAATTTAATCAGTAAATGAACCTACTGAGGAATATTATAGAGAAAAAAGGGTCAGCAGAGACATATTCTTCAAAACCAGATTTTCAGTCATCTTTGACGAATAAACTGTTCTGATATAGAAGGTTCTAGAAGGCGTAAAAGTAGTCGTTTGAAAGAACTATGTGTCTACTTTCAAGCAAAAAAATCGGTTCGTCGTTTCGAGCCCTAGAAATGGAGATAAAGCATTTTTGGTACTGAAGGTATAAGCTGACAGCATACAATTAATAAGCATTATATGCATAACTAACTAGCATATCCTAAAAACATACTCCTTACTTCGCAAGAGTAATCTACGCATTTTGTCCATATTGCATTGCCGGTCCCAAGCCCGGATAAAGGAGGAGGGGAAAGTTATGTCGGGTATATAAATCATATATACTGTTCATTACTAATAAAACATGTTACACTTGCAGGCCCTTAAATTGAATGGACACGATCTGCATTTTTTATATCGTACAGGTAATGCACATTTCAGAAACTCTGTTTGGACTTTTATCTATTGCTCTTCTAATTATGTGTTGCATTCACATACAGGTAATGCACATTGCAGTATTGCAGCTCTTGAAATCTTCGTAGATGCAGCACGGATTACGTTTTTGGGGATTACACGCGCTACAGGTCAGCTATTTACGCAATAACTTACAGATGCATTTGCTTTTTTGATGTTGCTAGAACTGATTTGTGCTTTTTATATTCTATGAATTTATTGGAGCGATATAATGACAAATGCTATAACTACCTAATTACATAGGGTCATTAGAGGAAATGGTGTTGAGAATAAATATTTAGGATCTAGGAACCTATCCAGGCCTTTGCAATCTTTTCAAGTGACAATGGTTCGAGTGGATCTGCGCATAACATGGGTAGGCCGTGGTTTTGTCCATGGCCATGAATGCCAAATGGGTGAAAATTTTCAGCATTGTCCATGGGGAGGCCATGGTTTGATCCATGGCCATGAACGCCAAATGGGTGAAAATTTTCAGCATTGTCCATGGGGAGGCCATGGTTTGATCCATGGCCATGATTCAAGAATGTACAAAATAGAGGGGTTGTTTAGGAAATTAGGGGAGGGGGCAGTTGAAACTTTCCATTAACCAGGCCTTTGCAATCTTCTTCATTCTTCATACTATTAGCACCATCACCATCTCTGCAACAAATTAATAACCAATCACAATCCAACTCAAAATTAATCCAACTCAAAAATTAAACGGAGCAGAAATTCAACTCCAACATTAATCCAACTCAAAATTAAACGGAGCAGAAATTCAAAATTAATCCAACTCAAAATTAAACTAATCCAACTCCAACATAAACTAATTCAACTCAAAACAAAAAAGAAAACGGAGCAGAAATTCAAAAAAAAAAAGAAGAAGAAGAAAGCGAACCAGCTTACCGGAAGGTTCGCCGACGACGGAAGGGTATCGGCGGCTCAGCTAAGACGAGAGATCTAGGGTTGTGGTTTAGGCGTGGACTGGATCTAGGTTGAACATCCATGGAATTAGTTCATATAATTTCATAGAACAATTTCTTAAGCATGCCTGCCTTGACATTAGGGTTTCTGTTTATAAGACAAGGCATAACTTAGACACGAGGTTTTGTTTGTTAAACTCAAATAAGAAGACACTTCTTTTCTTTCTTCATCAAGATTTTGCATTCTTTCTGTAGGTATGTTTCTATAACAGTTCCAAGTCCCCTGCCTTGACATTAAGGCTCTGAGCACCTTTGGTTTTTGACAGCAACTTGCAGCTATTTAGGAGAGTTTTACAAGGAAACAACTACTCTATTACAAGGTGACCCACTATCACCTCTATCGTTTATCCGATATAGAATGAGCAAAAATTATAACTCCAATTCAGATGGTTCTGACGGTGATGAAAGAAACGAATTAGTTTTCGATTAGGATGACTCGGACAATGCAGAAGCGCACAGGCCAGGAATGAAAAGAAATAGATCCAAGGGGCAACTATCCTAGGAAAGGAAAAGTAAAAATCTAGCAAAACCAAGTTTATTGGTTGGGGATCAAAATCTCTTTTACAATCATCATTTCAAGAAAAAAAAAAAATAACACGATGGATTGGATTAAAATTGAATTGAATTGAAATAATGTGAGCGAGAAACATACCTCTTCCTCGTGACCTATGAGTCGACAGCTTAGTTGATACTCTGTGGGTGATCGATTTCCATGAATCGGAGACTAGTCTTCGATTACAGCATAATCAGACATTGGTCTCCGATTCATGGAAAACGAGTACCCGGAGAGTATCAATTAAGCTTTCTACTCATAGGTCAGGAGGAAGAGGTAGATTCTCGCTCACATTATTTCAATTCAATTTAATTTTTAATCCAATCCATCATGTTATTTTTTGTTTTTTCTTGAAATGATGATTGTAAAAGAGATTTTGATCCCCAGCCAATAAACTTGGTTTTGCTAGCTTTTTACTTTTCCTTTCCCAAAGGATAGTTGCCCCTTGGATCTCTTTCTTTTCATTCCTGGCATGTGCCCTTCTGTATTATCCGAGTCATCGTAATCGGAAACTACTTCGCTTCTTTTATCACTGTCAGATCCATCTGAATTGGAGTTGTAATTTTTGCTCATTCTATATTGGGTATTGCAGATTTTAAACATTTGATGGATCTATAAAAACCTCCTACTGAAGACTACACTGACATTGGAGGGCTGGAAAAACAGGTAAGCAAACCTTTAGAATCCTGTACATTTCTATTGAACTCTCTTGGAAGCAATTTGGTAGTTGGTTTACTTTAATTTGCTGATATAACATGGTCTTTGTTCATGGAAGTGACCAGCGAGCCAGGCATCACATTTTTGGCAGTCAAGTTAGATGGAATACTTGGACTTGGATTTCGAGAGATCTCAGTTGTTTGGTATACCTTTGTATAACTCCCTCCCTCTATTTTTACTTTATTGTGATGATTGATGAATGTTGGGTGTGTTACTGATATGGTTACTTTATCCGAATCTAGAGCACCATCCGATGAATTTCACTTGTGCTCACAGATGGTAAATAGCAACAACTACAATCAAGATGAACTTGCGAATAAGGAATTTGGGATTCAAGTGAGGCCCACAATGGTGTCTGTTGAGGCACGGGTCCTTCCTCCTCCATCTGTAAGTATTCTGTTTATTCTGCTTAGATAATACACCATTTCATGGCAACAAATATTGAATTAATTTCTTCGTCTGCTTCAGCTCAAGTATCATGAAACTGGGAAAGAGTCTCTAGTCAATCCTCAGAATAAAAAAAGATCTAGTGGACCCAGAAAAGCTTCAAGCTACACTTGGAGACGAGTCTCTTGCAAAAGAGTCCGACCTTAAGAGGTCCCTTGAAAGTGTGGCACTGCTTGAAGCACGCTGAAGGAGATGAATCCAAATCTTGATTCAATTGCAGTATGCATTTCCTTTCATTTGAAGGTCATTCATTTTTATGGGTTTTCTATTCTTTTTTCTTATTTGTATCAATGACAGATACCGAAAGAAAGTATCCCTGTACAATGAACGAGTAGAAGAGCTTAATATGGTAACTCAAGAACGCGATGATACAAAGAAGCAATACGATGAATGGAGAAAGAAAAGGCAAATAGATTATTTCTGATAATATTTCTATGAAATTGGTTTACAAGTATTGTTTTCATGAACTTATTTGGTTACAATGTACAGGTTAGACGAGTTCATGGCTGGATTTAATACAATCTCTTTGAAGCTGAAGGAAATGTATCGGTGTTTTGGATTTAACTTCTCAAGGTCAAGGGACGATATGGTCAAGCACAAAGAACAACTTAACTTAGCATATTACATCGTTATCTTGCCGGATCGTACCGGCAAGTATGGTGAGTTGGTTGAAAATGTAGTAAGACTAAGTTTCTTGTACAAATATGCACTTTTTTGTGCATATTCGTACTTATTGCACAATTTAGTTGTGGCTGCCATCTCCTTGAACAAAGAAGCCTCGGCCCTCATTGGCTACCACCGTGAATAGAAAACTCACTTTAGTTCAAAGAAGAGTGCATGAATGGTGCTGATACACTTTTTTTTTTGTTTTCTAGCTATATCTCTTGTAATAAATGTATATTGTGCTTAAACTTTGTTCGTGTTTGCAATTGTATCATATTTTTATAGTTCAACAGTGCTTGAATGGGTGCTTTTAATGAAATGACTATAGGTGTCTAAATTGCAGGGGGCATATGTGAATTTGGGGGGGGGGGAAATAATTTTTTTTTCACTTTAACAACGTTTTGAAAATGTTGTATAAAGCATTAAGACAACGTTTACAATACGTTGTCAAACATGGAGGGGAATTTTTTTTTTAATTATTCATATTGACAACGTTTTAATAAAACGTTGTAATAATAAAATGACAACGTTTATAAAACGTTGTAAAACATATTTAGACAACGTTTAAAGAAACGTTGTCTTAAGAATTTAGACAATGTTCTATAAACGTTGTCTTAATATGTTTTACAACGTTTTATAAACGTTGTCATTTTATTATTACAACGTTTTATTAAAACGTTGTCAATATACTTACTACAACGTTTTTATAAACGTTGTCATTAGCCTGGTTACAACGTTTAATGACCTTTTTTACAACATTCAAAAAACGTTGTCTTAAACTGGGACCTAAGACAACGGTGGATGACACAACGTTTTGAAAAACGTTGTCAAAGGTCTTTAACAACGTTTAAAAAACGTTGTCAAAGCCCTTTTTTGTTGTAGTGAAACTCTCAAATAACTGCATTAACTGACTAAAGATTCTAAAAATGAATAAACTAAAACGATCCTTGAACTCCTTATGAAGTGCTCCCGAACCGTTTCACATTCTTCCTATATGAAATCTGGAAGAAAAGAAGATGAAAGGGTGAGCGAACAATGCCCAGTAAGTTCATATACAACCCCTCCGGTTACTAAGGAGGAGTTGACCTGAAGGAATATCAAACGATACAAATTTCAAATAACAATCGAAGACATAACGAAGTACAAATTCGAAGTCATTATTTAACAAATTCTCAAATCACATGTCTTTCAAAATCTCAATGGTTTCACAAACTGAGTTGACAAATATTTTAGAGTTTCAAATGATGACGAAATCGATTCAAATTGACTCGAATGATTTACTTAATTAAAAATGTCACATACCAGCTTTAACTAACTAAACCACTCACAGATTATAAGGAAATTCAAAGGACTGATAAGCTGAACAAAGTTGACTCGAATGATCTAGTTATCTACAACTGTCCCATACCAGCTGTAGATAATCAAATCATTCACAGACATCATGATCACATAAGTGGTCCACTGACCTTATCAAACCAAAATCCCATAAAGGGAACAAAAGCCCACAAGGAGCACAAAGGTTGACTCCGCAGAGTCCTAAACAGTGTATCTGGAACACTCCACCACTACTACATTGAAGCGGTGAACTAAGTTTGCCCGAAGGCCGAAATATCAAATATACCCCGCCGAAGCAGGTTGTCTAACTTAGTGATCATTAATAGAACAAAATCATATCATATCAAAACTCATTTTTATACAGAATACGAACTTTCACAATAACAATAAAATTCTATATTTATGAAACCAAAAGAACGATTTAGCAAACGAATAACAAAAGATTAGCAAATAACGGTAACCGAGGGAGTCAAAACAAATACTGACGCGAGGTCAGCTTTTACGTATCAAAGGAACGTACATCGCCAATAAATATGCGGAAGCCTAAATAATAAAACGGAGCGAAAATCAATTAACTTAAAGATGTATAATCCCTTACTTCGATTGTTTGTACTCGAACAATTGCTAACTCCGATCGGATCTACACAAATAAATAATATCCGTTAAGTACGGATTAACTATTTAATACTCCGTCCCAACTTTACTTTATTTTACTTCACTAACTTATGAGTTAATTCTATTTAATTCTGTCTCAAGTTGCTTTCCACTTCTAGAGTTTCCCAAAATACCCTTCACATAAATACCAAAACACTCCTAAGATTTACCCAAACTACCCTTAGGTTTCTAACATTTTTATTCCCTTTTCTTTAATCAAAAACACATTTACACACACTAATTACACCTTTTTAAATAATTCCCTAAAGGTCTTTTGACATTTTTATTACTCTCAAAAAGGTTCCTTTAGTTTTCAGAATTTTGCAAAACAGCCCCTCAACTTTCAGATTTTGCAAAATAGCCCCTCAACTTTTAGATTTTTACAAAACAGCCCCTTGACATTCAAAAATTACAGAACAGTCCCTTAACTTTCAAAAATTACAGAATAGTCCCTTGACTTTTCTAAAATTACCGAATAGTCCCTTGACTTTCAAAAATTACACAACAGTCCCTTGACTTTCAAAAATTACAGAACAATCCCTAATTTTCAGATTTACAGTTTGGTCACTAGGGTTTGAAAAACTGATTTTTCAGCTTTTAATATTGGTTAGATTTCTAACCAATAACACTTTTATTCAAAATCAAAACCTTTTTGATACCAAATATTTTACCCAAATCAATTTGTAAAACAATTTCACACCAAAAATTATTTACACAAAACACACACACACACATGGCACACACATACAAAACACACAAAAATATTTATTTTGCTTTAAATCTTCCTTGGTATGAACAACCCTAGATTAACCTCCATTAATTCATACACAATCCTGTTTCAATAATCTTTTATAGGATTTATATTTTTCATCACATAATATATTCATAATAAAAATCCCAATCTAATCTCAAGAGTTTCTAGGGTTTTCTAGGCTTTAAATTTAAGAACAATAATTATTAAATGAAAGAATTCTTTTACCTTTGGTTTGTCTTCTCATTCTCATCAATTGTTTCTTTCTCTTTTCTCCTTCCAACCAACCAAGTCAAGTCCTTCCTTCTTTCTCCAAGGCAACTCACGGCTGGCTGAAGACTCCATCTCAAGGTTTCTCTCTCTCGGCACTTTACTGTTTCCGCCTCCTCCCTCACTAATTTTCCTTTGGTTTGTAAAATAAAAACTCACCCTAGGAATTAGAAAAGAATATATATATAGGTGGGTTTTCTAATCCTAGGCTAATTAGGTTTTCCAAGTCTAAGAAGGTTTCTTAAGCCCAATTAAAACAAGCCCACAAAATTCTAGTCCAATAATAGCTCAAACCCATTACTTCCAATCTTTTTATTAAAAAGGTAATTCAAATAATTTAATTTAAGGAAACAATTTAATTATTAAAACAATTTATTAAACATGAGTATTTATAAAAGGGTTTTACTAAACCTAAGCCCAATATCAAAGCTCAATTCATCTAAATAATTTAACCCACATAATAAAATTCCTATGACTTCAATATAATTATTAGTCCCTCTAAAAGCCTAGTTGAAATTTAACAATTTATCAAATAATCCTCGAAAATTTTTGGGTTATTACATACATAACCCTACAAATGGCAGCCACCACCCTTCTCAAATAGGCTGATTTTTTAAACCCCTCTCACTACCAAAACCCTACACCCCAAATCACACTACCCTTGACACAAAACAATTGCTGAAATCCTAACCCTAGATGCCGCCCCACCCTAACTTCTCCCTTCTTTACCAACGTCCCACCTTCTTTCTCTCTCCTTGTGTTACTTTATTTTCTCCGTCCCAAGCACCACCACCTTAGCCTCTTGTGGCTACCACCCGGTGCCCACCACCCTCGGCATATCCCAATCGCAGAGACCCATTGTTTTGATGGCTTTTTGGAGTGTTTATGTGTACAGGAAATGGAAGGAAAATTTTGTAGATATGATTGAAAGGGGTAGAGAAAGGAACGATCAATAGCGAAGCGGAAAATGAGAAAAGAATGGAAATTACAAAATAAAAAAGTGGAGATAACCTTTATAATTCACTACCATTGGATAGTAATCGTTGATAGCTTTCCAACGATATGTGGCACGTCCAAATCGGAGTAATTATGAAAAAGTTATTACCTCCGAAAGTTTGCAAAATAAGGTACAAGTCCGCGAAACACGAAGAGCAAACACACAGACGAAGGAGGGAGGCCGCACAAGAGGGCCGAGCTCAAGATTATAATCCAGAACCCCTGTGCGGTCTCACACCCTAGCTAGGGTAGCCACACATCCCCCGTGACAGCTTCTTCATTTTTCCTTTTTCGTGTCAGTTTTGGCCATCGTTTCCTAATTTCGACTCTCTTCTCTGCCCCAAGTATAAATAGAACAACTTCAGCCATATTTTGAGATATCTTAGGTTTTAATATTTTTTGAAGAAGGCTTGTAAAAATTCAAGATCCAGGTTTTATTTATTTTCTTTTTCTCCTTTATGGCTATTCGTACCTAAATTCTTGGTTCGTGGATTGGGTAAATAATAATTTGATCTTTATGTTAAGGTTTTATTTCTTCCTATTTCTTTCTCATTCTTGTTCTTCACAATATTTTTAAAGATCATTCTTGAGATCAATTGTATGATTAATATATTCTTTGAGTCTTGAATTTACTTGGGTATAAACCATTGAACTAGCGTGAAAAGTTTATAAAAGGACCATTGTTGGGATGAATAGATTTAATTGATGACCTAGCGGAATTCAAATGAATCTAGGTTCTTGTGTTTTGTGATTTAAATTTGATCTCTTAAATGTTTGTACTAACCTAGCGGAAATTATAAACAAGATAGAGATATTATGGTTGAAAATAATAGCATAAAGTGATAATAGTTATAATCACAATCCATGAATCCCTTTTCTTCTTGATTTCTTTTACTTGCTTTAATTCTTGTTTTCCTAGTTTAATCAACAGTCAAATCAAAACCCCTTTTTGGTTACTTTTTGCATTATTTAAATATAATTGTTCACACACGAGTCTCTATGGATTCAACCCTTGCATGTGTATACATTACTACTACGGAGCACTAGTACACTTGCTATGTAATTATGAGGGAGAAATCCTCTATGTTTTTGGTGTCGTTGTCGAGAACTTGTTGTGATTGAACAAGTTAATTTTCATAGTGCATGCTTGGTCGATGTTCATTGATTCCCACCTTGTAGCCATTGAACGACGATATTGATAGACTAGGTCATCGCCTTAAGAAGCTAAAATTAAACAAGACCAATCCCCTCTAAATTGACCTAGAACTTGATCCCTCTACTACCGGGGTAGAGGAGCAAAAGGCCAAGATGGCAGTACCACCGACTCAAACAATGTATGACTTTTGTGTCCTAAAGTGGATGGATCCATATCATGCATTGTGTTGTCTGAAGCAGCAAAGAACTTATAAGTCAAGGGTCAATATTTCAATATGTTGCCACATTATCAGGGCCTACCTTCTGAGGATTCTTTGACTTTCTTGTGTGAGTACATGATGATTGTGTCTCACTTTCCAAGTAAAGAAGGTGTGACAGATGAGCAGATTAGATTAAAATGCTTCTCCTATACTCTGAAAGGGGCGGCAAAGACTTGGTTTATGATGTTAACACCTAGGAGCATAGCACGTAGGATCATTTACATGATGTGTTTTTATAAAAATATTATCCCCATCCAACGTTGGCTAACATGAGGCAAAAGATAATAGGATTTGCTCTAGAAGTAGGTGAGCCTTTTCATGAAGCATGGGATAGATTTAATATGATGTTATTTCAATGCCCCGATCATAATTTTCCTTTGCCCTTGCTAAATCAAACTTTTTATGATGGCTTGAATCATGTTAATCAAGTCATGGCAGATAATGCGGCAGAGGGCACATTAGGAGCCAAAACCCCTCAAAAGACTCAAGATTTGTTTGAGATGTTAGGTGTTAGTTCTCAATAAAAGAGTAATAGGGGTAAGGCTAGGGCATACATGAGTTGGAATCTAATGATAATTTAGCTAGGCAAGTGTCATAATTAATTGTTATGTTTAATGATAAAGGCGCTTCACTTAGAGCCAATGTTGTGCAAGATGCTTGTTCTATTTGTGGTTTACATACCCATGCTACTAACTTATGTCCTAGTGGTGCAAAAAATTTTGTTGATGATGAGCATGCACATGCATTAAACGGGTAAAACCGAAGGCCTTCGCAAAACAACCCTTATAGCAATACTTACAATCCGAGGTGGGGGAATCATCCCAACTTCTCATGGGGAGGAAAAGGTAATCAAAATAAACCCCTTCACACTCCACCATCACAAGTGCAATTTGAGCCAAAGAAAGAGCCTTTGGAAGAGGTCATAGATTAAATGAGATTAGAGCAACAACAGGCCTTGAGGGAACATGATGCTGCCATAAAAAAAACTTGAAATTCAAATAGGGCAACTTGTTGAATCCCTTCAAAGACACAAGCTCGGAACTTTCCCAAGTCAAGGGCAACAAGCTATGGTCATATCCACCCTCCAAAATGGCAAAGTGGTAGGTAATGAAGTAATTTCTCCTTTATCTTCTCCTTCTCCTCCAAATAATGCTGAAAAAGAATTTAAAAAGAGTACAAATGAATTGAGGGGAAATCCCGAATATGTGTATATATCCCTTAAGCCATATGTACCACTGGTGCCGTTTCTCGATCGGTTAATAAGACTAAAGATTGAGCAACAAATGAAGGAGTTAATGGACATGTTTTCCAACGTTAGTATAAATCTCTCATTGCTTAAAGTGATTAAAAACATTCCTGCCTATGCAAAAAATTTCAAGGAAATAAATTCTAAAAATCATGGCCACAACTGATACTATAATAAATGTGGGGAATGGGAAGTTGTCCATGTCGGTGTGGATGAGAGGGTTCAGATATCGGTAGATGACATGTTGAAAAACCCCATGAATGATGAAGGGGATTCTTGTAAATTTATAGATGAGGTAAAGATGTGTGTGCAAGATGAGTTGTGGGAGGAGAGTGATTGTGCACAATTAGAGAAGATGCTAAGTGAAGGTGATAATTCTAGGGATAATTTGGACGTCTATGCTATGGCTAGTAACAACAAGGATGACAGACAATCATGGAGTGACGGCCCATATCATCCCCTAGACCGCTCCCACAAGGAGTGTCACCATTAAAATCTTTCTTCTCTCTAAAATCTAAAACAATTGATTCTTGTGCTCAATAGAGAAGTGCTATTTTCTTGATATTTTTTATTGTTTCTTTGCTAACATTAATAATCAAGATAGCTCCTCTAAAATTTTTGTTGAGGAAGATGTTCTTAAGTATTTGGATACTAAAGCATCGAATAAGTTTGGGGGAAAGGCCCCAAGAAGAAGAAAAAGAAAAAGGCTAAGAAAAATACCTCCAAAGTTTCTTGGGCACCACCAGAGCTAATAAAGAACGGTACTTATGTGTGGAAAGTTGTGGACGTTTGTGTTCAAGAGAGCATGTGATGGGCCAAAGGAAGGAAATCAAGGGCCAAAGACCATGTGGCCACCTCCAAACCCAACTAAAATTGGGGCCATAGTCAGGCTAACGACTTTAAACAAATGCGCTTCTTGGGAGACAACCAAATTAGGTACATTTTATTTGCTTTATTTTATTTGTTTGTTGTGTCATATCATCCTTTAAACTCAATGCATGTGTTAGTTCTCTTTGCTATGAGGACATAGCATGTTTTGAGTTTATGGGTAGAAATCTCTCTGAGTTTGTGGATTTATGGGGGAGTGTATATAGTGTCACCCTCCAAAAAATACAAAAAAATTAAACAAAAATGTTCTTTTCATATTTTAAGATGTTGGCTAAAGTCTATGATGATTTGAGAGTTCCTAATTTTAAATCATAAGTGTTATTATCAATATGAGGATATAATTGCATTGAAACATGTAAAGTATGATTACTTCACATTTCACTTCCATATTATGTTCTTAATCATTGTTACCAATTTAGGAGACTTTTATATGATCACTTTGATATTCTCGGGGTCCCTAGAACATGTTTGCATGACTGTCAATAACACATCAATTAGACTATTCGAGAAGTGATATATGGCTATTTTCTTTAAACCCTATTTGTGAGTTTTTAACTTCCTCGTCACTATAAAATTTTCGCTATAACCCCTTTTGAGATTTAAAAATAATAGAAATCTCTCACAAAGTGTGAGGTTATTAAAGACCGCCATTCGCCTTCATTTTGTACCCACATTATTATACCCTTACACTTATACACTATTTTCTCATATATTCAAGAAAGTGAAACCAGAGAATGAATGGGAAATTGTGTTTATACTTGAAAAATCAAGGGTTGAGTGGAAAGTGGTCAACAAAAGAAATAAAAAAGAGTTATGTATTATATTGAAAAGAGGGGCTTGAGAAAAGTATTTAATGTATAGTATTATCGTGATCTATATATATGAAAAGCAAAGAAAAATAAATCAAAGATGAAGAAAAAAAATCTGAAAAGCCTTGTTCTCTCGTATGTTTGAAGTGGAGAGTGAACAAAGGAAAGATAGGTGATCAACTCCATTTGTGAAAGTATGCAAAATTCTAAGTTTGGGATTGAAATATGGGTTGACATGGGTGATCGGAGAGATAAACTCAAGTGAGGATATATGTTGAATACTTTCTAGTTTCATTTGCTTGACTTGTTATGTCCTTACCTTCAATTGTAAACCGTGAACCTAGCCCGCGATTGTCGCGATACATTACAAGCTTTAAAGACATATTTGATCCCTAAAGAGTAGCCGGGTTGACAGTTGTGTTCAAACATGCATATGAGTATCCTTGCGCATAATTGCTATCTTTTATCATTGATTTAAAGCATGACATAAGTGACCATATAAAATTTCTTACTATGGTGACAATGATCTTCCATTTATTCATTCATCTTTCATCATGTGGTGGAGAATTGTAAGTTAAATGCATCAATTTAAATGTAATACCATGTTCTTAATAACTCTTGTAAATTATGTGTGTTTGTAAAGATCTGAGTCTTATTTGGCCGACAACCTTTTATATGATTTGAACATCCCAAAAATAATTTCATTTGTTTAATTATTTAATTATTTTATTTTAGTTTTTGTTTTACTCGAGTACGAGCAAAAGATAAGTTTGGGGGTATTTGATTGATGTGTTTTCATCCATCCAAATGACATATATTTAGACTTATATATTGCTCAACTTTGGGTATTTTGATGAATTTTTGGATTGTTTATGAGTACAGGGAATGGAAGGAAAAAGTTGTAGATAATGATTGAAAAGGATAGAGAAATGAATGATCAAGAGCGGAGCGGCAAAGGAGGAAAGAATGAAAATTACAGAAGTACAAAGGGGAGATAACCCTGAGAATTCACTATCATTGGATAGTAATCGTTGAGAGCTTTCCAACTATATGTGGCACATCCCAATCGGAGTTCGTATAAAGAAGTTATGACCTCCGGAAGTTTACCGAAGAAGGTACAAGTCAGCTAAGCACGAAGGGCGACCGTACACACGAAGGAGGGAAGTCGCACAAGAGGGCCAAGCTCAAGATTATAATCTAGACCCCTGTGCGGTCGTACACCCTAGCTAGTGTGGCCGCACAGGTCTCCGTGAGAGCTTCTTCATTTTTCCTTTTTCGTGTCGATTTTGGCCCTCGTTTCCTAATTTTGACCCTCCTCTCTCCCCCAAGTAAAATAGAACAACTCCAGAAATATTTTGACATATCCTAGGTTTTAATATTGTTTTGAAGAAGGCTTGTAAAGATTCAAAATCCATATTTTATTTATTTTCTTTTTCTCTTTTATGGTTATTCGTAGCTAAATTATTGGTTCGTGGATTGGATAAATAACAATTTAATCTTTATGCTATGATTTTAATTCTTCCTATTTATTTCTCATTCTTGTTCTTCTCAATATTCTTAAACATCGTTCTTGAAATCAATTGTATGATTAATATACTCTTTGACTCTTGAATTTACTTGGGTATAAACCATTGCACTAGCGTGTATAGTTTATACATGGACCATTGTTGAGATGGATAGATTAATTGATGACCTAGAGGAATTCAAAAAAATCTAGGTTATTGTGCTCTTGTGATTTAAATTGGATATCTTGAATGTTTGTATTAACCTAGTGGAAAGTATAAACAAGATAGAGATATTAGGGTTGCAATCCGCACATCAAATGTCACTCTACCCGTCTCTAGTTCGATCAACACAATTCCAGCACCACTAACATTCTTTGTAGCAGACTCATCAGAGTAAACCTTCCAGCAATCATCAAGAAAACTCACTGTCTATTGGCTCGATTGCTCCATCCACTTGAAGCTCTTTTTTGGTGCGATCTCTTCTTGTCTTCTTTGGTAAACGTAAGCTCGACAAAGAAGTCAGCCAGAGGTTGAGCTTGCAAAGCCTTTCGAGGCATGTACTTGATGTCAAATTCCGTCAATTCGATAGACCAATTGAGCAGTCTACCTGAGCTTTCTGGCTTATGAAATATCTTCTTCAATGGGGCATTAGTCAGTACAACAATGGGGTGAGCAGAGATGTAAGCTTGAAGCTTTCTGGCTGCTACCACTAAGGCATAGGCTATCTTTTCAGCATTGAAGTGCCTCCCCTCCATGTCAGACAAGGCCTTGCTCACAAAATAGACTAGTTTTTGAATGTCATTCTCTTCTCTGATCAAAACTGCAGCTACTGCCCGATCTTCAGCTGACAGGTAGACGTATAAACTTTCTCATTGGGTCGGGCTACTCAGCAATGGTAGGGAGGCGAGGTATTCCTTGAGTTGTTGGAACGACGAGGAGCATTCGGCCGTCCACTCAAAGGTTTTCGTCCCCCTTAAAGTTTTGAAGAAGGGGAAAAAGACCTCTCTGCTGACTTGGCTATAAAGGGTCCCAAAGCAACCACCTTACCATTCAGGCGTTGAACCTATTTGATACAAGTAGGTTCTTGCATTTCTACCAAGGCCTTTATCTTTTCTGGATTGGCTTCAATACCTCTTTGTGATAACATGAAGCCCAAAAACTTGCTTGCAGCTACCCCAAATACACACTTGCTCGGATTCAGCTTCATGTCATTTTCTCGTAGATTTGCGTACATTTCCCTTAGGTCGACCACATGATGACCAACCTTAGTTTTGATGACCATGTCATCGATGTAGGCCTCCATCTTTCGGCCAATCTGACTAGCAAAGACTCTGTTCACCATTCTTTGATACATAGTTCCAACATTCTTTAACCCAAATACATTTTGGTGTAGCAATATACCCCTCCAGCGGCTTGAAAAGTTGTCTTCTCAATATCATCCTTGTGCATTCTGATTTGATGGTAACCCGAGTATGCATCGAGAAAATTGAGGGTGGCATGCCCAGCAATTGAGTCGACCAACTTGTCTATCTGTGGAAGTAGGTAGCTGTCCTTTGGGCACGCCAAATTTAGGTCAGTGAAGTCGACACACATCCTCCACTTCCCATTAGCCTTCTTAACCATCACCACGTTTGCTAGCCAAGTAGTGTAGAATGCCTCCTTGATTATAGCTACACTAAGAAGTTTGTTTCATGTTTGATGGCCACTTCTTTTTCGCGAGCAAAAATCCTTAGCTTTTGGCTTTTGAATTTCATGGTGGGGTTGACCTCAAGGCGATGCACTGCGACCTCTTCTTTGACTCCCCTCATGTCCTCTACTCTCCAAGCAAAAACATATATACTTTCTTTCAACAGGTCGACTATCTCCACCTTTTCTTCCAGTGACAAATGTCTCCCTATTTTAATTTTATGCTCGGGGTAAGATGGGTTGGCCTCTATGTCCTCCAGCTCGTCTACTGGCTCTAGCTCTGGGCCATCTCGAAACTGCAGAGTCTCAATGATGATCTCTCTGACCCTTTTTCTTTCCTCAGCCCCCAAGTGTGGAGCTTCCATTTCGATCATATCATCTAGCTCAGTAACTATTTCCCCATTTGAGGCCCCTGAGTTTTGGTCACTTGAAGGTATAGGTCGCCAATGATGACCTGGTCGATCAAAACCGTATCTGTTGCGACCCGTGTGGTTTCAGAGGGACGTGTCGGCTCAGTCATGACATGGTCATGTGAGGGATAGGTTGCCTCTTCAACGTGCTAGATTGTGGATAGCCTTGAGGTAGTGGTGACAGACTTTGAGAACTTCCAACTGGCTTCTGGAGTGTCTATCTCTAACTCCCTCTTCTTCTTGGAATGAAGTACGTGATCCAGGTACTCTCTAGCTGTGCTTAGAACGCAACCAAATCCTAGTACGGTGGGGAACTTGATCCTTTGATGAGGGATGGAGGGTACCATTCCTAGCGTGACCTGTCCAGGTATACCCAGTATAGCATGGTAATCACTTATAACAACAATGACTGCAAAGGTTACCTTAATTGTTATCCTCAAGGGATGATGTCCGATCTCCACCTCTAGCTCTATCTGATCCTTTACGTCGACCCTGTGATTGGTGAAGCCCTCTAGTCGACCTAAATAAGGTGTCAATCCCATGTCTAGGAAGGTTTTGCAGTAGAGGATGTCTTTGCAGGCCCCCGTATCTACCAAAATCCTACTAGACGCACACTCATCAATGAGCCCCGAAATCACCAATATCTGCCCCCTCGCAGTCATGCTAGCATTTACCAAAATCCTATCCAGCCTTCCTTCATTCACCCACTTCTGGATGATTCTTTTCAAGCTCATACACTCCTTCGTGGTGTGCCCAGTGTCCTTGTGGTACTCACAGTACCGGCCATTATCCCTTCTGAACTTATTTTGAGTGTTCATTGGGGCAGGTGGGCCTAGGTCAACCGTGTTCATGATTTATGTCTGACTAATCGTGAAGGGGGTGAAGCTCTCAGGGACCCTTTCAGTCGCCCTAGTTCTATTCTTCCCCTTGTTGTTGTCATTTTTAGTCTGCCCTCCTTTTGTCGACTCACCACCCTCAGAGTGCTTGGAGCCTCTGTCCTTCTTTCTTTCTTTTTGTTCCTCAGCCATGGCCACATCATAGGCCCTTTCAAACAATTCCTTCCTCGTGGTTGCCCTCCTAACCTGGAGCTCATAATCCAGATCGGGAGAAGATACCCCATTCCTGAAGCAGCTGATGACTTCCCTGTCTATAAGGTCTTCCTCTATTTGGTCGACCAACTCCTTGAAGCTGGTGTAGTAACTCATGGTACTCTACGTCTTACCCTGAGTCATATTGTTGAGGTCCGTCATTGTCTTCTTGCGGGCCCCCATTGTAGTGAATCTCTCTAAGAACTTCCTCCTCATATAACTCCATGAGGTAATGCAGCCAGTAGCTAGGCCGCAGTGCTGCACCTGTGAAGGTTCTGGTTAATGCCTTGCATAGTACATCATCCTCAAAGGAGACCAAACATGTAGTGGCCTCAAAGTGCTGCATATGATTCAAGGCATTGGTCGTGCCTGTATATTTTCCACACAGGCAACTTGAACCCTGCAGGTCGACCTTTGTCAAACATGTTCTTGGCCAAAGGTCGAAGAGTACAATCATTTCGTTCGACCTTTCCATCAGTTGCCTTACGATTTGCCTCCATATCGTCTAACCTCCTTTTCAGATTGAAAAGCTCCCTAACGTCCAGGTCGCCTCTTGGATGGGAGATAGAGTTAGAATTTTGTCTCTCCTCACGGTGGTGCTCCCTCCTAGAGAGGGTCCTCTGCCTCTCATCCCTTGGGGTTGTCCTTTCTCTCCTTTCTCGCCGATGAAGCGATCTCTCTCCTCTTTGGGGCGACCTACGCTGAGCCCTTTCAGCTTCGAGTTGCCTTCTCTGCTGAGTCGGGCTTTTGCTCCCTCTGCTGGTTGAGCATGTCCCTCAGATCGCCAGTCCTATCTATGGAGATGTGGGTGGGGGAGGCATTTCAATTCTTCTATCTTCTCCTGATGGCCTAGGGCCCCCGTTAGCACGCCTGTGAGAAGTGAGAGAAGAAGCCACTCTATGTGATCTTCTGTCGTCCTTTTTAGGAGACTTAGGTAGCTCAAGCAACTCATTTTGTACCTCGAGCAAGCTCTGCAGCAATTTAGCTCTCTCTAGCAAGATCTCCTTCCTACTGAGGTGAGAAACTGAGGGACATGCAATGTCGCCTGCAGTTGTTCGACCTATTTGGATCCGCTTAGCTTGCTGGCTTATTCCTTGGTTGCGCATAGGCTTCTTCTCTCTCCTCCTATCTTGTAAACCCATCCCGTCAGCTACACTGTTGAAACGAGTGACCCTCCTAGGGGGGTGTCCCTGTGGAGGAGGAGGAGGCAAATTGGCAGTGTGGTTCTCAGTACCCGCATAAAGGTTTCCCCCGGCATTTTCGTGCATTGGCTCACTAGAGGCAGTAGCAATATGTCTATCGGATACCATGTTTATGATTACGTGAAATTTCAAGGTCTAGCGTTATCGTTTCCCGGCAATGGAACCAAACTGATGACACATAAAACGATCCAGCTCAACCTTAGTCCTGCAATAGGTTGATCTACAGCTACTAGGACCTGAAACCACGAACAAACGACTTGCCGGGGTGGTCTCCGGCTAAGACCCTCCGGCGTGATGATGAGATGTCGAGTTATATATGAATATAAACTGAATGGAAATGACGTAATCTCAAAATAGCCAATAAGACATTACCTTTTTATGTGGATGTAGTCTGGTATATATAGGAGCTCCATAGGATAATAAGGAATCCCTTGAATCATGAAGGTAATGTAGGCATAATGATCCCCGTGATTGTAGAAGACGGTTACAAATTGGGTCATAGATATATGCACGTTTCTGTAGGTCGAGGTCACCTGAATATTTGAGGTCGACCTGACTTCGTGCCTTAGCCAGGCAGAGATTGTACAAGTAAATGATCGTATGTCGGACAGAGCTAGGTCGGGATCAAGGATGGTCGGACAATGAGCCAAGTCGACTGATCCGTAACGTTGGGCCGCTGGGGGCCGTAACAATTGGGTTGGCCCATTTAGTAACAGTATCTTTGTGATGCCTGACGTGTTGGGTTTCATACATTGGGTCTGACCCGTACTTTTATTTCGTTCAAAGTCTTTTATACGTATCAATTTCAAATTAACCAATTCATCCATCAGAACCATCACGTGCAAGTCATAAGGTACTTAAATTGAGTTTCTATTAGAAATTATTTAAAAACCTTAATTAACAAAAAAAAATATTTAGGGTCCTACGTTGAGCAAATTGAAACATAAGATTTCCTTTTAAAAATCCCCATATAAGTTGAGATCTTTTTTTGTCATTTTATAAAGTTGAACTAGTATAAGGTATTGATTTATAGAATAAAAATGAGTAAAATACAAGTAATTTTAATTTACCCCTTTCGAATTTAACTAAAAAGTAAAAACCTTGGGATAGCAAAGGACTAATATACCCTCAACTTATGCTGTGGATAGCAAATAATACCCTTACTTAATCCCCACGCCACACCACTCCGGCACAGCCCCTCGATCTCTCATCTCCCGCGCATTTTATTTCACAATGGCCCACCTCTCTCCTCTTTTCTCTATGGTGGTTAATTTTGAAAATTTAATGATTTAACGTATCAATTTCATTTTGGAATAAGAAAAAATGGTCTATCAGTAGTGCAACTTGACAATTATACAAGAAGTACATAAATAAATAAAACAAGTGACAATGAAAAATATACATTATTGATTATTATTGTTTACGAAACTTATAAATTTGAATTCGATGCAATATTACAACCAAAACAAGTACAGTTCGACTGCGCACATCTGAGAATGAGATACGCATGTAGAGCAAAATAATTCAAATATTCTTTTAAAAAAGTATAAAATGATTCAAATATTCTTTTTAAAAAAGTATCTTTTTAAATGGGAATATTCAAGATTAAAATTGAAAAAAATAGACGAGATGGAGATGTAGCCGTCCGACTGCACTGCACTCGCCTCAAATAGTTGCCAAACAAATGAATACGCACAGAAAGAGCGTAAAAACTGTTACCAAGCTTTTTCGAAAATTGGCATGGTTATAAATACTTCCTTACGCCCCAATTATTCAAAAACATAGCCGTGATTAAAACTCGTGCGGGGCAGTATAGTCCAAGTGCACAAAAGCCGGTCTTGAGTGTTGGGTTTTATGGATCCATGCGCAGCGGAATTAAGCATAAAATTAACACAAAACCCAAGCCCTAAGATCCGTTCTATAGGATTAAATTGAATTGCTATGAGATAGAATTTACCAACCTAAATTGCTTTCCGGTCTTGAGCTATCGAACGAATAATTATGTGATTCGTAATCACAAACTTTTGATCTTCAAATCTTCGAATCTTCAACTCCTTTGGATCTTCAGATTTGAACTCTAGGTCTTTGATTTGTTTGAACAAAATTAAGACCCTCTTTTGGTAATCCACACAAATATGAATGTCGAGAACGATTCTCGGGTTGGAAATTGCTAGATTCCTAAAACTTATGGAAGAATATTGAGAGGACTTTTTATTGTGAATTTCTATTGAAAAATTCGGCTAGAGAATTAGGTCTGACATACCTCTCATATTTATACTACAATAGTATGAATACCTCTCCTAATCGTATTAGGAGAACAGGTTGTCAAACCGCGTACTGGCCTATTATGTCGCGCGGTATATTAAGCCAATGGCTTAGTATGTCGCGTGACATATATAGCCAGATACTGAGACTCTCAATCATTCTTCCTTTTGTTCAACCAATTCATTCTATTTGTGTGTGACCCAATAGGATTGTATTATGTTGGCAATGAGTCCGATCATATCGACCCTCATAAGACATAAGCGGACTCTAGCAAGCCATTATGTCTACCCAAATAACACAACGTAAGAGTTCACATTTCCAATGGTACACTTCCATTTCTCCCTTTGTCTCACGATGTTATATTGAACACAAGTCATGGTCCACGTCAACTTGTATTTGTTCAATGCTTTCTCGATCTTGAGTATAATGATAGTCCAATCATATTGGGGTGTGGCCACACGCTTTCATCATTATCACTCATCGAGGGGCCCAAGCAAAACATCTCTCTTCTGAGGGACAAATTCCATCTTGACTTATCATCCTTCCTATCATGAATCCGATCATGCCAAAGATAGCCTTTATAGATATCGTGTTAAGATACCGTTTGACTAAAATCAAACATAACTTTCATCATATGTAAGGTCATGATAATCTCAGGTCTAGGGACTAAATGAAGTGACCATATGAGATTTAATTATGACATTTGACCATGACATAAATCTCATACGGGTCAAGTCCAGTCACTTGTTCTCTAACAAGTACCCATAATTTCAATGTGCATCTCTATGCATATAATCATCATATGATTATCCATTGACAATTATACTAATTATTCTCTTAATAATTAGGGACGGAGATTATTACAATAAATATGCAAACTATATAATAATCAAATAATAAACATAAACGATAAAGATGATACATAACGGTTTTCAGTTAAACATAACTAAAGCCTAGGGCATTACACCAACAGTCTCCCACTTGCACTAGGCTCCATTTATGTATCGAATACTCATGGATCTAACATGCCCACCATGCTTCTGCCTATGCGAGGGTCTTTGTAAGTGAATCCCTTATGTCATCATCGGTTGATATTTTGTATATCTTAACGTCTTCTCATTCTTTATGAATTCCTCAAAGAACGTCTAAGTGAGTGTTTGGATCGCTGTTGTGACCTTGGTTCTATTGTTTGCACAATTGGCACCATTATTGTCATAACAAAAGTTTCACCGATTAGTGATGCTTGGAACATTTCCAAAACACTAATGAACTTTTGATCCAAACTGCCTCTTTTAGCCACATCATATGTTGCTTAAAATTTGGCCTTAGTAGTAGAATAGGCTACAATTTCTGCTTGGAACTTTTCAATCAAAACTGCACCTCTTATAAGCATAAACACAAATCCTAATTACGATTTTAAAATAACTTTGTTAGTTTGGAAGCTAGCATCTATGTAACCCTTACAACAAGATTAACTTCCAATCTTTCAAATCCCAAGAACGTATCCTTAGTTCTTCTTAAGTACTTAAGGATCATCTTGACTGCCATCCAATGGTTCTCAACAGGATCAGATTGGTATCGACTCATCATGCTTAGAGCATATGAGATGCCGGGTCTAGTACAAATCATGGCATACATGACAGATCCAAATGCCGAAGCATATGGAACTTCATTCATTTCCCTTTTGCTCATCAGTTGTCATAAGACAATGAATATTGCTAAGAGAAATACCATGACCCATTGACAAGCTACTTTTCTTAGACTCTTCTAAGAATCTTGTCAATGTGAACACTTTGACTCAAACCAATTTATCCTTCTAGATCTATCTCTATAGATCTTGCACTACAAGGAAAACCGGATTTAGAGACGGAAATTTAGAGACGGACGGAATCCGTAGCTAATTTGGCGACAGATTAGAGACAGAACCAAAAATCAGAGACGGATTCGGATTCCGTCTCTAAATTAGAGACGGATTCAGATTCCGTCTCTAATTCAGAGACGGAATATGAATCCGTCTCTAATTTAGAGACGAAATCTGATTCCGTCTCTAAATTAGAGACGGATTCAGATTCCGTCTCTAAATTTTAGAGACGGGTTTTGTATCTGTCTCTAAATTAGAGACAGATTCAGAATCCGTCTCTAAATTAGAGACAGATTCAGAATCCGTCTCTAAACTTTAGAGACAGATATTTGAATCCGTCTCTAATTTAGTGACAGATTCAACATCTGTCTCTAAAATTTAGAGACAGATTTAGTATCCGTCTCTAAATTTGACTTTTCTTCTATATACTTTCATTTGTTTAGTTTTTTTCTATCTTTTTTTATATAACTTTTTCTAAAAAAACCACTAATTAACAAAGGCTAAAATATTGTTTTCTAGTCAATAAAAATTTAAAAAATAAATAAAAAATAAATATAAGGTAGTTCGTCCCTCTTTTGACTTTTCTTCTATATACTTTCATTTGTTTAGTTGTTTTCTATCTTTTTTTCTATAACTTTTTCTAAAAAAAAACCACTTATTAACAAAGGCTAAAATATTATTTTCTAGTCAATAAAAAAAATTTAAAAAAATAAAAAATAAATATAGGGTAGTTCGTCCCTCTTTTGACTTTTCTTCTATATACTTTCATTTGTTTAGTTTTTTTCTATCTTTTTTTATATAACTTTTTCTAAAAAAAAACACTGATTAACAAAGGCTAAAATATTGTTTTCTAGTCAATAAAATTTTTTTAAAAAAACAAAAAATAAATATAGGGTAGTCTGCCCCTCTTTTGACTTTTCTTCTACATACTTTCATTTGTTTAGTTTTTTTCTATCTTTTTTTCTATAACTTTTTCTAAAAAAACCACTGATTAACAAAGGCTAAAATATTGTTTTCTAGTCAATAAAAATTTTTTAAAAAAATAAAAAATAAATATAGGGTAGTCCGTCCCTCTTTTGACTTTACTTCTATATACTTTCATTTGTTTAGTTTTTTTCTATCTTTTTTTCTATAACTTTTTCTAAAAAAAAACACTGATTAACAAAGGCTAAAATATTGTTTTCTAGTCAATAAACATTTTTAAAAAAATAACAAAATAAATATAGGGTAGTCCGTCCCTCTTTTGACTTTTCTTCTATATACTTTCATTTGTTTAGTTTTTTTCTATCTTTTTTTCTATAACTTTTTCTAAAAAAAACCACTGATTAACAAAGGCTAAAATATTGTTTTCTAGTCAATAAAAATTTTTTAAAAAAATAAAAAATAAATATTGGGTAGTCCGTCCCTCTTTTGACTTTTCTTCTATATACTTTCATTTGTTTAGTTTTTTTCTATCTTTTTTTCTATAACTTTTTCTAAAAAAAACCACTGATTAACAAAGGCTAAAATATTGTTTTCTAGTCAATAAAAATTTAAAAAAATAATAAAAAATAAATATAGGGTAGTCCGTCCCTCTTTTGACTTTTCTTCTATATACTTTCATTTGTTTAGTTTTTTTCTATCTTTTTTTTATAACTTTTTCTAAAAAAATCACTGATTAATAAAGACTAAAATATTGTTTTCTAGTCAATAAAAAATTTTAAAAAAATAAAAAATAAATATAGGGTAGTCCGTCCCTCTTTTGACTTTTCTTCTATATACTTTCATTTGTTTAGTTTTTTTCTATCTTTTTTTATATAAACCCTAAATCCTATACCCTAACCCCTAAACCCTAAACCCTAAACCCTAACCCCTAAACCCTAACCCCTAAACCCTATACCCTAAACCCTAACCCCTAACCCCTAAACCCTATACCCTAAACCCTATACCCTAACCCCTAAACCCTAAACCCTAACCCCTAAACTCTATACCCTAACCCCTAAACCCTAACCCCTAAACCCTATACCCTAAACCCTAAACCCTAACCCCTAACCCCTAAACCCTATACCCTAAACCCTATACCCTAACCCCTAAACCCTAAATCCTATACCATATACCCTAACCCCTAAACCCTATACCCTAAACCCTAAATAATGGCACATATTTGTAACTCAATTTCCATTTGGATTTTGAGGAAAGTCATTAAGATGAAAAACACTTTAAATGTCATTTAGAATGTAGAAAAAAATCAAAAAAAAAAATAAACGAGGTAGCCGTATACCATTTTCACAAGATCGGGACACATTCCTTAAAACTCTAACTAATGGCACATATTTGTAACTCAATTTCCATTTGGATTTTGAGGAAAGTCATAAAGATGAAAAACACTTTAAATGTCATTTAGAATGTAGAAAAAAATTAAAAAAAAATAAACGAGGTAACCGTATACCATTTTCACAAGATCGGGACACATAAAACCCTAAAAACCCTAAACCCTAAACCCTAAACCCTAAACCCTAACCCCTAACCCCTAACCCTATACCCTAATCCCTAAACCCTATACCCTAACCCCTAAACCCTAAATTCTATACCCTATACCCTAACCCCTAAACCCTATACCCTAAACCCTAAATAATGGCACATATTTGTAACTCAATTTCCATTTGGATTTTGAGGAAAGTCATAGAGATGAAAAACACTTTAAATGTCATTTAGAATGTAGAAAAAAATTAAAAAAAAATAAACGAGGTAGCCGTATACCATTTTGACAATAACATCATTATTAGTCTTATTATTAAGTATTATTACTAATTACTATTTTCTTTAAAGATTAAATTATTGTTATTGTAAATAAGTATTTTTTATAATTTATTAATATCAATTATTACTTAGGTATATTAATATTACTTAGAATTTTAAATTATTAAATTATTATTAATAAATTTAAAATAATTAAATTAATGAATATTTTATTAATTAATAACATTATTATTTTTGATGTTATGTATTATTACTAATTATATAATAATAATTATTAATAAATTCAATTACATATTTGAATAATTAACAATAACATCATTATTAGTCTTATTATTAAGAATTATTACTAATTATATGATAATGTTATTATTCTTGATATTAGGCATACTACTATAACTAAAATTTTGGGTAAATCAAATAAAAGCATGTAAAAATTACTAGTTATTATTAATACTATTATTAATATTATTACTGTTTATATACTTAATATTAATATTAATTAATTAATCCATTATATAATTAATAATTTATTAATAAATATTATTAATAATAAATATTATTATTTTTAATATTAGGCATAAATATTTTAGTTAATGTATAATATAGTGTGAAATAAATATAAGTATGTAATGTGGGATTGTTTGATTGGGTTTAAAAATTTCACGGGGATTGAGAGCCAAGCAAGATCTGACCCTTCAATCCATTCAATCCAAAGGCCCAAAATAATTTAAACAAACCCACTTACTCCCTCCCTCTCTCTATTTCTCTCTCTCTCTCTCTTCATTCAAAAAACTCAAAACACCTCTTCAATTCTCTCTCTCTCACCGTCCCAGATCAACAGTTTCTCTCTCTCTACGCTTCCCCTCCCTCCATCTTCAGCTGCTGCACGCAGCAAGGTAACTTCGCCGGCGATTCACTTCTTCGATGGCAGTTTCCACTTCCGCAGCTTGGCATAGTAACGGTTTCTCTCTCTCTCATTTCCCTCACCGTCTTCTTCATCCACCGGCGACACCACGGCTTCAGTCATCTTCTCCCTCCGTCACTCTCTCTCTCTCTCTCTCTTCATTTTACAAAACTCAAAATCCTCTGTCAAACCGGCAACCCTTTTCTCTCTCTCTCTCACCGTCTCAGCCTCCGCTGTCTCCCTCACCGTCTCTTCAGCCTCGCCGTTCAATTCGTGGAAACCTAGTATGGTAAACTCTCTCTCTCTCTATCGATCGATCTAAATCAAAACCCGGATTTTGATTTTGATTTGGTTGGATTTCGCTTTGGTTGGATTTTGATTTTGATTTTATTTTTTTGGTGATTTTGTAAAGATTCAAAATTTTGGAAACCTAAATGTTTAAAATATTCTGCAAAGTGTGGTTTTATGGGGTAATGTTGTTGGGTTGTTGTTGGATTCAACTGAGGATGGTATTTGCTTGCGAGCTCGAAGACAAAGCCAAGGAATGGCTATTTTTACGGCCGAGTGTTCTCACAGCCTTTCCATTTTCCGTGCATAGCCAGCCATGTGAGGAAGCAAGGCAGCCTTGCGTGTCCAATTTGTAGCTCTCATGGAAGGAAATGCCCGTTCTTACCTTCCATGGCAACCAGAAACAGCAGCAGTAATCAGTTGATGATAAGAAACGACAGAAATTATCGCCAATAGTAAAGACTCCTAACCAAAACCTGAGGTCTGATTTGAAGGTTTACAACGATGATGAGCCTTTAACCTCGTTTTCTACCGGAGCTCGGTTCAACTCTATTCCGAATCGGATGAGAATATGGACGAAGATAGCATCGAGTTTCAAGAATTTTTGTTAATGGAGGTAATAACGGTCAGGATTGGAATGAATTCTGTAATGTTGAGGTGAGGTTGTTGCCTGAAGCGGCGGCCTCAGTTTGCTTCATGCGGCCGCATCAATGTGTCAATTTTGGGGCCAAGTTACTGAGGTTGAGGCGCACGCCTCATTGGGTTCCATGCGGCCGCCTCAGGTTTGGTGTCTTGGCCGAGCTTCTGGGCCATTTGGCCGGCACGGAGGATTCCCTGTTGGGGCCAAACTTGGCCTATTCGCATTGGTGGTGGAGTTGGAAGTTTGTGAGGACTATTTGAGTATAATAGAAATTTAGGGGACCGATTTGATAATAATAAAAGTTAAGGGACCGATATGAAAATAATAAAAGTTAAGGGACCGATTTGAAAATAAAAAAGGTAAGGGACTCGATTTAATATATATTTAAAAATATATATATATATATATATATATATATATATATATATATATATATATATATATATATATATATATATATATATATATATTTAAAATATATTAATATATATATTTAATTTTTTTTAAAAAAATATCAATTTAGCTACGGAAATATCCGAGGCTAAAATGGTTCGAAAATTAAATGACAAATTAAATAGAGACGGAAAATCTGTCGCTAATCCGTAGACGGTCATATCTGTAGCTAATTTAGAGACGGACATATCTGTCTCTAATTTAGAGACGGACATATCTGTCTCTAATTTAGAGACGGTCATATCTGTCTCTAAATTAGAGACGGACACATCCGTCTCTAAATTAGCTACAAAACAGCGACGCCCAATTTAGCGACGAACCTGCACCCACGGAATAGCTACGAAATAAATCTGTAGCTAAACACGATTTAGCTACGGAATCTTCATTTTAGCTACAGAATTTGCCGTAGCTAAATCCGATTTTCCTTGTAGTGTTGATGCCAAGGATGTAAGCGGCTTCACCCATATCTTTCATTGAAAAACCTTTCCTTGACCAAGACTTAACAGTCTTAAGTATCGGAACTTGTTTTTCCAATGAGTAAGATATCATTGTAATAAAACAATAGAAATAATACCATGCTCCCACTGAATTTCATGCATATACAAGGTTCATCTTCGTACTTGATAAAGTCAAACTCTTTGACCAATTCATCAAAACGAAGATTCCAATTCCTTTAAGCTTGCTTCAACCCATCTCATGGATCTTTGCAACATGCATACTCTATTAGAGTTTCTTGGATCGTCAAACTATTCGGGTTGTGTACTATACACATCCTTAATAATCTTTCCATTTAAAGAAAGTCGTTTGACATCCATTTGTCATATCACATAGTCACAATATGTGATAATGGCAATTGAAACTCTAACAGACTTTGGCATTGTAACTGGCGAAAAGGGTCCCATCATAGTCAATATTATGAATTAACCTAAATCCCTTTGCTACAATCCTTAGTCATGAAAGTACACACCTTCCCATCCATGTCGGTCTTGAAGACCTTCTTGCATCCCATTAGTTTTTACACCTTCAGGTAGCCCAATCAAGTTCCAAACTTGATTGTCAAACATGGATTGTAATTCGGATTCCATGGTTCCTAACCATTTATCCAAATTAGGAGTGGACATCGCCTCAAGATAGAAAGTAGGATTGTCATTCTCAATGACTTCCACTTTATTACTTTCCGAAATGAGAAATCATTATTTTTTGAGTTTGGATCGTAACCTATCCGATCTACGATGGACTTGTGCATCTTGAACCGGTTCCACAACTCCTTTGTAAACTTGGTTCCGTCTCTACTCTTGGATCCATGTCATTTTCAGGTTCTTGAACTCTTTTCAAGATTAATTTTACTCCCACTAGATTCTTTATTGAAAAACTATTTCTCAAGAAACGAATCGTATAGAGCAACAAACATTTTGTTCTCTTTGCGGTTGTAAGATTAATTTCCGAAAATAACCTTTGTCAAATTTGGTGCTAACTTATAAAAGACAAGTCTCTTTACATAAGATTCGCAACCCCAAATCTTCATGAAAGACAAACTAAGTTTTCTTCCATGCCACATCTCATGTGGTGCCTTAGGAACCGATTTAGAAAGGACTCAATTCAGTGTAACCGCATTATTTCTAATGCATATCCTCAAAAGGAAATAGGAAATAGGAAAGTCTAATTGACACATCATCGAACGAACTATGTCCTACAAGGTTCAATTCCTCCTTTCAGACACACCATGCAATGTGGTGTTCCGGGTGGAGTCAACTCTGAAACGATTTCATAGTTTTTGAGATGATTGTCAAACTCTTGGCTCAAATATTAACCACCTCGATCTAATCGAAGTACTTAACAGTTTTGCCAAGTTGTTTTGTACTTCATCTTTGAAATGTTCGAAACATCTCAAACGATTAACCTTTGGACTTCATCAGATAGATATAGTCATATCTAGATAAGTCTTTAGTGAAATGTGATGAAATACCGAAGTCTTCCCCTAGCAATGCTACTTAACAGTCCACATACATCTCATGTATAAAGACCAATAAGTCACTAGCCCTCCCACTACTCTTAGTGTAGGGTGGTCTGGTCAATAATCCCAATAAATAAGATCCACATTCCTCAAATGATTTATGATCATATGAGTCTAAAAGTCCATGTTAATGGAGTTTAGATATATGTTTCTTATTTATTTGACCAAGCCGGCAATGCCATATGAACGCGTTGTTCATATCGTTCGGTTCAGAAATCCCATTTATATTTTAGATATCTTCAATATTATTTTGTTTCTCATCATCAAGGATATGAAGACCATTCAATGACATATGCATTACAATAAGGCATATCATTAAATAAATATAAAACTTCTTATTGAAAATAAGAAAATTATATCCTTCATCATCCATTTAAGAAACGGAAATAATACTCCTACTCAAATTCGGAACGTAGTCATACTTGTTCAAAACAAGTACTACTTCACAAGGTAAGGTGACTTCATAAGTCCCTATGGCTAATGTAGCAACTCTTGCTCCATTCCCATGCTTAGGTTTAATTTACCTTATTTGAGTGGCTTTCTATTCTTTGTTCCTTGCACATTTAAACAAATGTGGGATCCAATCCGGTATCATATACCCAAGAACAAGAAGTCGAAGGGAAAATATCTATCATATAGATATTTGAAGTAGTAGCAATCATATTGCCCTTCTTCACCTTTTAGGCCTTCCTAATAAGCCTTGCAACTTTGCTTCCAATGACAATCTTATTGCAATGATAGCAAAATGCATCCTTTTGAGACACTTTGGGTTTAGCCTCTTCGGCTTTGACAACATTTGTCCTAGGTTTAGCAACTTTTGCTTTACCTTCTTTTCCTTCCTTTATGAACCCTTTTATTATGTCAACCATTAACACAATTTGCGGATTGCTCCTTCTTTCATCATATGAATTGAGAGCCTTCACCATAACATATATCTTTTGCCTAGTTCGCATTTGGAACATTTCCTTTATGCGGTGTGCTAGAACAAAAGAATAGTTATCATGTGCTCAAGGTTCTTCATAAGAGCCTTTAAACATGGTGGCAAATACAAGGCAAGCAATATTGTCAGAATCATCACTATGTTTCTAATGTTGCTTCCTTATTTGCCCTTTGCAACATTTGCAATGGGTTCAGTAGGAACGGATTCGTCAAGAACGTACACATTATGTATTGTTCCTTTCGAACTTTGTCCTTCATAAGGATGAATCGCAATTATCATTATGTAATGCTATTTCTACAACAAAATATACAAATTATATGAACACATATCAATATCAACACATTTATCATTTAAGAGCAAATAATGTATTTTACAAATACTCCCACTAAATCATACACCTTCCAATGCAAATAAGCATAATATGCATTTAATGGGCTAAGATCCAACTTTAATTTAGTCTCAAGTACGCTATGGCGCACCGCTCAAGATTAAACTAATTAGGTAGAAAACATCAATCATATCGTATATGACTCTTAGGATCTTTTATGAGATTTATTTAAGACATCATATGTCCAAGCATATTTTAATCTCATCTTATGCCTTGGGTCCAAAACCATTTTGATAACCCAATTAAGTTTATCCACTTTAAACGTATAGGAACCACCATTTCCTCATCTTGCTCGCAAACGGAATAGAATCAAAGCACCTTGCTATGGCAAGCCCACCCAAAACTATCCGAGTGGTCTCAAGTGTTTTAATCATGGATTGGCATAAAGAACTTAAAAGTTAAATGAAGGTTCTTTAAGGTAGATTATAAGCATATCAGCAAAGATAGTCACAATCATGCACTGTAAGTTCCCAGAAGATAGGTGAGCCACAAGGACTACTTAAGTACCAACTCTTCCTTAGACAGAACTCTCCTAGTCATGCACAATTAGAAATCAGCTCTGATTTGGCAACACAATCATTACCTTTTATAAACAATCAGTTTCCTTTTAAATTTCGCGTAATTATGACTTGTTTCCATAAAACAATCAGTTTCCTTTTAAATTTCGCGTAATTATGACTTGTTTTCATAAACAATCATAAAATCCAAAATTTACAATGTCTAAATCTAAACATATTAGGAAACTATGAATCAATGTTTCAACTAAACATCTAATAAAATTCTTAACACTTAAGAACAATTAATTCATGCATCGCAACAATTAATAAAAACATATTTGAATTAATTAAGCATGCATCATAAACAATGAATTAATCTAGCATGGTCCTATAAATTTTATTTCCAGAAATTTATAGCATCCAGATTATCATATAAACATATCAGATTGTAAACACAATCACGTAATAGCGTAAAAATTAAACAAACCGATTCTCGCCCGTATTTGGCTTATTATGTCGCGTGACATAACTAGCCGGTGGCTAAGTATGTCGCGTGACATAACTAGCCGGTGCAGTATTTCCACATGTGGCCTACTATGTCGCACGACATAGGTAGCCGTCAGCAGGATTTCCAGATTTCAATCAATTCAGATTACATGGCAATTAAATCATATAAAACAGCCCTTTTACAGATTTAATTCATCATAATTCGAAAACGATTTTCATATTGTTTCACATAAACAATCAAAATTCTAACGCATACAAAAACATGCAACAAACATATAAACAATTTATATAATCATTCTAGCATGTTAATTCAAACTTAATCATAGGAACGGGGCTCTGATACCACTGTTGGGTTTTATGGATCTATGCGCAGCGGAATTAAGCATAAAATTAACACAAAACCCAAGCCCTAAGATCCGTTCTATAGGATTAAATTGAATTGCTATGAGATAGAATTTACCAACCTAAATTGCTTTCCGGTCTTGAGCTATCGAACGGATAATTATGTGATTCGTAATCACAAACTTTTGATCTTCAAATCTTCGAATCTTCAACTCCTTTGGATCTTCAGATTTGAACTCTAGGTCTTTGATTTGTTTGAACAAAATTAAGACCCTCTTTTGGTAATCCACACAAATATGAATGTCGAGAACGATTCTCGGGTTGGGAATTGCTAGATTCCTAAAACTTATGGAAGAATATTGAGAGGACTTTTTATTGTGAATTTCTATTGAAAAATTCGGCTAGAGAATTAGGTCTGACATACCTCTCATATTTATACTACAATAGTATGAATACCTCTCCTAATCGTATTAGGAGAACAGGCTGTCAAACCACGTACTGGCCTATTATGTCGCGCGGTATATTAAGCCAATGGCTTAGTATGTCGCGTGACATATATAGCCAGATACTGAGACTCTCAATCATTCTTCCATTTGTTCAACCAATTCATTCTATTTGTGTGTGACCCAATAGGATTGTATTATGTTGGCAATGAGTCCGATCATATCGACCCTCATAAGACATAAGCGGACTCTAGCAAGCCATTATGTCTACCCAAATAACACAACGTAAGAGTTCACGTTTCCAATGGTACACTTCCATTTCTCCCTTTGTCTCACGATGTTATATTGAACACAAGTCATGGTCCACGTCAACTTGTATTTGTTCAATGCTTTCTCGATCTTGAGTATAATGATAGTCCAATCATATTGGGGTGTGGCCACACGCTTTCATCATTATCACTCATCGAGGGGCCCAAGCAAAACATCTCTCTTCCGAGGGACAAATTCCATCTTGACTTATCATCCTTCCCATCATGAATCCGATCATGCCAAAGATAGCCTTTATAGATATCGTGTTAAGATACCGTTTGACTAAAATCAAACATAACTTTCATCATATGTAAGGTCATGATAATCTCAGGTCTAGGGACTAAATGAAGTAACCATATGAGATTTAATTATGACATTTGACCATGACATAAATCTCATACGGGTCAAGTCCAGTCACTTGTTCTCTAACAAGTACCCATAATTTCAATGTGCATCTCTATGCATATAATCATCATATGATTATCCATTGACAATTATACTAATTATTCTCTTAATAATTAGGGACGGAGATTATTACAATAAATATGCAAACTATATAATAATCAAATAATAAACATAAACGATAAAGATGATACATAACGGTTTTCAGTTAAACATAACTAAAGCCTAGGGCATTACACCAACATTGAGAATGAGCGAGGATGAGATGCTAGTGTAGAGAAAAATATTCAAATATCCTTTAAAAAATTATTTTTGAATAGAAACTGTTGAAATTGAAATAATAGACGAGATGAAGCCGTTCGACCCGAAATACTTGCCAAACAAATGAATGCGCACAGAAATAGCATGAACTGTTCCCAAGTTTTTTTGAACATTGGCGCGCTTATAAATACTTCCTTAAGCCCCAATAACTCAAAACATAGCCGTGAGTAATCTCTCTCTCTCTCTCTCTCTCTCTCTACTCTCCTCCAAAGGAAAGCTTTTGGTCTCTCTGTTGTTGTCGACAATATAGGAGGTATTCCTTGTAATTAATTCTACTACATTATCATCATCTTCATGATCGATCAGTGTTTATAATTCTGTTTCGCTAAGGAATTTCCTCATCTGATTACCATTGAAACCAGAGGAATGAGCTGTTATATGTGCGTGTTTTGTGTGTGTTTTATTATTTTTCCGTGGAAATTGAGAGTTATTATCTGCGAGTGTTTTTTATTTTTCTCGGGAAATTGACTTGTAGAGTTAGATATTAGCTAGTCAATTTAGTTAATCTTAATCAATTTGAGGAAAATCGGATGAACAAATACAAAAATCCTTGTATGTGCGTGAGTTTGTGTGGATTTTTGAATATCTAACATGTATTAGTATAATTTATTTGCGTGAGTGCTTGAGTTTTATATTATTAATTACTGCTCTAAATTTATCACTGTTTTGAAATTTCTTGTAAGTCACATTTACACAACGACTTCACGTGGTTTCTCTCCGGCGTTCTAACGAATCGGAATCCGTTTCATTTCACTTGGATCATTTTCGTATTTACACGCAATTCAGAAATAATTCCTCAATGAAGTTTGAACTGTAGAATTTTCTGAAGAAATTGCATAGCGTATTTGAATTAGTATTCGAATCAAAAAGTTGGAGGAAATAATTACGTTTTTGTTGCCGGTGCCGGTACTGTTGGGAAAGTTGTCTATATAACAATAAATAAGGCTTTCTTGAATTTAACGAAATGACAAATAAATAATGAACCATACAGTAATTAACGGGGCATGAAATAAACATAAACTAGAATGCAGAAATTAAAGCAAACCGAGTAATTAAAGAAGTCGAGTCTTATGTTGGACACAATCTCCGCAAGAAGATATTGCCCCGCACTGGAGCTTACGGATTAGCGGCAATCTTCTCTCAAGATGAAACGACTTTACAGTCATTAATAGGAGCACTCCAAATTAATGACTTCGGCGAACAAAATTCGTGTTTGACACTTCCAGACTTTGAAGAAGACTTATGCAACGAGATGCTTTATCTTCTAATAGATGATGTTAAGAATTCTGTTGAATTCTGTGACTGAATTCCATAATTCAGTTAAATATCTAACTGAGTTAGTTAACTCCGTTAGATAAATGATTCTCTACTTCTAGTGAGAAGAGAGAGTGAATATGTGAAGTGAAGGAATGATTGAGTGATTTTATTTGTCAAACCAGGGGGTCTATTTATAGTGTATGAAGAGTCAAAGTGTCTATTGCTAATAGCCACAAAATGGTGTCTGGTGGAATCTGGACCCTCGGATCTGATCTGAATGAAAGGCTCAGATCTTTTGGAGCAAAGGCCACCCGACCCGCCCATTCCCAAGAGGCGTGTGACCCATGAACCACGTCCATTGAATCTGTTCCCACCATCAAATGGGCTTCAGCCCAAGACCCATTACAGCCGCCTCTAGCCCAATTACCATGGACCGAACCATACGAGCCAAGCCAACCACGAGCCCTAAGCCTGAACCGAACTACCGTACCTGAGCCATGAACCGCCATCGAACTTAACTTCGTCAAAAGTTTAAGGCTCCACAGCTCCCAGCGACCGATGCGTACGTGCAAAGTGCGCCCTAAACCGCCCATTCCGCTCTCTTCGCGCGCTTCGCGAGTTGTGGGTCCATTTTGAGCTAGAACAAAACTAGCTCAATAGCCCACTTGGATGCATGGTTGCCCAATGGTCCAACTAGGTTGTCCCAAGGAGATCAACTTGATGTCTCCTTCCTTGGATGAGTCCACTTATAAACTATTATTGCTTTACATCTTTAAGCAATATGGGATAACTATTACATATCCCATAAACTCTTCATATACCCATTTCTTTTTGCATACTTTGAACATTAATTTCTCATTCACCACTAATTGGTTTTGAGAAAATAAATATATCAAATTAATCTACTCCAAATGTAGATTATTAATATGCAATCAATTTCCATTTTCCTACAATGGAACCCAATGGAATTCTTGGTCAAAATTCGGTCAAACCTCACTTTTCAAAACCAAAATTCCAACAATCCCCCACATGAATGAAAAATTAATGCATGCATGAATGCAGACTCGTCTGGAAGTTCTGGCGAACTATTATTGCATCGAGATAGGTAGCTTATGGCCTTGAATCTTCCCTAGTGAAATACTATCGGATATACTAGCCATTTGGTAGCGAGACGCTTTGAACCAATGACTGTATAGTGTATACCAAGACAATAGTACTCACACAATAACAGCTCTAACACGTTTTGTTCTCATGTTTTGTCCATTTCGGCCCTGAACCGTTCTTGATTCATAAGTGTTTCAATTTAGAAGCGGCCTTATTACTTCTCACTTATATAGGTGATCTCCCATAAAGAGTATCCTGCTATACTCCACCACTTAGGTATAGGAATCATTAAAAGCTTTAAGCTTACCCTCACCACACGTCATCAGGTGTTTTAGCACTTAGACGGCTTCTGAGAATGAGTTATAATGAGTTCTAAGCGCAAATACTATAATTTCCATAATTTAGTTGTCTCATTGAACCAAGGGCATGGGATCTCCAATTCTCAAGGTTGAGTGTCCACTATGGATTTCTTTGTTTGTGTGGGTTTTTAACTTCATTCCCCTAACCAGACAATTTGATCTTCTATTCATACCCTTTGGTATACGGATCCGTTTATGACTTCACATGGCCAGTTGTGACAGTCTCATTTGAGATCAATTGTCTTATGGTAATATGTCAATGACCATTGTGTCTTGACTTACCACTATGTTCTACACCTTTTCCTATTTCTCATTGTCGTCACAATGACTTAGGTCAGGTAGACACAAACTTATTCCACAAAGGAATATCTTCCAAGACCATTCAGCTTTTATCTTTATCTAACGCTGTCGACTCAGATTCCTTATTGAATTGAGTTGTTCATGTTGTCTTGGAAGTTTGACACCGCTGCTCCATTTATTGTGAACACACTTGAGGTGTATCCCCACAATTGAGGTGTACCCCCACACTAAAAGTATTTATAAAACGTCTTACGATTATGCCATAATCTGTAATTAGTTTTATCAAATCTTTTCTTGGGTATCTCATTAAAAAAAATGACAGTACAGCTTCCCCACAAATTCGGTTAAGCCAGAGCTTATTGCATTTATCATCTCTTAAGGGGAATGATTCTTGCGTTTAGCTCCTGCATTAGACTGAGTTGAATATGTTGCGATCGTTTGATGAATACTGCCAGAAACCTCACAAATATCCTCAAACGGCGCCGCATATTCCCCTCCTTCTAGCTTTTCGAATCTTCTTTATATTAAGTTGACTCGTCAACTTCATTCTTATAAGTTTGGAAAGCCTCCAAGGCTTCATCCTTCCTTATCAAGAGAATGTCTTGTGCAACCATTTATAAAGTAATTAAATACTTTTTCCCACCTCGAGTTTGCACTAACTTTAGATCACAATTATTTGTGTGAGCTAACTCAAGAGGTGTCATGTTTCTTAGTACTGAAGAAAATGATGACTTAGTCATTTTATCTTCCACGCAAATTTCACACTTGTCAGTTGACTCGAATTTATTCATGAGAATTAATTCTTGATTCACTGACATATTAATTGTGTTGAAATTCACATAACCTAATTTATCATGCCATAAATTAGAACCTTTCAAAAGGTAAACATAAGAAACACCGATGCTCTTTGCCTCTAGGCAAGGTACCCTTTACCAAGAAATAAAATTTTCTTGGTCAATACAGTTTTATCTAACTCAAAACATTTGTCTAAATCCAAATTTTGCTCAACATTGCAAATGTCCTGGGACATGCAAAGCATATTCACAAGAGTCGCTTCCGTCTCGAAGTCATCTTCAGCACAACCCTTCCAAGTCCCACGACGTTGGAAGTAGTAGAGTTTCTCATTTACACATTCCTTCCATTGAAAAGAGTGTATGATGAAAAGCTCTCTTTATCAGCATATATATGGTGGGTAGTTTCAGCTCCAGTGTCTATCCACCATTCTCATGGGTTGACCTTCAACTTGCTAAGTTGGCTTCAAACCCCATTAATTCTCAATCAAGCCTATTCAACCTTTCGTTGACGTTGGATTTGATTCATGTTGTCCATTTCCCTTCTTGGAATACGACAAACTTTTTGCTACGTGATTGGTCTTACCACATCTTGTAACAAATCTTGGAGTTGGTTCCTTGAACCTTATAGTCCGTTCCAAAGTGTTCTATAACTCTTTGGTTGTCCCCATGAGACATTGTTCTTTGAACGGGCATCATTTGGTCCACTCAGTATGTACGTCCTACATATGAGATTTTCATGACCCCATTCTTCTGCGGCCATTTGTCTTCGCGAATTGGCTATATGTCTTTTTGGATCTGGATCATCATCATCCTCTTTTTCGGTTATCTACCTTGGCAAATCTGGATCATCATCCTCTTTCTCTTCAGTTTATTTGCCTTGGCGAATTTGGATCATCATCCTCTTCCTCTTCGGTTATATGCCTAGGCGAATCTTGCTTATTTGATTATAAGTCCGCTCCATGTTGTCAACAATTCTTTGAATCACTTCCGGGATTATTGTTGACATTCTCGTTATCTTCTAGTTAACTTTCAATGCTCTTCTAGTTATCCTTCCTTGGAAACCGTCATTTTTCTCGTTAAGTCTCTAACGATTATGTCATTCGGTTGTCCATCATCATTGGCTCATATTTGTCATAAAAATAAGAAAACGTTAATATCTTCTTGCGATTGTTGGGAAAGTTGCCTATATAACAATAAATAAGGCTTTCTTGAATTTAACGAAATGACAAATAAATAATGAACCATAAAGTAATTAACGGGGCAGGAAATAAACATAAACTAGAATGCGGAATTTAAAGCAAACCGAGTAATTAAAGAAGTCGAGTCTTGTGTTGGACACAATCTCCGCAAGAAGATATTGCCCCGCACTGGTGCTTACGGATTAGCGGCAATCTTCTCTCAAGATGAAACGACTTTACAGTTATTAATAGGAGCACTCCAAATTAATGACTTCGGCGAACAAAATTCGTGTTTGACACTTCCAGACTTTGAAGAAGACTTATGCAACGAGATGCTTTATCTTCTAACAGATGATGTTAAGAATTCCGTTGAATTCTGTGACTGAATTCCATAATTCAGTTAAATATCTAACTGAGTTAGTTAACTTCGTTAGATAAGTGATTCTCTACTTCTAGTGAAAAGAGAGAGTGAATATGTGAAGTGAAGGAATGATTGAGTGATTTTATTTGTCAAACCAGGGGGTCTATTTATAGTATATGAAGAGTCAAAGTGTCTATTGGTAATAGCCACAAATGGTGTCTGGTGGAATCTGGACCCTCGACCCGATCTCGAATGAAAGGCTCAGATCTGTTGGAGCAAAAGCCATCCGACCCGCCCATTCCCAAGAGGCGTGTGACCCATGAACCAAGTCCATTGAATCTGTTCCCACCGTCAAATGGGCTTCGGCCCAAGACCCATTACAGCCGCCTCTAGCCCAATTACCATGGACCGAACCATACGAGCCAAGCCAACCACGAGCCCTAAGCCTGAACCGAACCACCGTACCTGAGCCATGGATGGCCATCGAACCTAACTTCGTCAAAAGTTTAAGGCTCCACAGCTCCCAGCGACCAATGCGTACGTGCAAAGTGCGCCCTAAACCGCCCATTCCGCCCTTCGCGCCCTTCGCGGGTTGTGGGTCCATTTTGAGCTAGAACAAAACTAGCTCAATAGCCCACTTGGATGCATGGTTGGCCCAATGGTCCAACTAGGTTGGCCCAAGGAGATCAACTTGATGTCTCCTTCCATGGATGAGTCCACTTATACACTATCATTGCTTTACATCTTTATGCAATGTGGGATAACTATTACATATCCCATAAACTCTTCATATACCCATTTCTTTTTGCCTACTTTGAACATTAATTTCTCATTCACCACTAATTGGTTTTGAGAAAATAAATATATCAAATTAATCTACTCCAAATTTAGATTATTAATATGCAATCAATTTCCATTTTCCTACAATGGAACCCAATGGAATTCTTGGTCAAAAGTCGGTCAAACCTCACTTTCCAAAACCAAAATTCCAACAATCTCCCACATGAATGACAATTTAATTCATGCATGAATGCAGACTCGCCCGGAAGTTCGCGAACTATTATTGCATCGAGATAGGTAGCTTATAGCCTTGAACCTTCCCTAGTGAAATACTTTCGGATATACTAGCCATTTGGTAGCAAGACGCTTTGAACCAGTGACTGTATAGTGTATACCAAGACAATAATACTCACACAATAACAGCTCTAACACGTTTTGTTCTCACGTTTTGTCCATTTCGGCCATGGACCGTTCTTGATTCATAAGTGTTTCAATTTAGAAGCGGCCTTATTACTTCTCACTTATATAGGTGATCTCCCATAAAGAGTATCCTGCTATACTCCACCACTTAGGTATAGGAATCATTAAAAGCTTTAAGCTTACCCTCACCACACGTCATCAGGTGTTTTAGCACTTAGACGGCTTCTGAGAATGAGTTATAATGAGTTCTAAGCGCACATACTAGAATTTCCATAATTTAGTTGTCTCATTGAACCAAGGGCATGGGATCTCCTATTCTCAAGGTTGAGCGTCCACTATGGATTTCTTTGTTTGTGTGGGTTTTTAACTTCATTCCCCTTACTAGACAATTTGATCTTCTATTCATACCCTTTGGTATACGGATCCATTTTTGACTTCACATGGCCAGTTGTGACACTCTCATTTGAGATCACTTGTCTTATGGTAATATGTCAATGACCATTGTTATGTCCTTACCTTCAATTGTAAGTTTGGGATTGAAATATGGGTTGACATGGGTGATCGGAGAGATAAACTCAAGTGAGGATATATGTTGAATACTTTCTAGTTTCATTTGCTTGACTTGTTATGTCCTTACCTTCAATTGTAAACCGTGAACCTTGCCCGCGATTGTCGCGATACATTACAAGCTTTAAAGACATATTTGATCCCTAAAGAGTAGCCGGGTTGACAGTTGTGTTCAAACATGCATATGAGTATCCTTGCGCATAATTGCTATCTTTTATCATTGATTTAAAGCATGACATAAGTGACCATATAAAATTTCTTACTATGGTGACAATGATCTTCCATTTATTCATTCATCTTTCATCATGTGGTGGAGAATTGTAAGTTAAATGCATCAATTTAAATGTAATACCATGTTCTTAATAACTCTTGTAAATTATGTGTGTTTGTAAAGATCCGAGTCTTATTTGGCCGACAACCTTTTATATGATTTGAACATCCCAAAAATAATTTCATTTGTTTAATTATTTAATTATTTTATTTTAGTTTTTGTTTTACTCGAGTACGAGCAAAAGATAAGTTTGGGGGTATTTGATTGATGTGTTTTCATCCATCCAAATGACATATATTTAGACTTATATATTGCTCAACTTTGGGTATTTTGATGAATTTTTGAATTGTTTATGAGTACAGGGAATGGAAGGAAAAAGTTGTAGATAATGATTGAAAAGGATAGAGAAATGAATGATCAAGAGCGGAGCGGCAAAGGAGGAAAGAATGAAAATTACAGAAGTACAAAGGGGAGATAACCCTGAGAATTCACTATCATTGGATAGTAATCGTTGAGAGCTTTCCAACTATATGTGGCACATCCCAATCGGAGTTCGTATAAAGAAGTTATGACCTCCGGAAGTTTACCGAAGAAGGTACAAGTCAGCTAAGCACGAAGGGCGACCGTACACACGAAGGAGGGAAGTCGCACAAGAGGGCCAAGCTCAAGATTATAATCTAGACCCCTGTGCGGTCGTACACCCTAGCTAGTGTGGCCGCACAGGTCTCCGTGAGCTTCTTCATTTTTCCTTTTTCGTGTCGATTTTGGCCCTCGTTTCCTAATTTTGACCCTCCTCTCTCCCCCAAGTAAAATAGAACAACTCCAGAAATATTTTGACATATCCTAGGTTTTAATATTGTTTTGAAGAAGGCTTGTAAAGATTCAAAATCCATATTTTATTTATTTTCTTTTTCTCTTTTATGGTTATTCGTAGCTAAATTATTGGTTCGTGGATTGGATAAATAACAATTTAATCTTTATGCTATGATTTTAATTCTTCCTATTTATTTCTCATTCTTGTCCTTCTCAATATTCTTAAACATCGTTCTTGAAATCAATTGTATGATTAATATACTCTTTGACTCTTGAATTTACTTGGGTATAAACCATTGCACTAGCGTGTATAGTTTATACATGGACCATTGTTGAGATGGATAGATTAATTGATGACCTAGAGGAATTCAAAAAAATCTAGGTTATTGTGCTCTTGTGATTTAAATTGGATATCTTGAATGTTTGTATTAACCTAGTGGAAAGTATAAACAAGATAGAGATATTAGGGTTGCAATCCGCACATCAAATGTCGCTCTACCCGTCTCTAGTTCGATCAACACAATTCCAGCACCACTAACATTCTTTGTAGCAGACTCATCAGAGTAAACCTTCCAGCAATCATCAAGAAAACTCACTGTCTATTGGCTCGATTGCTCCATCCACTTGAAGCTCTTTTTTGGTGCGATCTCTTCTTGTCTTCTTTGGTAAACGTAAGCTCGACAAAGAAGTCAGCCAGAGGTTGAGCTTGCAAAGCCTTTCGAGGCCTGTACTTGATGTCAAATTCCGTCAATTCGATAGACCAATTGAGCAGTCTACCTGAGCTTTCTGGCTTATGAAATATCTTCTTCAATGGGGCATTAGTCAGTACAACAATGGGGTGAGCAGAGATGTAAGCTTGAAGCTTTCTGGCTGCTACCACTAAGGCATAGGCTATCTTTTCAGCATTGAAGTGCCTCCCCTCCATGTCAGACAAGGCCTTGCTCACAAAATAGACTAGTTTTTGAATGTCATTCTCTTCTCTGATCAAAACTGCAGCTACTGCCCGATCTTCAGCTGACAGGTAGACGTATAAACTTTCTCATTGGGTCGGGCTACTCAGCAATGGTAGGGAGGCGAGGTATTCCTTGAGTTGTTGGAACGACGAGGAGCATTCGGCCGTCCACTCAAAGGTTTTCGTCCCCCTTAAAGTTTTGAAGAAGGGGAAAAAGACCTCTCTACTGACTTGGCTATAAAGGGTCCCAAAGCAACCACCTTACCATTCAGGCGTTGAACCTATTTGATACAAGTAGGTTCTTGCATTTCTACCAAGGCCTTTATCTTTTCTGGATTGGCTTCAATACCTCTTTGTGATAACATGAAGCCCAAAAACTTGCTTGCAGCTACCCCAAATACACACTTGCTCGGATTCAGCTTCATGTCATTTTCTCGTAGATTTGCGTACATTTCCCTTAGGTCGACCACATGATGACCAACCTTAGTTTTGATGACCATGTCATCGATGTAGGCCTCCATCTTTCGGCCAATCTGACTAGCAAAGACTCTGTTCACCATTCTTTGATACATAGCTCCAACATTCTTTAACCCAAATACATTTTGGTGTAGCAATATACCCCTCCAGCGGCTTGAAAAGTTGTCTTCTCAATATCATCCTTGTGCATTCTGATTTGATGGTAACCCGAGTATGCATCGAGAAAATTGAGGGTGGCATGCCCAGCAATTGAGTCGACCAACTTGTCTATCTGTGGAAGTAGGTAGCTGTCCTTTGGTTACGCCAAATTTAGGTCAGTGAAGTCGACACACATCCTCCACTTCCCATTAGCCTTCTTAACCATCACCACGTTTGCTAGCCAAGTAGTGTAGAATGCCTCCTTGATTATAGCTACACTAAGAAGTTTGTTTCATGTTTGATGGCCACTTCTTTTTCGCGAGCAAAACTCCTTAGCTTTTGGCTTTTGAATTTCATGGTGGGGTTGACCTCAAGGCGATGCACTGCGACCTCTTCTTTGACTCCCCTCATGTCCTCTACCCTCCAAGCAAAAACATCTGTACTTTCTTTCAATAGGTTGACTATCTCTACCTTTTATTCTATTGACAACTGTCTCCCTATTTTGATTTTCTGCTCGGGATAAGATGGGTTGGCCTCTATGTCCTCCAGCTCGTCTACTGGCTCTAGCTTTGGGCCATCTCAAAACTGCAGAGTCTCAATGATGATCTCTCTGAGCCTTTTTCTTTCCTCAGCCCCTAAGTGTGGAACTTCTATTTCGATCATATCATCTAGCTCAGCAGCTATTTCCCCATTTGAGGCCCCTGAGTTTTGGTCGACTTGGAGGCATAGGTTGCCAATGATGACCTAGTCGATCAAAATCGTATCTGTTGCAATCCGTGTGGTTTCAGAGGGACATGTCGGCTTAGTCATGACGTGGTCATGTGAGGGATAGGTTGCTTCTTCAACGTGATGGATCGTGGATAGCCTTGAGGTAGTGGTGACAGACTTTGAGAACTTCCAACTGGCCTCTGGAGTGTCTATCTCTAACTCCCTCTTCTTCTTGGAATGAAGTACATGATCCAAGCACTCTCTAGCTGTGTTTAGAATGCAACCAAATCCTAGTACGGTGGGGAACTTGATCCTTTGTTGAGGGACGGAGGGCACCATTCCTAGCGTGACATGTCCAGGTATACCCAGTATAGCATGGTAATCACTTATAACAACAATGACTGCAAAGGTTACCTTAATTGTTATCCTCAAGGGATGATGTCCGATCTCCACCTCTAGCTCTATCTGATTCTTTACGTTGACCCTGTGATTGGTGAAGCCCTCTAGTCGACCTAAATAAGGTGTCAATCCCATGTCTAGGAAGGTTTTGCAGTAGAGGATGTCTTTGCAGGCCCCCGTATCTACCAAAATCCTACTGGACGCACACTCATCAATGAGCCCCGAAATCACCAATATCTGCCCCCTCGCAGTCATGCTAGCATTTACCAAAATCCTATCCAGCCTTCCTTCATTCACCCACTTCTGGATGATTCTTTTCAAGCTCATACACTCCTTCGTGGTGTGCCCAGTGTCCTTGTGGTACTCACAGTACCGGCCATTATCCCTTCTGAACTTATTTTGAGTGTTCATTGGGGCAGGTGGGCCTAGGTCAACCGTGTTCATGATTTATGTCTGACTAATCGTGAAGGGGGTGAAGCTCTCAGGGACCCTTTCAGTCGCCCTAGTTCTATTCTTCCCCTTGTTGTTGTCATTTTTAGTCTGGCCTCCTTTTGTCGACTCACCACCCTCAGAGTGCTTGGAGCCTCTGTCCTTCTTTCTTTCTTTTTGTTCCTCAGCCATGGCCACATCATAGGCCCTTTCAAACAATTCCTTCCTCGTGGTTGCCCTCCTAACCTAGAGCTCATAATCCAGATCGGGAGAAGATACCCCATTCCTGAAGCAGCTGATGACTTCCCTGTCTATAAGGTCTTCCTCTATTTGGTCGACCAACTCCTTGAAGCTGGTGTAGTAACTCATGGTACTCTACGTCTTACCCTGAGTCATATTGTTGAGGTCCGTCATTGTCTTCTTGCGGGCCCCCATTGTAGAGAATCTCTCTAAGAACTTCCTCCTCATATAACTCCATGAGGTAATGCAGCCAGTAGCTAGGCCGCAGTGCTGCACCTGTGAAGGTTCTGGTTAATGCCTTGCATAGTACATCATCCTCAAAGGAGACCAAACATGTAGTGGCCTCAAAGTGCTGCATATGATTCAAGGCATTGGTCGTGCCTGTATATTTTCCACACAGGCAACTTGAACCCTGCAGGTCGACCTTTGTCAAACATGTTCTTGGCCAAAGGTCGAAGAGTACAATCATTTCGTTCGACCTTTCCATCAGTTGCCTTACGATTTGCCTCCATATCGTCTAACCTCCTTTTCAGATTGAAAAGCTCCCTAACGTCCAGGTCGCCTCTTGGATGGGAGATAGAGTTAGAATTTTGTCTCTCCTCACGGTGGTGCTCCCTCCTAGAGAGGGTCCTCTGCCTCTCATCCCTTGGGGTTGTCCTTTCTCTCCTTTCTCGCCGATGAAGCGATCTCTCTCCTCTTTGGGGCGACCTACGCTGAGCCCTTTCAGCTTCGAGTTGCCTTCTCTGCTGAGTCGGCCTTTTGCTCCCTCTGCTGGTTGAGCATGTCCCTCAGATCGCCAGTCCTATCTATGGAGATGTGGGTAGGGGAGGCATTTCAATTCTTCTATCTTCTCCTGATGGCCTAGGGCCCCCGTTAGCACGCCTGTGAGAAGTGAGAGAAGAAGCCACTCTATGTGATCTTCTGTCGTCCTTTTTAGGAGACTTAGGTAGCTCAAGCAACTCATTTTGTACCTCGAGCAAGCTCTGCAGCAATTTAGCTCTCTCTAGCAAGATCTCCTTCCTACTGAGGTGAGAAACTGAGGGACATGCAATGTCGCCTGCAGTTGTTCGACCTATTTGGATCCGCTTAGCTTGCTGGCTTATTCCTTGGTTGCGCATAGGCTTCTTCTCTCTCCTCATATCTTGTAAACCCATCCCGTCAGCTACACTATTGAAACGAGTGACCCTCCTAGGGGGGTGTCCCTGTGGAGGAGGAGGAGGCAAATTGGCAGTGTGGTTCTCAGTACCCGCATAAAGGTTTCCCCCGGCATTTTCGTGCATTGGCTCACTAGAGGCAGTAGCAGTATGTCTATCGGATACCATGTTTATGATTACGTGAAATTTCAAGGTCTAGCGTTATCGTTTCCCGGCAATGGAACCAAACTGATGACACATGAAACGATCCAGCTCAACCTTAGTCCTGCAATAGGTTGATCTACAGCTACTAGGACCTGAAACCACGAACAAACGACTTGCCGGGGTGGTCTCCGGCTAAGACCCTCCGGCGTGATGATGAGATGTCGAGTTATATATGAATATAAACTGAATGGAAATGACGTAATCTCAAAATAGCCAATAAGACATTACCTTTTTATGTGGATGTAGTCTGGTATATATAGGAGCTCCATAGGATAATAAGGAATCCCTTGAATCATGAAGGTAATGTAGGCATAATGATCCCCGTGATTGTAGAAGACGGTTACAAATTGGGTCATAGATATATGCACGTTTCTGTAGGTCGAGGTCACCTGAATATTTGAGGTCGACCTGACTTCGTGCCTTAGCCAGGCAGAGATTGTACAAGTAAATGATCGTATGTCGGACAGAGCTAGGTCGGGATCAAGGATGGTCGGACAATGAGCCAAGTCGACTGATCCGTAACGTTAATTTTGAAAATTTAATGATTTAACGTATCAATTTCATTTTGGAATAAGAAAAAATGGTCTATCAGTAGTGCAACTTGACAATTATACAAGAAGTACATAAATAAATAAAACAAGTGACAATGAAAAATATACATTATTGATTATTATTGTTTACGAAACTTATAAATTTGAATTCGATGCAATATTACAACCAAAACAAGTACAGTTCGACTGCGCACATCTGAGAATGAGATACGCATGTAGAGCAAAATAATTCAAATATTCTTTTAAAAAAGTATAAAATGATTCAAATATTCTTTTTAAAAAAGTATCTTTTTAAATGGGAATATTCAAGATTAAAATTGAAAAAAATAGACGAGATGGAGATGTAGCCGTCCATTGCACCGCACCGGCCTCAAATAGTTGCCAAACAAATGAATACGCACAGAAAGAGCGTAAAAACTGTGACCAAGCTTTTACGAAAATTGGCATGGTTATAAATACTTCCTTACGCCCCAATTATTCAAAAACATAGCCGTGATTAAAACTCGTGCGGGGCAGTATAGTCCAAGTGCACAAAAGCCGGTCTTGAGTGTTGGGTTTTATGGATCCATGCGCAGCGGAATTAAGCATAAAATTAACACAAAACCCAAGCCCTAAGATCCGTTCTATAGGATTAAATTGAATTGCTATGAGATAGAATTTACCAACCTAAATTGCTTTCCGGTCTTGAGCTATCGAACGAATAATTATGTGATTCGTAATCACAAACTTTTGATCTTCAAATCTTCGAATCTTCAACTCCTTTGGATCTTCAGATTTGAACTCTAGGTCTTTGATTTGTTTGAACAAAATTAAGACCCTCTTTTGGTAATCCACACAAATATGAATGTCGAGAACGATTCTCGGGTTGGGAATTGCTAGATTCCTAAAACTTATGGAAGAATATTGAGAGGACTTTTTATTGTGAATTTCTATTGAAAAATTCGGCTAGAGAATTAGGTCTGACATACCTCTCATATTTATACTACAATAGTATGAATACCTCTCCTAATCGTATTAGGAGAACAGGTTGTCAAATCACGCGTGCGACCTATTATGTCGCGCGGTATATTAAGCCAATGGCTTAGTATGTCGCGTGACATATATAGCCAGATACTGAGACTCTCAATCATTCTTCCTTTTGTTCAACCAATTCATTCTATTTGTGTGTGACCCAATAGGATTGTATTATGTTGGCAATGAGTCCGATCATATCGACCCTCATAAGACATAAGCGGACTCTAGCAAGCCATTATGTCTACCCAAATAACACAACGTAAGAGTTCACATTTCCAATGGTACACTTCCATTTCTCCCTTTGTCTCACGATGTTATATTGAACACAAGTCATGGTCCACGTCAACTTGTATTTGTTCAATGCTTTCTCGATCTTGAGTATAATGATAGTCCAATCATATTGGGGTGTGGCCACACGCTTTCATCATTATCACTCATCGAGGGGCCCAAGCAAAACATCTCTCTTCTGAGGGACAAATTCCATCTTGACTTATCATCCTTCCTATCATGAATCCGATCATGCCAAAGATAGCCTTTATAGATATCGTGTTAAGATACCGTTTGACTAAAATCAAACATAACTTTCATCATATGTAAGGTCATGATAATCTCAGGTCTAGGGACTAAATTAAGTGACCATATGAGATTTAATTATGACATTTGACCATGACATAAATCTCATACGGGTCAAGTCCAGTCACTTGTTCTCTAACAAGTACCCATTATTTCAATGTGCATCTCTATGCATATAATCATCATATGATTATCCATTGACAATTATACTAATTATTCTCTTAATAATTAGGGACGGAGATTATTACAATAAATATGCAAACTATATAATAATCAAATAATAAACATAAACGATAAAGATGATACATAATGGTTTTCAGTTAAACATAACTAAAGCCTAGGGCATTACACCAACAGTCTCCCACTTGCACTAGGCTCCATTTATGTATTGAATACTCATGGATCTAACATGCCCGCCCATGCTTACGCCTATGCGAGGGTCTTTGTAAGTGAATCCCTTATGTCATCATCGGTTGATATTTTGTATATCTTAACGTCTTCTCATTCTTTATGAATTCCTCAAAGAACGTCTAAGTGAGTGTTTGGATCGCTGTTGTGACCTTGGTTCTATTGTTTGCACAATTGGCACCATTATTGTCATAACAAAAGTTTCACCGATTAGTGATGCTTGGAACATTTCCAAAACACTAATGAACTTTTGATCCAAACTGCCTCTTTTAGCCACATCATATGTTGCTTAAAATTTGGCCTTAGTAGTAGAATAGGCTACAATTTCTGCTTGGAACTTTTCAATCAAAACTGCACCTCTTATAAGCATAAACACAAATCCTAATTGCGATTTTAAAATAACTTTGTTAGTTTGGAAGCTAGCATCTATGTAACCCTTACAACAAGATTAACTTCCAATCTTTCAAATCCCAAGAACGTATCCTTAGTTCTTCTTAAGTACTTAAGGATCATCTTGACTGCCATCCAATGGTTCTCAACAGGATCAGATTGGTATCGACTCATCATGCTTAGAGCATATGAGATGCCGGGTCTAGTACAAATCATGGCATACATGACAGATCCAAATGCCGAAGCATATGGAACTTCATTCATTTCCCTTTTGCTCATCAGTTGTCATAAGACAATGAATATTGCTAAGAGAAATACCATGACCCATTGACAAGCTACTTTTCTTAGACTCTTCTAAGAATCTTGTCAATGTGAACACTTTGACTCAAACCAATTTATCCTTCTAGATCTATCTCTATAGATCTTGCACTACAAGGAAAACCGGATTTAGAGACGGAAATTTAGAGACGGACGGAATCCGTAGCTAATTTGGCGACAGATTAGAGACAGAACCAAAAATCAGAGACGGATTCGGATTCCGTCTCTAAATTAGAGACGGATTCAGATTCCGTCTCTAATTCGAAGACGAATATGAATCCGTCTCTAATCTCGAAGACGGAATCTGAATCCGTCTCTAAATCAGAGACGAAATCCGAATCCGTCTCTAATTTAGAGACGAAATCTGATTCTGTCTCTAAATTAGAGACGGATTCAGATTCCGTCTCTAAATTTTAGAGACGGGTTTTGTATCTGTCTCTAAATTAGAGACAGATTCAGAATCCGTCTCTAAATTAGAGACAGATTCAGAATTCGTCTCTAAACTTTAGAGACAGATTTTAATCCGTCTCTAATTTAGAGACAGATTTTTGAATCCGTCTCTAATTTAGTGACAGATTCAACATCTGTCTCTAAAATTTAGAGACAGATTTAGTATCCGTCTCTAAATTTGACTTTTCTTCTATATACTTTCATTTGTTTAGTTTTTTTCTATCTTTTTTTATATAACTTTTTCTAAAAAAACCACTAATTAACAAAGGCTAAAATATTGTTTTCTAGTCAATAAAAATTTAAAAAATAAATAAAAAATAAATATAAGGTAGTTCGTCCCTCTTTTGACTTTTCTTCTATATACTTTCATTTGTTTAGTTGTTTTCTATCTTTTTTTCTATAACTTTTTCTAAAAAAAACCACTGATTAACAAAGGCTAAAATATTATTTTCTAGTCAATAAAAAAATTTAAAAAATAAAAAATAAATATAGGGTAGTCCGTCCCTCTTTTGACTTTTCTTCTATATACTTTCATTTGTTTAGTTTTTTCTATCTTTTATATAACTTTTTCTAAAAAAACACTGATTAACAAAGTCTAAAATATTGTTTTCTAGTCAATAAATTTTTTTAAAAAAATAAAAAATAAATATAGGGTAGTCCGTCCCTCTTTTGACTTTTCTTCTACATACTTTCATTTGTTTAGTTTTTTTCTATCTGTTTTTCGATAACGTTTTCTAAAAAAAAACCACTGATTAACAAAGGCTAAAATATTGTTTTCTAGTCAATAAAAATTTTTTAAAAAAATAAAAAATCAATATAGTGTAGTCCGTCCCTCTTTTGACTTTTCTTCTATATACTTTCATTTGTTTAGTCTTTTTCTATCTTTTTTTCTATAACTTTTTCTAAAAAAAAACACTGATTAACAAAGGCTAAAATATTGTTTTCTAGTCAATAAAAATTTTTTTAAAAAATAAAAAATAAATATAGGGTAGTCCGTCCCTCTTTTGACTTTTCTTCTATATACTTTCATTTGTTTAGTTTTTTTCTATCTTTTTTCTATAACTTTTTCTAAAAAACCACTGATTAACAAAGGCTAAAATATTGTTTTCTAGTCAATAAAATTTTTTAAAAAATAAAAAATAAATATTGGGTAGTCCGTCCCTCTTTTGACTTTTCTTCTATATACTTTCATTTGTTTAGTTTTTTTCTATCTTTTTCTATAACTTTTTCTAAAAAAAACCACTGATTAACAAAGGCTAAAATATTGTTTTCTAGTCAATAAAAATTTAAAAAAATAATAAAAAATAAATATAGGGTAGTCCGTCCCTCTTTTGACTTTTCTTCTATATACTTTCATTTGTTTAGTTTTTTTCTATCTTTTTTTCTATAACTTTTTCTAAAAAAACCACTCGATTAACAAAGACTAAAATATTGTTTTCTAGTCAATAAAAAAATTTTTAAAAAATAAAAAATAAATATAGGGTAGTCCGTCCCTCTTTTGACTTTTCTTCTATATACTTTCATTTGTTTAGTTTTTTTCATTCTTTTTATATAAACCTAAATCCTATACCCTAACCCCTAACCCCTAAACCCTAAACCCTAAACCCTAACCCCTAAACCCTATACCCTAAACCCTAACCCCTAACCCCTAACCCCTAAACCCTATACCCTAAACCCTATACCCTAACCCCTAAACCCTAAACCCTAACCCCTAAACTCTATATCCTAACCCCTAAACCCTAACCCCTAAACCCTATACCCTAAACCCTAAACCCTAACCCCTAACCCCTAAACCCTATACCCTAAACCCTATACCCTAACCCCTAAACCCTAAATCCTATACCCTATACCCTAACCCCTAAACCCTATACCCTAAACCATAAATAATGGCACATATTTGTAACTCAATTTCCATTTGGATTTTGAGGAAAGTCATTAAGATGAAAAACACTTTAAATGTCATTTATAATGTGGAAAAAAATAAAAATAAATAAACGAGGTAGCCGTATACCATTTTCACAAGATCGGGACACATTCCTTAAAACCCTAACTAATGGCACATATTTGTAACTCAATTTCCATTTGGATTTTGAGGAAAGTCATAAAGATGAAAAACACTTTAAATGTCATTTAGAATGTAGAAAAAAATTAAAAAAAAATAAACGAGGTAACCGTATACCATTTTCACAAGATCGGGACACATAAAACCCTAAAAACCCTAAACCCTAAACCCTAAACCCTAAACCCTAACCCCTAACCCTATACCCTAATCCCTAAACCCTATACCCTAACCCCTAAACCCTAAATTCTATACCCTATACCCTAACCCCTAAACCCTATACCCTAAACCCTAAATAATGGCACATATTTGTAACTCAATTTCCATTTGGATTTTGAGGAAAGTCATAGAGATGAAAAACACTTTAAATGTCATTTAGAATGTAGAAAAAAATTAAAAAAAAATAAACGAGGTAGCCGTATACCATTTTGACAATAACATCATTATTAGTCTTATTATTAAGTATTATTACTAATTACTATTTTCTTTAAAGATTAAATTATTGTTATTGTAAATAATTATTTTTTATAATTTATTAATATCATTTATTACTTAGGTATATTAATATTACTTAGAATTTTAAATTATTAAATTATTATTAATAAATTTAAAATAATTAAATTAATGAATATTTTATTAATTAATAACATTATTATTTTTGATGTTATGTATTATTACTAATTATATAATAATAATTATTAATAAATTCAATTACATATTTGAATAATTAACAATAACATCATTATTAGTCTTATTATTAAGAATTATTACTAATTATATGATAATGTTATTATTCTTGATATTAGGCATACTACTATAACTAAAATTTTGGGTAAATCAAATAAAAGCATGTAAAAATTACTAGTTATTATTAATACTATTATTAATATTATTACTGTTTATATACTTAATATTAATATTAATTAATTAATCAATTATATAATTAATAATTTATTAATAAATATTATTAATAATAAATATTATTATTTTTAATATTAGGCATAAATATTTTAGTTAATGTATAATATAGTGTGAAATAAATATAAGTATGTAATGTGGGATTGTTTGATTGGGTTTAAAAATTTCACTGTGGATTGAGAGCCAAGCAAGATCTGACCCTTCAATCCATTCAATCCAAAGGCCCAAAATAATTTAAACAAACCCACTTACTCCCTCCCTCTCTCTATTTCTCTCTCTCTCTCTCTTCATTCAAAAACTCAAAACACCTCTTCAATTCTCTCTCTCTCACCGTCCCAGATCAACGGTTTCTCTCTCTCTACGCTTCCCCTCCCTCCATCTTCAGCTGCTGCACGCAGCAAGGTAACTTCGCCGGCGATTCACTTCTTCGATGGCAGTTTCCACTTCCGCAGCTTGGCATAGTAACGGTTTCTCTCTCTCTCATTTCCCTCACCGTCTTCTTCATCCACCGGCGACACCACGGCTTCAGTCATCTTCTCCCTCCGTCACTCTCTCTCTCTCTCTCTTCATTTTACAAAACTCAAAATCCTCTGTCAAACCGGCAACCCTTTTCTCTCTCTCTCTCACCGTCTCAGCCTCCGCTGTCTCCCTCACCGTCTCTTCAGCCTCGCCGTTCAATTCGTGGAAACCTAGTATGGTAAACTCTCTCTCTCTCTCTCTCTCTATCGATCGATCTAAATCAAAACCCGGATTTTGATTTTGATTTGGTTGGATTTCGCTTTGGTTGGATTTTGATTTTGATTTTATTTTTTTGGTGATTTTGTAAAGATTCAAAATTTTGGAAACCTAAATGTTTAAAATATTCTGCAAAGTGTGGTTTTATGGGGTAATGTTGTTGGGTTGTTGTTGGATTCAACTGAGGATGGTATTTGCTTGCGCAGCCTCGAAGACAAAGCCAAGGAATGGCTATTTTTACTACCGAGTGTTCTCACAGCCTTCCATTTTCCGTGCATAGCCACCATGTGAGGAAGCAAGGCAGCCTTGCGTGTCCAATTTGTAGCTCTCTCGTGGAAGGAAATGCCCGTTCTTACCTTCCATGGCAACTTAAACAAAGAAGAAGAATCGCTGATGATAAGAAACGGCGTAAATTATCGCCAATAGTAAAGACTCCTAACCAAAACCTGAGGTCTGATTTGAAGGTTTACAACGATGATGAGCCTTTAACCTCGTTTGCTACCGGAGCTCGGTTCAACTCTATTCCGGAATCGGATGAGAATATGGACGAAGATAGCATCGAGTTTCAATAATTTTTTGTTAATGGAGGTAATAACAGTCCGATTGGAATGAATTCTGGTAATGTTGAGGTGAGGTTGTTGCCTGAAGCGGCGGCCTCTGGCTTGCTTTCATGCGGCCGCATCAATGTGTCAATTTTGGGGCCAAGTTACCAGGTTGAGGCGCACGCCTCATTGGGTTCCATGCGGCCGCCTCGGTTTGGTGTCTTGCCGGAGCTTGGGCCATTTGGCCGGCACGGAGGATTCCTGTTGGGGCCAAACTTGGCCTATTCTGCATTGGTGGTGGAGTTGGAAGTTTGTGAGGACTATTTGAGTATAATAGAAATTTAGGGGACTGATTTGATAATAATAAAAGTTAAGGGACTGATATGAAAATAGTAAAAGTTAAGGGACTGATTTGAAAATAAAAAAGGTAAGGGACTCGATTTAATATATATTTAAAAATATATATTAATATATTTATATATATATATATATATATATATATATATATATATATATATATATATATATATATATATATATATATATATATATATATATATATATATATATATATATATATATATATATATATATATATATATTTAAAATATATTAATATATATTTTTAAATATATATTTAATTTTTTTTAAAAAAATATCAATTTAGCTACGGAAATATCCGAGGCTAAAATGGTTCGAAAATTAAATGACAAATTAAATAGAGACGGAAAATCTGTCGCTAATCCGTAGACGGTCATATCTGTAGCTAATTTAGAGACGGACATATCTGTCTCTAATTTAGAGACGGACATATCTGTCTCTAATTTAGAGACGGCCATATCTGTCTCTAAATTAGAGACGGACACATCCGTCTCTAAATTAGCTACAAAACAGCGACGCCCAATTTAGCGACGAACCTGCACCCACGGAATAGCTACGAAATAAATCTGTAGCTAAACACGATTTAGCTACGGAATCTTCATTTTAGCTACGGAATTTGCCGTAGCTAAATCCGATTTTCCTTGTAGTGTTGATGCCAAGGATGTAAGCGGCTTCACCCATATCTTTCATTGAAAAACCTTTCCTTGACCAAGACTTAACAGTCTTAAGTATCGGAACTTGTTTTTCCAATGAGTAAGATATCATTGTAATAAAACAATAGAAATAATACCATGCTCCCACTGAATTTCATGCATACACAAGGTTCATCTTCGTACTTGATAAAGTCAAACTCTTTGACCAATTCATCAAAACGAAGATTCCAATTCCTTTAAGCTTGCTTCAACCCATCTCATGGATCTTTGCAACATGCATACTCTATTAGAGTTTCTTGGATCGTCAAACTATTCGGGTTGTGTACTATACACATCCTTAATAATCTTTCCATTTAAAGAAAGTCGTTTGACATCCATTTGTCATATCACATAGTCACAATATGTGATAATGGCAATTGAAACTCTAACAGACTTTGGCATTGTAACTGGCGAAAAGGGTCCCATCATAGTCAATATTATGAATTAACCTAAATCCCTTTGCTACAATCCTTAGTCATGAAAGTACACACCTTCCCTTCCATGCCTGGTCTTGAAGACCTTCTTGCATCCCATTAGTTTTTACACCTTCAGTAGCCCAATCAAGTTCCAAACTTGATTGTCAAACATGGATTGTAATTCGGATTCCATGGTTCCTAACCATTTATCCAAATTAGGAGTGGACATCGCCTCAAGATAGAAAGTAGGATTGTCATTCTCAATGACTTCCACTTTATTACTTTCCGAAATGAGAAATCATTATTTTTTGAGTTTGGATCGTAACCTATTCGATCTACGATGGACTTGTGCATCTTGAACCGGTTCCACAACTCCTTTGTAAACTTGGTTCCGTCTCTACTCTTGGATCCATGTCATTTTCAGGTTCTTGAACTCTTTTCAAGATTAATTTTACTCCCACTAGATTCTTTATTGAAAAACTATTTCTCAAGAAACGAATCGTATAGAGCAACAAACATTTTGTTCTCTTTGCGGTTGTAAGATTAATTTCCGAAAATAACCTTTGTCAAATTTGGTGCTAACTTATAAGAGACAAGTCTCTTTACATAAGATTCGCAACCCCAAATCTTCATGAAAGACAAACTAAGTTTTCTTCCATGCCACATCTCATGTGGTGCCTTAGGAACCGATTTAGAAAGGACTCAATTCAGTGTAACCGCATTATTTCTAATGCATATCCTCAAAAGGAAATAGGAAATAGGAAAGTCTAATTGACACATCATCGAACGAACTATGTCCTACAAGGTTCAATTCCTCCTTTCAGACACACCATGCAATGTGGTGTTCCGGGTGGAGTCAACTCTGAAACGATTTCATAGTTTTTGAGATGATTGTCAAACTCTTGGCTCAAATATTAACCACCTCGATCTAATCGAAGTACTTAACAGTTTTGCCAAGTTGTTTTGTACTTCATCTTTGAAATGTTCGAAACATCTCAAACGATTAACCTTTGGACTTCATCAGATAGATATAGTCATATCTAGATAAGTCTTTAGTGAAATGTGATGAAATACCGAAGTCTTCCCCTAGCAATGCTACTTAACAGTCCACATACATCTCATATATAATGACCAATAAGTCACTAGCCCTCCCACTACTCTTAGTGTAGGGTGGTCTGGTCGATAATCCCAATAAATAAGATCCACATTCCTCAAATGATTTATGATCATATGAGTCTAAAAGTCCATGTTAATGGAGTTTAGATATATGTTTCTTATTTATTTGACCAAGCCGGCAATGCCATATGAACGCGTTGTTCATATCGTTCGGTTCAGAAATCCCATTTATATTTTAGATATCTTCAATATTATTTTGTTTCTCATCATCAAGGATATGAAGACCATTCAATGACATATGCATTACAATAAGGCATATCATTAAATAAATATAAAACTTCTTATTGAAAATAAGAAAATTATATCCTTCATCATCCATTTAAGAAACGGAAATAATACTCCTACTCAAATTCGGAACGTAGTCATACTTGTTCAAAACAAGTACTACTTCACAAGGTAAGGTGACTTCATAAGTCCCTATGGCTAATGTAGCAACTCTTGCTCCATTCCCATGCTTAGGTTTAATTTACCTTATTTGAGTGGCTTTCTATTCTTTGTTCCTTGCACATTTAAACAAATGTGGGATCCAATCCGGTATCATATACCCAAGAACAAGAAGTTGAAGGGAAAATATCTATCATATAGATATTTGAAGTAGTAGCAATCATATTGCCCTTCTTCACCTTTTAGGCCTTCCTAATAAGCCTTGCAACTTTGCTTCCAATGACAATCTTATTGCAATGATAGCAAAATGCATCTTTTTTGAGACACTTTGGGTTTAGCCTCTTCGGCTTTGACAACATTTGTCCTAGGTTTAGCAACTTTTGCTTTACCTTCTTTTCCTTCCTTTATGAACCCTTTTATTATGTCAACCATTAACACAATTTGCGGATTGCTCCTTCTTTCATCATATGAATTGAGAGCCTTCACCATAACATATATCTTTTGCCTAGTTCGCATTTGGAACATTTCCTTTATGCGGTGTGCTAGAACAAAAGAATAGTTATCATGTGCTCAAGGTTCTTCATAAGAGCCTTTAAACATGGTGGCAAATACAAGGCAAGCAATATTGTCAGAATCATCACTATGTTTTTAAGGTTCTTCCTTATTTGCCCTTTGCAACATTTGCAATGGGTTCAGTAGGAACGGATTCGTCAAGAACGTACACATTATGTATTGTTCCTTTCGAACTTTGTCCTTCATAAGGATGAATCGCAATTATCATTATGTAATGCTATTTCTACAACAAAATATACAAATTATATGAACACATATCAATATCAACACATTTATCATTTAAGAGCAAATAATGTATTTTACAAATACTCCCACTAAATCATACACCTTCCAATGCAAATAAGCATAATATGCATTTAATGGGCTAAGATCCAACTTTAATTTAGTCTCAAGTACGCTATGGCGCACCGCTCAAGATTAAACTAATTAGGTAGAAAACATCAATCATATCGTATATGACTCTTAGGATCTTTTATGAGATTTATTTAAGACATCATATGTCCAAGCATATTTTAATCTCATCTTATGCCTTGGGTCCAAAACCATTTTGATAACCCAATTAAGTTTATCCACTTTAAACGTATAGGAACCACCATTTCCTCATCTTGCTCGCAAACGGAATAGAATCAAAGCACCTTGCTATGGCAAGCCCACCCAAAACTATCCGAGTGGTCTCAAGTGTTTTAATCATGGATTGGCATAAAGAACTTAAAAGTTAAATGAAGGTTCTTTAAGGTAGATTATAAGCATATCAGCAAAGATAGTCACAATCATGCACCAGGTAAGTTCCCAGGAAGATAGGTGAGCCACAAGGACTACTTAAGTACCAACTCTTCCTTAGACAGAACTCTCCTAGTCATGCACAATTAGAAATCAGCTCTGATTTGGCAACACAATCATTACCTTTTATAAACAATCAGTTTCCTTTTAAATTTCGCGTAATTATGACTTGTTTCCATAAAACAATCAGTTTCCTTTTAAATTTCGCGTAATTATGACTTGTTTCCATAAACAATCATAAAATCCAAAATTTACAATGTCTAAATCTAAACATATTAGGAAACTATGAATCAATATTTCAACTAAACATCTAATAAAATTCTTAACACTTAAGAACAATTAATTCATGCATCGCAACAATTAATAAAAACATATTTGAATTAATTAAGCATGCATCATAAACAATGAATTAATCTAGCATGGTCCTATAAATTTTATTTCCGTAAATTTATAGCATCCAGTTATCATATAAACATATCGATTGTAAACACAATCACGGAATAGCGTAAAAAATTAAACAAACCGATTACGCTTGATTTGGCTTATTATGTCGCGTGACATAACTAGCTGGCTAAGTATGTCGCGTGACATAACTAGCCGGTGCAGATTTCCACATGTGGCCTACTATGTCGCACGACATAGGTAGCCGGATTCACAGGATTTCAGATTTCAATCAATTCGGATTACATGGCAATTAAATCATATAAAACAACCCTTTTACTGATTTAATTCATCATAATTCGAAAACGATTTTCATATTGTTTCACATAAACAATCAAAATTCTAACGCATACAAAAACATGCAACAAACATATAAACAATTTATATAATCATTCTAGCATGTTAATTCAAACTTAATCATAGGAACGGGGCTCTGATACCACTGTTGGGTTTTATGGATCCATGCGCAGCGGAATTAAGCATAAAATTAACACAAAACCCAAGCCCTAAGATCCGTTCTATAGGATTAAATTGAATTGCTATGAGATAGAATTTACCAACCTAAATTGCTTTCCGGTCTTGAGCTATCGAACGGATAATTATGTGATTCGTAATCACAAACTTTTGATCTTCAAATCTTCGAATCTTCAACTCCTTTGGATCTTCAGATTTGAACTCTAGGTCTTTGATTTGTTTGAACAAAATTAAGACCCTCTTTGGTAATCCACACAAATATGAATGTCGAGAACGATTCTCGGGTTGGGAATTGCTAGATTCCTAAAACTTATGGAAGAATATTGAGAGGACTTTTTATTGTGAATTTCTATTGAAAAATTCGGCTAGAGAATTAGGTCTGACATACCTCTCATATTTATACTACAATAGTATGAATACCTCTCCTAATCGTATTAGGAGAACAGGCTGTCAAACCACGTACTGGCCTATTATGTCGTGCGGTATATTAAGCCAATGGCTTAGTATGTCGCGTGACATATATAGCCAGATACTGAGACTCTCAATCATTCTTCCTTTTGTTCAACCAATTCATTCTATTTGTGTGTGACCCAATAGGATTGTATTATGTTGGCAATGAGTCCGATCATATCGACCCTCATAAGACATAAGCGGACTCTAGCAAGCCATTATGTCTACCCAAATAACACAACGTAAGAGTTCACGTTTCCAATGGTACACTTCCATTTCTCCCTTTGTCTCACGATGTTATATTGAACAAAAGTCATGGTCCACGTCAACTTGTATTTGTTCAATGCTTTCTCGATCTTGAGTATAATGATAGTCCAATCATATTGGGGTGTGGCCACACGCTTTCATCATTATCACTCATCGAGGGGCCCAAGCAAAACCTCTCTCTTCTGAGGGACAAATTCCATCTTGACTTATCGTCCTTCCCATCATGAATCTGATCATGCCAAAGATAGCCTTTATAGATATCGTGTTAAGATACCGTTTGACTAAAATCAAACATAACTTTCATCATATGTAAGGTCATGATAATCTCAGGTCTAGGGACTAAATGAAGTAACCATATGAGATTTAATTATGACATTTGACCATGACATAAATCTCATACGGGTCAAGTCCAGTCACTTGTTCTCTAACAAGTACCCATAATTTCAATGTGCATCTCTATGCATATAATCATCATATGATTATCCATTGACAATTATACTAATTATTCTCTTAATAATTAGGGACGGAGATTATTACAATAAATATGCAAACTATATAATAATCAAATAATAAACATAAACGATAAAGATGATACATAACGGTTTTCAGTTAAACATAACTAAAGCCTAGGGCATTACACCAACATTGAGAATGAGCGAGGATGAGATGCTAGTGTAGAGAAAAATATTCAAATATCCTTTAAAAAATTATTTTTGAATAGAAACTGTTGAAATTGAAATAATAGACGAGATGAAGCCGTTCGACCCGAAATACTTGCCAAACAAATGAATGCGCACGTAAATAGCATGAATCGTTCCCAAGTTTTTTGAACATTGGCGCGCTTATAAATACTTCCTTAAGCCCCAATAACTCAAAACATAGCCGTGATTAATCTCTCTCTCTCTCTCTCTCTCTCTCTACTCTCCTCCAAAGGAAAGCTTTTGGTCTCTACTGTTGTAAATCGACAATATAGGAGGTATTCCATGTAATTAATTCTACTACATTATCATCATCTTCATGATCGATCGTTGTTTATAATTCTGTTTCGCTAAGGAATTTCCTCATCTCCGATAACCATTGAAACCAGAGGAATGAGCCATTATATGTGCGTGTTTTGTGTGTGTTTTATTATTTTTCCGTGGAAATTGAGAGTTATTATCTGCATGAGTGTTTTTTATTTTTCTCGGGAAATTGACTTGTAGAGTTAGATGATAGCCCGTCAATTTAGTTAATCTTAATCAATTTGAGGAAAATCGGATGAACAAATACAAAAATCCTTGTATGTGCGTGAGTTTGTGTGGATTTTTGAATATCTAACATGTATTAGTATAATTTATTTGCGTGAGTGCTTGAGTTTGATATTATTAATTACTGCTCTAAATTTATCACTGTTTTGAAATTTCTTGTAAGTCACATTTACACAACGACTTCACGTGGTTTCTCTCCGGCGGTCTAACGAATCGGAATCCGTTTCATTTCACTTGGATCATTTTCGTATTTACACGCAATTCAGAAATAATTCCTCAATGAAGTTTGAACTGTAGAATTTTCTGAAGAAATTGCATAGCGTATTTGAATTAGTATTCGAATCAAAAAGTTGGAGGAAATAATTACGTTTTTGTTGCCGGTGCCGGTACTGTTGGGAAAGTTGTCTATATAACAATAAATAAGGCTTTCTTGAATTTAACGAAATGACAAATAAATAATGAACCATACAGTAATTAACGGGGCAGGAAATAAACATAAACTAGAATGCAGAAATTAAAGCAAACCGAGTAATTAAAGAAGTCGAGTCTTATGTTGGACACAATCTCCGCAAGAAGATATTGCCCCGCACTGGAGCTTACGGATTAGCGGCAATCTTCTCTCAAGATGAAACGACTTTACAGTCATTAATAGGAGCACTCCAAATTAATGACTTCGGCGAACAAAATTCGTGTTTGACACTTCCAGACTTTGAAGAAGACTTATGCAACGAGATGCTTTATCTTCTAATAGATGATGTTAAGAATTCTGTTGAATTCTGTGACTGAATTCCATAATTCAGTTAAATATCTAACTGAGTTAGTTAACTCCGTTAGATAAATGATTCTCTACTTCTAGTGAGAAGAGAGAGTGAATATGTGAAGTGAAGGAATGATTGAGTGATTTTATTTGTCAAACCAGGGGGTCAATTTATAGTGTATGAAGAGTCAAAGTGTCTATTGCTAATAGCCACAAAATGGTGTCTGGTGGAATCTGGACCCTCGGATCTGATCTGAATGAAAGGCTCAGATCTTTTGGAGCAAAGGCCATCCGACCCGCCCATTCCCAAGAGGCGTGTGACCCATGAACCACGTCCATTGAATCTGTTCCCACCATCAAATGGGCTTCAGCCCAAGACCCATTACAGCCGCCTCTAGCCCAATTACCATGGACCGAACCATACGAGCCAAGCCAACCACGAGCCCTAAGCCTGAACCGAACTACCGTACCTGAGCCATGAACCGCCATCGAACTTAACTTCGTCAAAAGTTTAAGGCTCCACAGCTCCCAGCGACCGATGCGTACGTGCAAAGTGCGCCCTAAACCGCCCATTCCGCCCTTCGCGCGCTTCGCGAGTTGTGGGTCCATTTTGAGCTAGAACAAAACTAGCTCAATAGCCCACTTGGATGCATGGTTGCCCAATGGTCCAACTAGGTTGTCCCAAGGAGATCAACTTGATGTCTCCTTCCTTGGATGAGTCCACTTATAAACTATTATTGCTTTACATCTTTAAGCAATATGGGATAACTATTACATATCCCATAAACTCTTCATATACCCATTTCTTTTTGCATACTTTGAACATTAATTTCTCATTCACCACTAATTGGTTTTGAGAAAATAAATATATCAAATTAATCTACTCCAAATGTAGATTATTAATATGCAATCAATTTCCATTTTCCTACAATGGAACCCAATGGAATTCTTGGTCAAAATTCGGTCAAACCTCACTTTTCAAAACCAAAATTCCAACAATCCCCACATGAATGAAAAATTAATGCATGCATGAATGCGGACTCGCCCGGAAGTTACGCGAACTATTATTGCATCGAGATAGGTAGCTTATGGCCTTGAATCTTCCCTAGTGAAATACTATCGGATATACTAGCCATTTGGTAGCGAGACGCTTTGAACCAATGACTGTATAGTGTATACCAAGACAATAGTACTCACACAATAACAGCTCTAACACGTTTTGTTCTCACGTTTTGTCCATTTCGGCTCTGAACCGTTCTTGATTCATAAGTGTTTCAATTTAGAAGCGGCCTTATTACTTCTCACTTATATAGGTGATCTCCCATAAAGAGTATCCTGCTATACTCCACCACTTAGGTATAGGAATCATTAAAAGCTTTAAGCTTACCCTCACCACACGTCATCAGGTGTTTTAGCACTTAGACGGCTTCTGAGAATGAGTTATAATGAGTTCTAAGCGCAAATACTATAATTTCCATAATTTAGTTGTCTCATTGAACCAAGGGCATGGGATCTCCAATTCTCAAGGTTGAGTGTCCACTATGGATTTCTTTGTTTGGGTGGGTTTTTAACTTCATTCCCTAACCAGACAATTTGATCTTCTATTCATACCCTTTGGTATACGGATCCGTTTATGACTTCACATGGCCAGTTGTGACAGTCTCATTTGAGATCAATTGTCTTATGGTAATATGTCAATGACCATTGTGTCTTGACTTACCACTATGTTCTACACCTTTTCCTATTTCTCATTGTCGTCACAATGACTTAGGTCAGGTAGACACAAACTTATTCCACAAAGGAATATCTTCCAAGACCATTCAGCTTTTATCTTTATCTAACGCTGTCGACTCAGATTCCTTATTGAATTGAGTTGTTCATGTTGTCTTGGAAGTTTGACACCGCTGCTCCATTTATTGTGAACACACTTGAGGTGTATCCCCACAATTGAGGTGTACCCCCACACTAAAAGTATTTATAAAACGTCTTACGATTATGCCATAATCTGTAATTAGTTTTATCAAATCTTTTCTTGGGTATCTCATTAAAAAAAATGACAGTACAGCTTCCCCACAAATTCGGTTAAGCCAGAGCTTATTGCATTTATCATCTCTTAAGGGGAATGATTCTTGCGTTTAGCTCCTGCATTAGACTGAGTTGAATATGTTGCGATCGTTTGATGAATACTGCCAGAAACCTCACAAATATCCTCAAACGGCGCCGCATATTCCCCTCCTTCTAGCTTTTCGAATCTTCTTTATATTAAGTTGACTCGTCAACTTCATTCTTATAAGTTAGGAAAGCCTCCAAGTCTTCATCCTTCCTTATCAAGAGAATGTCTTGTGCAACCATTTATAAAGTAATTAAATACTTTTTCCCACCTCGAGTTTGCACTAACTTTAGATCACAATTATTTGTGTGAGCTAACTCAAGAGGTGTCATGTTTCTTAGTACTGAAGAAAATGATGACTTAGTCATTTTATCTTCCACGCAAATTTCACACTTGTCAGTTGACTCGAATTTATTCATGAGAATTAATTCTTGATTCACTGACATATTAATTGTGTTGAAATTCACATAACCTAATTTATCATGCCATAAATTAGAACCTTTCAAAAGGTAAACATAAGAAACACCGATGCTCTTTGCCTCTAGGCAAGGTACCCTTTACCAAGAAATAAATTTTTCTTGGTCAATACAGTTTTATCTAACTCAAAACATTTGTCTAAATCCAGCCTTGCTCAACATTGCAAATGTCTGGGACATGCAGCATATTCACAAGAGTCAGTTCTCTGTCTGAAGTCATCTTCAGCACAACCCTTCCAAGTCCCACGACGTTGGAAGTAGTAGAGTTTCTCATTTACACATTCCTTCCATTGAAAAGAGTGTATGATGAAAAGCTCTCTTTATCAGCATATATATGGTGGGTAGTTTCAGCTCCAGTGTCTATCCACCATTCTCATGGGTTGACCTTCAACTTGCTAAGTTGGCTTCAAACCCCATTAATTCTCAATCAAGCCTATTCAACCTTTCGTTGACGTTGGATTTGATTCATGTTGTCCATTTCCCTTCTTGGAATACGACAAACTTTTTGCTACGTGATTGGTCTTACCACATCTTGTAACAAATCTTGGAGTTGGTTCCTTGAACCTTATAGTCCGTTACAAAGTGTTATATAACTCTTTGGTTGTCCCCACGAGACAGTGTTCTTTGAACGGGCATCATTTGGTCCACTCAGTATGTACGTCCTACATATGAGATTTTCATGATCCCATTCTTCTGCGGCCATTTGTCTTCGCGGATTGGCTATCTGTCTTTTTGGATCTGGATCATCATCATCCTCTTTTTCTGTTATCTACCTTGGTAAATCTGGATCATCATCCTCTTTCTCTTCAGTTTATTTGCCTTGGCGAATTTGGATCATCATCCTCTTCCTCTTCGGTTATATGCCTAGGCGAATCTTGGTTTATTTGATTATAAGTCAGCTCCATGTTGACAACAATTCTTTTAATCACTTTCGAGATTATTGTTGACATTCTCGTTATCTTCTAGTTAACTTTCAATGCTCTTCTAGTTATCCTTCCTTGGAAACCGTCATTTTTCTCGTTAAGTCTCTAACAATTATGTCCTTCGCTTGTCCATCATCATTGGCTCATATTTGTCATAAAAACAAGAAAACGTTAATATCTTCTTGCGATTGTTGGGAAAGTTGTCTATATAATAATAAATAAGGCTTTCATGAATTTAACGAAATGACAAATAAATAATGAACCATAAAGTAATTAACGGGGCAGGAAATAAACAAAAACTAGAATGCAGAAATTAAAGCAAACCGAGTAATTAAAGAAGTCGAGTCTTGTGTTAGACACAATCTCCGCAAGAAGATATTGCCCCACACTGGTGCTTACGGATTAGCGGCAATCTTCTCTCAAGATGAAACGACTTTACAGTCATTAATAGGAGCACTCCAAATTAATGACTTCGGCGAACAAAATTCGTGTTTGACACTTCCAGACTTTGAAGAAGACTTATGCAACGAGATACTTTATCTTCTAACAGATGATGTTAAGAATTCCGTTGAATTATGTGACTGAATTCCATAATTTAGTTAAATATCTAACTGAGTTAGTTATCTCCGTTAGATAAGTAATTCTCTACTTCTAGTGAGAAGAGAGAGTGAATATGTGAATTGAAGGAATGATTGAGTGATTTTATTTGTCAAACCAGGGGGTCTATTTATAGTGTATGAAGAGTCAAAGTGTCTATTGGTAATAGCCACAAATGGTGTCTCGTGGAATCTGGACCCTCGGACCTGATCTGAATGAAAGGCTCAGATCTGTTGGAGCAAAGGCCATCTATCCCGCCCATTCCCAAGAGGCGTGTGACCCATGAACCAAGTCCATTGAATCTGTTCCCACCGTCAAATGGGCTTCGGCCCAAGACCCATTACAGCCGCCTCTAGCCCAATTACCATGGACCGAACCATACGAGCCAAGCTAACCACGAGCCCTAAGCCTGAACCGAAACACCGTACCTGAGCCATGGATGGCCATCGAACCTAACTTCGTCAAAAGTTTAAGGCTCCACAGCTCCCAGCGACTGATGCGTACGTGCGAAGTGCACCCTAAATCGCCCATTCCGCCCTTCGCGCGCTTCGCGGGTTGTGGGTCCATTTTGAGCTAGAACAAAACTAGCTCAATAGCCCACTTAGATGCATGGTTGGCCCAATGGTCCTACTAGGTTGGCCCAAGGAGATCAACTTGATGTCTCCTTCCTTGGATGAGTCCACTTATAAACTATCATTGCTTTACATCTTTAAGCAATATGGGATAACTATTACATATCCCATAAACTCTTCATATACCCATTTCTTTTTGCATACTTTGAACATTAATTTCTCATTCACCACTAATTGGTTTTGAGAAAATAAATATATCAAATTAATCTACTCCAAATGTAGATTATTAATATGCAATCAATTTCCATTTTCCTACAATGGAACCCAATGGAATTCTTGGTCAAAAGTCGGTCAAACCTCACTTTCCAAAACCAAAATTCCAACAATCCCCCACATGAATGACAAATTAAGGCATGCATGAATGCAGACTCGTCTGGAAGTTCTGGCGAATTATTATTGCATCGAGATAGGTAGCTTATGGCCTTGATCCTTCCCTAGTGAAATACTATCGGATATACTAGCCATTTGGTAGCGAGACGCTTTGAACCATTGACTGTATAGTGTATACCAAGACAATAGTACTCACACAATAACAACTCTAACACATTTTGTTCTCACGTTTGATCCATTTCGGCTCTGGACCATTCTTGATTCATAAGTGTTTCAATTTAGAAGCGGCCTTATTACTTCTCACTTATATATGTGATCTCCCATAAAGAGTATCCTGCTATACTCCACCACTTAGGTATAGGAATCATTAAAAGCTTTAAGCTTACCCTCACCACACGTCATCAGGTGTTTTAGCACTTAGACGGCTTCTGAGAATGACTTACAATGAGTTCTAAGCGCAAATACTAGAATTTCCATAATTTAGTTGTCTCATTGAACCAAGGGCATGGGATCTCCAATTCTCAAGGTTGAGTGTCCATTATGGATTTCTTTGTTTGTGTGGGTTTTTAACTTCATTCCCCTTACCAGACAATTTGATCTTCTATTCATACCCTTTAGTATACGGATCCGTTTATGACTTCACATGGCCAGTTGTGACAATCTCATTTGAGATCAATTGTCTTATGGTAATATGTCAATGACCATTGTGTCTTGACTTACCACTATGTTCTACACCTTTTCCTATTTCTCATTGTCGTCACAATGCCTTGGGTCAGGTAGACACAAACTTATTCCACAAAGGAATATCTTCCAATACCATTCAGCTTTTATCTTTATCTAACGCTGTCGACGCAGATTCCTAATTGAATCGAGTTGTTCATGTTGTCTTGGAAGTTTGACACCGCTGCTCCATTTATTGTGAACACATTATCACCTTGGAGTTTATTTGTGTCTGATATCCAATTAGTATATCCTTTTCATACTATTGAATATCTCATTTTTTGTAATTTGTAATCACAAGAATATCTTTAAGTACTCCATGTACTTTGACTATACTTAGTGATTTGTTACAATTTTTATTTAGACTTTTAGTCTCTCTAGAATGGTCAATCCTTTCGAGTGATCAAATCCATCTATCGGTCAGTTTCTTTGAGTGGTTAGCATCTCTGTACCGGTCCGACTTTTCAAGTGTTCAGTATCTCTAAGTGGTTTGAACTCCTTAGAGTCTACCTCTCAGGAATCTATCTTACAAAGATTACCTCTCAAGATTCTACCTTATAGATTCCATCTCTCAAGAATCTATCTGTTACTTTTCAAGAATTTAGCTTATTCGAGCGTCTATCTTTGAGAATTTATCTAACTCTTATGACTCTACCATTAAAGAGTCTAGCATTTTAAGAATCTTTCTCTTCAGATTCTATATCTCGAGAGTCTCGCTTTCGAGATCAATAATCTGCCTTTTCAGATTAACAATCCGTTTCAATAGAGTTTATTTCTCAAGATTATTTCCCTTTTAGAAATCTATCTTTTGAAATTCTAACTCTCTTGACTACACTTCTTGAAAGTCTTATCTTTCAAGAGTTTTCAGTCTGTAGATTCATCTTTCAAATATTTCCTTTTAAGGACCAATTTGCAACTCAACGGTTCGCATTATGGAAGAAGATCAATAATCTGCCTTTTCAGATTAACAATCCGTTTCAATAGAGTTTATTTCTCAAGATTATTTCCCTTTTAGAAATCTATCTTTTGAAATTCTAACTCTCTTGACTACACTTCTTGAAAGTCTTATCTTTCAAGAGTTTTCAGTCTCTAGATTCATCTTTCAAATATTTCCTTTTAAGGACCAATTTGCAACTCAACGGTTCGCATTATGGAAGAAGATCAACCAACTTCCAAATGTATGATGATCTATTCATTTAAATGTTAACAACATTATTTAACAGTTTTCGTTTAATTTTCTATCATAGAAAATTAGGACCAAAAGATTAGCTTCTTTTGTTCACAAACTGTGTCTTAGTTCATCTTACTATTAAGATAAATCTTTTACAGTTTTATAAGTTCTCTTCTTAAACTTATATTATTTCCTTTTTACTTCAATGAAATATGATTTCAAGGAATACCAAATTCCTTGTCTTTGACTTAAGTAATTTTACTTTAGCTCGTACCCCCACACTTGAGGTGTACCTCCACACTTGAGGTGTATCCCCACAATTGAGGTGTACCCCCACACTAAAAGTATTTATAAAACGTCTTACGATTATGCCATAATCTGTAATTAGTTTTATCAAATCTTTTCTTGGGTATCTCATTAAAAAAAATGACAGTACAGCTTCCCCACAAATTCGGTTAAGCCAGAGCTTATTGCATTTATCATCTCTTAAGGGGTATGATTCTTGCGTTTAGCTCCTGCATTAGACTGAGTTGAATATGTTACGATCGTTTGATGAATACTGCCGGAAACCTCACAAATATCCTCAAACGGCGCCGCATATTCCCCTCCTTCTAGCTTTTCGAATCTTCTTTATATTAAGTTGACTCGTCAACTTCATTCTTATAAGCTTGGAAAGCCTCCAAGGCTTCATCCTTCCTTATCAAGAGAATGTCTTGTGCAACCATTTATAAAGTAATTAAATACTTTTTCCCACCTCGAGTTTACACTAACTTTAGATCACAATTATTTGTATTAGCTAACTCAAGAGGTGTCGTGTTTCTCATTACTGAAGAAAATGATGACTTAGTCATTTTATCTTCCACGCAAATTTCACACTTGTCAGTTGACTCGAATTTGTTCATGAGAATTAATTCTTGATTCACTGACATCTTAATTGTGTTGAAATTCACATAACCTAATTTATCATGCCATAAATTAGAACCTTTCAAAAGGTAAACATAAGAAACACCAATACTCTTTGCCTCTAGGAAAGGTACCCTTTACCAAGAAACAAATTTTTCTTGGTCAATACAGTTTTATCTGACTCAAAACATTTGTCTAAATCCAGCCTTGCTCAACATTGCGAATGTCTGGGACATGCAGCATATTCACGAGAGTCAGTTCTCTGTCTGAAGTCATCTTCAGCACAACCCTTCCAAGTCCCATGACGTTGGAAGTAGTAGAGTTTCTCATTTACACCTTCCTTCCATTGAAAAGAGTGTATGATGAAAAGATCTCTTTATCATCATATATATGGTGGGTAGTTTCAACTCCAGTGTCTATCCACCATTCTCATGGGTTGACCTTCAACTTGCTAAGTTGGCTTCAAACCCCATTAATTCTCAATCAAGCCTATTCAAACTTTCGTTGACGTTGGCTTTGATTCATGTTATCCATTTCCCTTCTTGGAATACGACAAACTTTTTGCTACGTGATTGGTCTTACCACATCTTGTAACAAATCTTGGAGTTGGTTCCTTGAACCTTATAGTCCGTTCCAAAGTGTTCTATAACTCTTTGGTTGTCCCCATGAGACATTGTTCTTTGAACGGGCATCATTTGGTCCACTCAGTATGTACGTCCTACATATGAGATTTTCATGACCCCATTCTTCTGCGGCCATTTGTCTTCGCGGATTGGCTATATGTCTTTTTGGATCTGGATCATCATCATCCTCTTTTTCGGTTATCTACCTTGGCAAATCTGGATCATCATCCTCTTTCTCTTCAGTTTATTTGCCTTGGCGAATTTGGATCATCATCCTCTTCCTCTTCGGTTATATGCCTAGGCGAATCTTGCTTATTTGATTATAAGTCCGCTCCATGTTGTCAACAATTCTTTGAATCACTTCCGGGATTATTGTTGACATTCTCGTTATCTTCTAGTTAACTTTCAATGCTCTTCTAGTTATCCTTCCTTGGAAACCGTCATTTTTCTCGTTAAGTCTCTAACGATTATGTCATTCGGTTGTCCATCATCATTGGCTCATATTTGTCATAAAAATAAGAAAACGTTAATATCTTCTTGCGATTGTTGGGAAAGTTGCCTATATAACAATAAATAAGGCTTTCTTGAATTTAACGAAATGACAAATAAATAATGAACCATAAAGTAATTAACGGAGCAGGAAATAAACATAAACTAGAATGCGGAATTTAAAGCAAACCGAGTAATTAAAGAAGTCGAGTCTTGTGTTGGACACAATCTCCGCAAGAAGATATTGCCCCGCACTGGTGCTTACGGATTAGCGGCAATCTTCTCTCAAGATGAAACGACTTTACAGTTATTAATAGGAGCACTCCAAATTAATGACTTCGGCGAACAAAATTCGTGTTTGACACTTCCAGACTTTGAAGAAGACTTATGCAACGAGATGCTTTATCTTCTAACAGATGATGTTAAGAATTCCGTTGAATTCTGTGACTGAATTCCATAATTCAGTTAAATATCTAACTGAGTTAGTTAACTTCGTTAGATAAGTGATTCTCTACTTCTAGTGAAAAGAGAGAGTGAATATGTGAAGTGAAGGAATGATTGAGTGATTTTATTTGTCAAACCAGGGGGTCTATTTATAGTATATGAAGAGTCAAAGTGTCTATTGGTAATAGCCACAAATGGTGTCTGGTGGAATCTGGACCCTCGAATCTGATCTGAATGAAAGGCTCAGATCTGTTGGAGCAAAGGCCATCCGACCCGCCCATTCCCAAGAGGCGTGTGACCCATGAACCAAGTCCATTGAATCTGTTCCCACCGTCAAATGGGCTTCGGCCCAAGACCCATTACACTCGCCTAGCCCAATTACCATGGACCGAACCATACGAGCCAAGCCAACCACGAGCCCTAAGCCTGAACCGAACCACCGTACCTGAGCCATGGATGGCCATCGAACCTAACTTCGTCAAAAGTTTAAGGCTCCACAGCTCCCAGCGACCGATGCGTACGTGCAAAGTGCGCCCTAAACCGCCCATTCCGCCCTTCGCGCCCTTCGCGGGTTGTGGGTCCATTTTGAGCTAGAACAAAACTAGCTCAATAGCCCACTTGGATGCATGGTTGGCCCAATGGTCCAACTAGGTTGGCCCAAGGAGATCAACTTGATGTCTCCTTCCATGGATGAGTCCACTTATACACTATCATTGCTTTACATCTTTATGCAATGTGGGATAACTATTACATATCCCATAAACTCTTCATATACCCATTTCTTTTTGCCTACTTTGAACATTAATTTCTCATTCACCACTAATTGGTTTTGAGAAAATAAATATATCAAATTAATCTACTCCAAATTTAGATTATTAATATGCAATCAATTTCCATTTTCCTACAATGGAACCCAATGGAATTCTTGGTCAAAAGTCGGTCAAACCTCACTTTCCAAAACCAAAATTCCAACAATCTCCCACATGAATGACAATTTAATTCATGCATGAATGCAGACTCGTCTGGAAGTTCTGGCGAACTATTATTGCATCGAGATAGGTAGCTTATAGCCTTGAACCTTCCCTAGTGAAATACTTTCGGATATACTAGCCATTTGGTAGCAAGACGCTTTGAACCAGTGACTGTATAGTGTATACCAAGACAATAATACTCACACAATAACAGCTCTAACACGTTTTGTTCTCACGTTTTGTCCATTTCGGCCATGGACCGTTCTTGATTCATAAGTGTTTCAATTTAGAAGCCGCCTTATTACTTCTCACTTATATAGGTGATCTCCCATAAAGAGTATCCTGCTATACTCCACCACTTAGGTATAGGAATCATTAAAAGCTTTAAGCTTACCCTCACCACACGTCATCAGGTGTTTTAGCACTTAGACGGCTTCTGAGAATGAGTTATAATGAGTTCTAAGCGCACATACTAGAATTTCCATAATTTAGTTGTCTCATTGAACCAAGGGCATGGGATCTCCTATTCTCAAGGTTGAGCGTCCACTATGGATTTCTTTGTTTGTGTGGGTTTTTAACTTCATTCCCCTTACTAGACAATTTGATCTTCTATTCATACCCTTTGGTATACGGATCCATTTTTGACTTCACATGGCCAGTTGTGACAGTCTCATTTGAGATCACTTGTCTTATGGTAATATGTCAATGACCATTGTGTCTTGACTTACCACTATGTTCTACACCTTTTCCTATTTCTCATTGTCGTCACAATGCCTTAGGTCAGGTAGACACAAACTTATTCCACAAAGGAATATCTTCCAAGACCATTCAGCTTTTATCTTTATCTAATGCTGTCGACTCAGATTCCTTATTGAATCGAGTTGTTCATGTTGTCTTGGAAGTTTGACACCGCTGCTCCATTTATTGTGAACACATTTTAACTTTTGAGTTTATTTGTGTCTGATATCCATAATTAAAATCGTTGTATGTGCGTAATTGTGTGGCCATGTTATGTACTCAAAAAGACATCATCACTTAAAAAGCATTGTGATAACAGTCTTCTGCAGTTTAACACTATTTGCTTAAGGCCCAATAAGAACAAGTTGCGACAGTGAACTAGTTAGGACTTCAAAATTTGTCAAGAACAAATTGTCTTCTCACAGCGACAAGTTGGGCTCATGTTGGCACTGCTTAAATATCAACGGCTTCCATGCCCCCTCGGGGAGTGGTGGTGGTGGTGGGAATTCATAGAGTTCCTCGATGTATACTTTGTTGTGTTTGTTTTTTTTTCTTTCGATTTCCTGTAGTTATTTTTTACTTTTTCAATGCAGCAGCAAGTTGTACAAACTATGTCGGCTTCATTACCAACTCATGGGAAGCAATCTCAAGCACTTACAACGTCAGACCCCTGGTTTGAGGCAGAACAAATATTATCGCCGTTACTGCGTTCCAATCAACCCTTTCCAGTAGTGTCGGCCAGTATACTTCTCTGCACCCCTGCTTTTTCTATCCTTTTTTTCTCTTCTTTCGGGTGATAGTTTAGCACTATTGAGACTCCTATCAAGTGTGTTAGACTGCTAGGTAAACACAAATTTACTCGCTTTTGTACATTTTATAAAATTTGATACATACAAAAACATCTTATGTTTGTTTTCTGCTCATATATGTAATTATGTTGATTGAAAAATTTATAATTTATAAAGGGAATGGTAAATAATTTTTTCCTCACTTTCGTGTGGTCTAAGTTTTGATTTGCTCTACTTGTCCACCACTATTGTTGTCTGTGTGCTACTTTAGTGCTCGTTTATCTCTCTAGACAATAAATCCTTGGATTAGTTCATTGTTCTTATTTGCGCGCGGCCATTTCTTATATGAACTTTGGAAATAGAGTGGCTAAACTGAAGTAAATGCATGATTTATACTTTCTAATCTAAAATTACTTAAATTATATGTACGCGTGATAATGGTGTAAGCCGCATGGGTATTCTTTTATGGAATGCTAAGTAAAATAACATGTGCTGAATGTTACACTCTAATTTTGTTTCTGGTGACACCAGATCTGAAGTTGGAGAGAGGACAAGTTGATGTACATACATGGCGAGAGGACATCTATCAATGGGTATATCACCTTTTCTTTGGAATACACCTTTTTTTCATGCATTGTGCTATTTCCTTCTTTAACTAAATGTTGCATACTAGTACACTCCCAATCGGCATGCAGAAAATTTACAACGACAACAACATAGCCTTAGTCCCTAAACGAGTTGCTTGTAAAAAAAGATGTGAGAAACAATGAAAAGATAAGGGATTATGTAGGCAATTTAAATGGTTTTAGTTTCCTTGTTGAATTTGAGGGTACTTATGGAAATGTTTTCTTATTTAGTGATTCCTTATGAAAAATTATAATCTCTTATTTATATTTAGTTGCTTTGTAATTGAACGATAGTTTCAAACTCCACAAGGTGCTATTTAGCTCATGGGACCAGACTCATGTTGGTTGAATTTAAGTTTAGTTTCCAAATGGAACTTTGTTTTCAAGCTATCTGACTGTTTCTTCACCATAAGGTGTTATATAGCTCATGTGACCATAATCTTGTTGAGCTTTGCTGGTGCATTTCCTTCTTGCCATTTTTTAACTTTTTTTCTTGGGTGAGGTCAAGCTTGTTGATAGAGCTGATTCACTTACATGGAGTTTTGATGTTGGGGCCACTATAGTCGACAATTTGGTAATTGTCTTCTTTTGCAGTGGATGATTAGTTGGTTTAGAAATGGAGGGGGTTTGGAAAAGTGCAAGAGACTAGGCTGTTGTGGAATTGGGGGTACTTTGAGACACTTGGTGTATCTGGTCTGGAAAAAATCCAGGATTTTTTATATCAAAAATAATTTGTTCTGCTATGGAACGTGTAACTTTCCCAGCTGCTGTTTGGGCTTTAGGGTCTGCGTATGGTCTCAACTTGTGTTCTTGAGTATCTGGTCTCTTTTAATGGTCAATATCTTTGTTGTTCGACCAAAAAGTACACATTGGTTTAAATATGTTATGCAATGACAATTATGATGTAACTTAGTCTGATATATACTAGCATCTTACGAGCCACAAGTACATATCGACATATGTTTACATTTCAACTATAGTGCCAAAATTAAGGCTGTCATCTTGCTGATATTAAGGTTTTCATCTTCCTGATATTATCACCATTCATTTTTAGTTTTAGTTCTAGTGTTTATTTTTTCTTCTATGTTTCTGTTATACCAAGGCTCAGTGAATTACGAGTTGCCTTGTGTCTCTCTATTGACGTTGGTGCATAATACCAGTACACCGTTCTTCAAACAGTTTCTGCTAAGCATTTTTCGCAAATTACAGTTTCTATCATGCTATTTATTTAATGATGATTTCACCTTGCAGCTGCAAATTTTGAAGAAATTGTTCTTGCCATCACTTAAAATATCGAGAAACAATGTTGTGGAAAGATATCAGGTACCTCTGCACTTGAGACATTTTTGGATCCAGCCTCTTTTACTGCAAGGAGATTTGTAAAAGACACAATATATTGAATGTGACTTCCATGTTACCCTTGATTTTCCAGAACATTTACCCTACTATAGATGAGCACATAGCACTATTAGAGATAGCCAAAGATAAAGTTGAGCCAGATCTTAAAGAGAAAATTGTCAATCTTGAGAATTTTCTCATTGGATTTTACGAAGTTGAACAGCAGGAAATGTCTTCTCATTCACTAAACCAAAATCAGCAGCATGTGACACTGGGACCTCCATACCCTGTTTCTTCTCCCCAACTCTTTCAGCTGCCATGTTCTAAAATTCCTCCGCCGAACAAACAGAAGAACTTGCAATCCTTTCTAGAGAAAACTAGAACTTTTGCTGAAGCTCAACAAGCAAGTGGTGTGGGACCGGCTGCTGTGACATCCTTACCAATAACCACTCCAGCTTCTCCCCAACTCTTTCAGCTGCCATCTTCTAAAATTCCTCCGCCGAACAAACAGAAGAACTTGCAATCCTTTCTAGAGAAAACTGGAACTTCCGCTGAAGCTCAACAAGCAAGTGGTGTGGGACCGGCTGCTGTGACATCCTTACCAATAACCACTCCAGCTTCTCCCCAACTCTTTCATCTGCCATCTTCTAAAATTCCTCCACCGAAAAACAGAAGAATTTGCAATCCTTTCCATAGAAAACTGGAACTTCCGCTGAAGCTCAACAAGCAAGTGGTGTGGGACTGGCTGCTGTGACATCCTTACCAATAACCACTCCAGCTTCTCCCCAACTCTTTCAGCTGCCATCTTCTAAATTCCTCTGCCGAACAAACAGAAGAACTTGCAATCCTTTCCAGAGAAAACTGGAACTTCTGCTGAAACTCAACAAGCAAGTGGTGTGGGACCGGCTGCTGTGACATCCTTACCAATAACCACTCCAGCTTCTCCCCAACTCTTTCAGCTGCCATCTTCTAAAATTCCTCCGCCGAACAAACAGAAGAACTTGCAATCCTTTCTAGAGAAAACTGGAACTTCCGCTGAAGCTCAACAAGCAAGTAGTGTGGGACCGGCTGTTGTGACATCCTTGCCAATAACCACTCCAGCTTCTCCCCAACTCTTTAAGCTTCCATCTTCTAAAATTCCTCCGCCGAACAAACAGAAGAATTTGCAATCATTTCCAGAGAAAACTGGAACTTCCGCTGAAGCTCAACAAGCAAGTGGTGTGGGACCGGCCGTGACATCCTTACCAATAACCACTCCAGCCTTCTCCCCAACTCTTTCACCGCCATCTTCTAAAATTCCTTCGCCGAACAAACAGAAGAATTTGCAATCCTTTCCAGAAAAAACTGGAACTTTCGCTGAAGCTTAACAAGCAAGTAGTGTGGGGTCGGCTGCTATGACATCCTTACCAAGAACCACTCCAGCTTCTCCCCTACTCTTTCAGCTGCCATCTTCTAAATTCCTCCACCGAACAAACAGAAGAACTTGCAATCCTTTCCAGAGAAAACTGGAACTTCCGCTGAAGCTCAACAAGCAAGTGGTGTGGGACCGGCTGCTGTGACATCCTTACCAATAACCACTCCAGCTTCTCCCCAACTCTTTCAGCTGCCATCTTCTAAAATTTTCTCCGCTGAACAAACAGAAGAATTTGCAATCCTTTCCAGAGAAAACTGGAACTTCCGCTGAAGCTCAACAAGCAAGTGGTGTGGACCGGCTGCTGTGACATCCTTACCAATAACCACTCCAGCTTCTCCCCAACTCTTTCAGCTACCATCTTCTAAAATTCCTCCGCCGAACAAATAGAAGAACTTGCAATCCTTTTCAGAGAAAACTGAAACTTCCGCTGAAGCTCAACAAGCAAGTGGTGTGGGACCGGCTGCTGTGACATCCTTACCAATAACCACTCCAGCTTCTCCCTTGCTTGCATCATCGGACAACTCTCAGGAGTCAAGTGTTATTGAGCAGCCCTTTCAGCGTTTGCTCAGAGTGGTAAGTTTAAGTTTCAGCTCACACTGTTAATCATATGAATATATCTTGTTATATAAAACTTGTCTCATATGTAGGGTTTTTTTTTTAATAAAAAGGTAAAATCTATGTCACCTGCGACATTTGGTGCATCTGTTGAGGCCTTGATCACTACGTGTGATCTGCCAGAGATATATCCCCCCCCTCACCCTTCGGAGGGACTTCTGATTCCAATATACGTGAAACTGAGTCAGTGACCACATTTCCTCAGAGGACTATGATCAAGGTTAGTAACTTGTTGTTGCATTTACTTCAATGTGGCCACAAGCTATTTTCTTGGGCCACGTATTAATTGCTAGTTCTAAACAGTTTATAGTTTTAGGAAGTGTAAGTTAAACGTTAAACAACTGAAGTTTTATATTTAATTTTTTATGGGAAGAGGGAAAAGATGGCTTTCAAGCACCTTAAATGAACAATACTTGCACGGCCTTCATTCTGTTAACAATAACGGTATGAGAACAGAGTTAGGACTGAGGAGGAGAGAAGAAATCAAGCCTCCATTTTTTTTAATCTATTTCAAAAGATTTTATTTGAGTGCAAGGCAACGATCAGTTAATGGAAGAAATAAGGAAAATAAACAAAGGACTGATGAGCACTGAAGTTGAGATTTGTGATGGAAATGACACTCTAAATTGATGCAGGCGGGCGCATGAAGAGGATCCAGGCGGGCGCTTCAAGGGGATTTTGGATCGACCATTGTTACTGCTTTCCAGGCGGGCGCCTGGCCCTAGCCCAGGTGGGCGCCTCGCGTCGACGGGGGAATTTCCTAATTACGTTTTTATTCCGTTTTGCTGTTTACGTTGACTGCTAAGTGTGGGGTATTTTGGTCATTGGTTCTATGTTTTGTCTTAGGGTTTAGGGGAGTATTTAAACAACTTTTAGACATGTTTTATTCAGTTTTTGATTAATTAAATTGAAGAGTTTTCTCTCTTTTTCTGGTGGAATCCAGTTCTTGTGTTTGAGGATTCTTCGCTTGAAGAGTTCTTGTGATTAATGCGCTAATCACGAAATCTATCGTGCTTCCGTGCTGCGTCAGTTGGTATCAGAGCCAAGTTTGGACAGGGACACCAAGTTTCTGAGCCACTTTTGGATTACTTTATGGCGTATGTTTGGCACTTCACTGAATAGGAGTTCTACAGCACATCCACAGACGGACGGACAGACGGAGGTCACTAACCGGACTTTGGGCAACATAATTAGAAGCGTTTGTGGGTACAAGCCGAAGCAGTGGGATTTAGCGTTGCCACAAGTGGAGTTTGCTTATAACAGTGCAATACATTCAGCAACAGGGAAATCACCTTTCTATTTGGTGTATACATCGGTCCCTAGGCATGTAGTTGATTTGGTGCCATTACCTAGCAGTCGTGGGGTGAGTCAAGCTGCTGAGAATATGGCTAAGGAGGTGCAAGCTATCAAGGAGGCGGTCAAGGCTAAGCTAGAGGCTACGGGGTTGAAGAATAAAACGGCTGCGGATAAAAAGAAGCGGGTAAAAGTTTTTGCAGTTGGGGATGATGTTATGGTGTTCTTGCGGAAGGAGCGTTTTCCCGTGGGTACTTACAAGAAGTTGCAGCCCCGCAAGTATGGACCCTTCAAGGTGACCCGAAAGATTAATGACAATGCATATGTGGTAGCTCTTCCCGATGATTTGAACATTTCTAATACGTTCAATGTTGCCGATATCTATGAGTACCATGCGGATGGAGTTCTTTATCCCGATGTGAACTCGGGGTCGAGTTCCTTGGAGGTGGAGGAGACTGATGCAGGAAGAGACCCAGGCGACCGCCCCACCAATCACCAGGCGAGCGCCTCAATTGGAGGTAACGAGAAGGGACCTTCTGACCTTGAGGCAGACGCTTCAAGCTACTCCAAGCGGGTGCCTCGCAGAGGTCCAAACATGGCCAACACTTCGGAGCTCCAGGCGGGCGCATGAAGAGGATCCAGGCGGGCGCTTCAAGGGGATTTTGGATCGACCATTGTTACTGCTTTCCAGGCGGGCGCCTCGCGTCGACGGGGGAATTTCCTAATTACGTTTTTATTCCGTTTTGCTGTTTACGTTGACTGTTAAGTGTGGGGTATTTTGGTCATTGGTTCTATGTTTTGTCTTAGGGTTTAGGGGAGTATTTAAACAACTTTTAGACATGTTTTATTCAGTTTTTGATTAATTAAATTGAAGAGTTTTCTCTCTTTTTCTGGTGGAATCCAATTCTTGTGTTTGAGGATTCTTCGCTTGAAGAGTTCTTGTGATTAGTGCGCTAATCACGAAATCTATCGTGCTTCCGTGCTGCGTCACAAATAGTCAAGCAAAAATTGTCAAGTGCACTTTCATCGATTTGGCTACTAAGCATTATACCGTATCATCAAAGCATGTGTCACAAAACCAAGTATGTGATGATGACGGTTTCTGTTTTTCTATCCATATTTGTCTTTTTATCATTTAATCATTTCTTTTCTGGTTATGCAGTTGCCGATCCAGCCATTGAAATTGAAAATTCCAAGAACTTATCCACAAGAGTCACCGTTGGTGCTGGACAATTCATCAGCCTTAGCCAGGCAAGTTAGTTCGTGTTGATCCTCATGCCTGTTGCAGTTAAATTTGGCCAGCGTTTCAGTGGGTTGAGTTTTAGTTAGTCATTAGTTTCACATGGGAAGATGACTTAAGTTTGATATTGTATTAGTTTGGCTTTCAAAATCCTATATGACTCTATTTTCTGCTCAAGCTTTTCTTTATTTTTATTTCAGTTAAATGTAACATGTCAGTGAGTTGAGTTGTTAAATACTGTATGTTGCAATGCTAATATGAAGAACGAAGAAGATCTGACAGGGGAAGCAATATCAAGACTTAAATTGGATCTACGAAGGATGGACCAACCCTTGTCACTTGAAACGATTGCAAAGGCTTGGGACAAGATTGCCAACAACGTTTTTCGTGAATATGCAGAGAAGCATGGTGTTGGCAGCTTCAGTTCCAAGTATGGAGCATGGGAGAAGTGACTCATAAAGTTGTCGTATTGAACTGGACCGTTGATGACCTTCTATTGACTGTCGTTGTAATTGTGCTCCAATGTCGTATTGTCATTTTGCAAAACAAACAACTTTTTACAGGTTAGTTAGGAACAGAAAGTTGACAAGTAACAAGGGGAGTCTAACAAATCAATCACCTTTTATGCGTGTATAAGTGATGTTGGAATCCTTTGTTTGGTGAAATCACCTTAAAATAATACTCTCTCCGTCACATTCTTTATGCGACAACAAACACTACTTCTTTACAGTTGCTATTAAATTAAAATTATCAATAAAGTTTTACAACCAAAATAAATAAAAAACACCTAAAAGCTCTTAACTTTGTAGAAACATCTTAGGTTATTTCAGTAGAAAATAATAACAAAATCACCATCTAACAATATTATTATTCCCTTTCTCTAATTACTTCAATCATCATAATGTAATTAATTAATTAACAATACAAAATTATAACTTAGATGATTTAAGATATACTCCCTCCGTCCCGTCCCGGCCATAAGAGCACAAATTTCCTTTTTGTGCGTCCCATTTGAAAGGGCACAACCCAAAAATTGAAAGTTTTTTATTACTTCTTTATTTGTGGGACACACTTGTCATGCTCTCACAATAAAGGTTAATGATAATTTAGGGCCTGTAGTATAGGGGCGGTACCACATTGGGGCCTGAAGTCTTAAAACTATCAATTTGCGGCCCGAATTTACAATATTGATCAATTTGGGGCTTTTTGACGGAAAACGATAAAAAAACCCCGTTAAGTGACCATGTGCGAGGCATGTGACATTCAGTGAGGGCATTTTGGTCATTTCACGTTCAGGCCCAGACTTCAGGCCCTAAATTGACATTTTTCTTCTCCCTCTCCCTCTCCCTCTCCCTCTCCCTCTCTCTCTCTCTCTCTCTCTCTTCCTTCCCCCAAACCCCACCTCCACCATATATTCTCGCCACCTCCATCCACCACACCATCCCAACCCAAACTACGGTGGCCTCAACTTTCTCACCACTCTCGCCACCTCCATCCACCACACCACACCATCCAAACCAAAACCCTCTACCTCTCCACCCCACAAAAGCCCCATTTACAGCAAAGAAAAAAAAAAAAAGAAACACCCCATGATTTCATTTTTTTTTCATCATACTTACTTGGGGGAGTAATTTATATGTTGAATTTGTATTCTTGCAGTCTGAAACATAAATTTGAGCAAAGAAATAATCCAGCTGCTGAGTTCAGTTGTTTAACTGATTCCAATTTGGTCAAAATTGGTCAATAGCCAAAACTGAATGATTCTATTGATTTCTTGAAACCATATTGAGATTTTTGGTCTTCAAGATTCTTTGATTGCCTTGGCCATGGATGTAGAAGAAATCTTTGGTGGGTCTGAATCGTCCTTCCACCCCGTCTCCTTCCCCATGTCGTCCTCCACACCCCCATTAATCCCGGCACCTCACTTCAGATTGTTGATAGGTTTCTTCAAATTTGGTTTGTTCAGATTTGTTCAAATTGGTGATGGCTGGTGGATGGTGGTTTTATTGGTAGTGTTGGTGAGTGATGGCAGTGGGGGAAATTGGGGAACGGGATGAGGGGAGAGGCCGAAGGAGGAAGCCGGAGAAGGAGATGAAATGGGAATGATTTTTCTTTTCTTTTTTATTTTTTGATAATAGTAGTACTAGTATCTTTTATTTTTATTTTTATTTTTATTCATTACTTAATTTATTTTAACCAACTTATAATTGTAAAACTATAAAATGTAAAATTATATTAAAACGAAATATTTAATTTTAGTTTAGGTATAATAACACTTACTACATTATTCCACCTTGTAACATGATTAGTAATTTTTTTCTAAATATTTATTTTATTTAATCTATTTTTATTTATATATTTTATAAAGTATCCATTCTAAAATAATTAGTAATTTTTTTGAAGCAAAATAATTAGTAATTTAAATTATTAGAAAAAAAACTAAATATTTTTATTTATTATTTTATAGGAAAAATGTCAATTTAGGGCCTGAAGTCTGGGCTGAACGCGAAATGACCAAAATGCCCTCACTGAATGTCACATGCCTCGCACATGGTCACTTAACAGGATTTTTTAACGTTTTTCGTCAAAAAGCCCCAAATTGATCAAAATTGTAAATTCGAACCCCAAATTGATAGTTTTAAGACTTCAGCCCCAATGTGGTATCGCCCCTATACTAGGGCCCTAAATTGTCACTAACGCCACAATAAATATCCACTAACTATTTCTTACTCCACTTTATCTTTCCTACATCACCTTTCACTCATAACATTTATTCCACTATACACTTTTTCTCTTTCCTACGTCACTTTTTTTAATTCTCGTACAAGGACACAAAAATGCCCTTTCGGACGGGACGGAGGGAGTAATTGATTAAGAGCAGCTAATTCATTAGGGAAAGAAAATTATAAACATTGATTAGTAGAGTTAGAACCTGGTGTTGGAACAAAACGATCCATCAAACCATGAACCGACTCACAACTAGATTAAGAATGAGAGGAAGATGAAGACGGAAGCGTGTACCTGAAGAATCCATTGTATGATCTTGTTCTTGAATGAAAGAAGAGAGTAGGGAGATAGTACTTCTAAATGATAGTGCCCACACTTGATCTTCTTAGTGAATAAAGAGAAGATTTGTGACTGAATTTAGTGAATGAATAAGTGTCTCTAAATGGCTGATGGATAGCCTTTATATAGATAGAGAAGGGGCACTTCATTTAGGGACTACACCCTTTCATAAAGATGATGGTGTGAAGTTACCATTATGCCCATCATTTAATGGTACTTACACCTAATGGAATTCTACATATTTGATCTATACTTTAACATTATTAAATGATTATAACATATGAAATTAAATAACACATATTATTAATCCATGTTCTAACAATCTCCCACTTGGATTAATATTAATATGTATCTTTTACTAAATAAATTTCTTAAATCATTTATAATATGAACTACAACCCTTATGTGCACGTTTATTGTCATCCAATACAATCCCGTCCATTAGTCTTATAAATATAGGGACTAAAGGGGCAGTCGTTGTAATTGATTCGCAACTAAACCCACATTAATCACATATATATATATCCAACTAAATGACATAGATTAAGTATAGATATGTAGCATGGAATATTAATGAATATATATGAAGAATGCATATATATATTCTCCAACTAGTCCTACTTAACCAAATGAGATCAATATAAAACAACACAAAGAAATATAAAACAACACAAACTCCCACTGATTTAAGCATTATCAAAAATTGTTTCACCCATATGAGCAGTATGCTCGTGAAACATCAAAAGAGATTACGCTTTACAAAATGGATCCAAAATCATGGAGTTTGATCCTATAAGTTGTATATCTATTTGTTCATTTTATACTTATTTCTCTTTAACAAGATACATAACCATATGATGTCTTTCGACATTTTTGCATCCACTAAAACATAATCGGAATACTTAATGATCTCAAAATGATCCAATTTTATATACATAAGCATGTAGTTTAATGTTTTATAGGTACTTCATCATTCTTTTGGATGCGACTTAATGTTCTTCTTTCCGAATTGCTTTGGTATTGACCAAGCATCCCAATAATAAATGCAAGGTTTGTACGAGTACAGACTTGCGCATACATTAAGCTTCCTACTGCCGGTGCATAAGGGATATTTTCCATATACTTGGATTCAAAATTAATTTTAGGACATTACTTTAAACTGAATTTATCTCCCTTAGAGACAGGGGTGTCAAGTGGTTTATAATTTTCCATGCTAAACCTTTGTAATACCTTCTCTATATAGCTCTTTTGTGATAATCCCAAAATACCTCGTGAATGATCACGATGAAGTTGGATTCCCAATACAAAAGACGCCTTACCAAGATCTTTCATCTCAAATTTGTTTGAGAAATTTCTCAGTTTCTTTTAGAAGGTCCTTATCATTACTAGCAAGTAAAATGTCATCCACATATAAGACCAAAATATATAAATTTATTCCCACAAAACTTATGGTACACACAATCTTCATCAATATTCATTTCAAAGCCAAATGAAAGAATAACTTTATTAAGTTTTAAGTACCATTGACGAGATGCTTGCTTAAGCCCATAAATGGATTTCTTAAGTTTACAAACTAGTTGACTAGTTTGATCTGAATCGGTCACAATCTTCACCAAGATTCATTTCAAAGCCAAATGAAAGAATAACTTGATTAAGTTTTAAGTACCATTGACGAGATGCTTGCTTAAGCCCATAAATGGATTTCTTAAGTTTACAAACTAGTTGACTAGTTTGATCTGAATCGGTCACCATTTCTGGTTTCCTTATATAGATGGTTTTCTCAATGTCTCCATTGAGAAAAGCCGTCTCAGCATCCATTTGATGAAGCTCAAGATCATAATGTGCCACTAATACCATAATGATCCTAAAGAGGTTTTTAGAAGATGCCGGAGAAAATATTTCTTTATAATCAATGCCTTTCCTTTTAAGTAAATCCCTTAGCAACAAGATGTGCCTTATATCTTTCCATATTACCTTGCAAATTCCTTTTGGTTTTAAATATCCATTTACAACCAATAAGTTTTGCACATTCAGGCAATCGAAAGAGATTCCAAAAGTCATTGTCTTTTATTGATTTTAACTCCTCATTAATGGCATTGATCCACTTATGAGAATTAGGACTATTAATGGCTTCATGGAAGGTGATAGGTTCATCTCCCACTAAACCTAAGGTGTCCTCATTCTCCGCAAGATACACATCATAAATATCCGAAATAGCACTTCTTCTTTCTCTAATAGATCTCCTTAAGGGCACCGGTTCATCCTTATTTTGAGTTTGTTGAATTTCCTTATGTCCAACATTTTCATGTTGTCCGTTATTTACGGGAGTTTCTATATCATTTTGAATTGTATGTTCTTGTTGAATTTCAGGTACAATTACTTGATTTCCAACAGGAACTAAAGTTGAAAGAATAAAGAGTGGTTCCTCTAACTCTTCAAATTCAACTCTTCAAATTCAAAATCATTATTATTTCTCCCACTAAATTCAACATTCTCAAAGAACCTAGCATTGCCAGTCTCGAAAAATGTTCTAGTTTTCGGGTCATAAAATTTATATCCCTAGATCTCTTAGCATACCCTACAAAGTAACTGCCAACGGTCTTAACGTCCATACGGAGTTTTGTTGGTAGTCTTTGAAGCAGCTTTATTGAGAATATAAGTAGCGGTTTTTAATGCTTCGCCCATAATGAGTGAGGTAAAGAAGTACAGGAAAACATACTTTTTACCATATCTTTAAAGATTCTATTATGTCTCTCTACTATACTATGTTAGGTTTGCCCGGCATGGTGTAGTGAGGGACAATCCTACACTCTTCAAAATAGCGAGTATAAAGGATCCGGACGTTATTCACCCAATACGTTATACCGTCCGTAGTTTTCACTACCATGATCGGATTTAACGTTCTTAATAGTCTTTCTTATGCCTTAAAAGACTTGAAAACGTCCAATGATTGAAACTTTACATGAAGAAAATAATGTATCCATAATGAGAGTAATCATCCATGAACGTAATGAAATATTGTTGACCATTCCATGAAGGGTTAGTGAATGGTCCACAAATGTTCATATGAATTAGTTCCAAGACGTTTGATACTCTCAAAATTCTATTTCCTTTAATGTTTGTAAATTTATTTTTAAAACACTTAATGCAAAAGTTTTATCCGGAGTATCAAGTTGTTTTAGGATTCCTTCCGACATAAGCTTTATCAATTCTCTCTTCGGAGATATGACCCAAACGCCTATGCCATAGAATATAATAATTTTCACTTGATAAATTTTGCTTAGTGCCTTTAGTTTTGGTTTCATTATTATGGGACTCATTCATTTTCTTGACTGTGTCAAGTAAATTAAGATTATCAATATATGACTAAGTACTAGTACCGACAAGTTTGGAATTTAAAATAAAGATCACATTTATTATTATCAAAAGAACAAGAGTAACCTTCCTTGTCCAAAATTGTGATATATATTAAATTCCATTTAAAAGATGGTACAATGAATGTATTATTTAATACAAAATAATAGCCAGTACTTAACATTAATCTTAAAATCCATATGCCTATAACTTCAACCGGATTTCCAGCTTCCATATAGATGTATTTCTCATCTTCACTGGGGATTCGGTAATTCAGGCAACCCTGCATACATGAACTAATGTGAGTTGTCGCACCAAATACAACCACTATGCATATTAAGGAATTGAAACCAAATTTGCCTTAGTACAAACAAGACCAAATGACATACCATCCTGAATTCGCCATTTGCGATACATATGGTAGTCGTTCTTCATGTGAGTAAGGTCCTTGCAAAAGAAGCATTTCTTGACTTTATGATCTTTAAATGATCCCTTATGCTTCTTACTTGCAACCGCAATTTCCTTCCCTCTTCTCTTAATTCCACGAGAAGAAGTAGATGCTGAGTGAGTACTTTCTAATTTAAGATATTTCATCCTATCTTCCTCTAATATCATATGTGAAAGTAATCCATTAATATTCCACTTATACTTTCGACATTTATAGGTCACCTCAAAAGGACCAAATTGAGGAGAAAGATAGATCAAAACTAAGTGCACAAGCAAATCTTCCGAAATCTCTAACTTAAGTGCTTTTAGTTTGATCGAAAGATGAAATAATTCAATAATGTACTCCCGAAGATTTTCCTCACCCTTGTACCGAATGGAAACAAGTTTCCACAAGAATTCAAGGAAAAATTCAGCATTTTCGATCTCAGAGACATTGTCCAAAAATGTCTTTGAAACTGCATTTTCCATGATCATTAGACTCACGCGGTTGGACCGTTCCCATTGCTCAACATTTTTCCGTTCTATAACGGTATTTCCTTTAGTGAGAGCAGCGGGACTTGATTCCCCTAATGCGTGATCGATGTCCATATTACCTAAGATCATCGTTATATTATTTTTCCAAGTTTTAAGTTTAGTCCCAGTAAGCAAAGGTACATCATTTATAGCAGTAGTTACGGATGAAGCATTAATCAAATCTGAAGGAGAAGAACAAGAATGAAACAAAACATATATAAGAAACTACATAATGATTAATTATATCAAATGAATTCCATCAAAATAAAGATAATCAACATGACATCAAGACTAATCTTTGGATTGCGAATTGACTCATAATTTGATTTATCTTAGGGTGAACAAATAATTCAAACAATACATTTTAAATACTTGCCTTCCTTTGGGCCGGTTCAAGTATAAAAAATGTCCTAAAGTTTAAGGTACTTGTTACCCGGCAATAAAGAATTTAAACAATTCACTTTAAACACCCGCCTTCCTTTGGGATGGTTCACAGCATTTAAAATGACCAAAAGTTTAGTTCAATTATTACCCCATGAATGTAAACACTTAGTCAATAACAAGGTCTCCTTTGGGAACACAAGCATGTTATCACATATCAATATTTACATTCATCACTTTAACAAATTTGTATTTAAATAACGTAAATTGCTTTGACAACAATATTATTTAAACAATGAATAAATTTGTTTAAGCATATAATTAATCATACTTTAGGGCACTTAAGACTTTAAGGTAATTTCTGAAAATTTTAAATGATAAAGAAACAAACGAAATTTATTAATAAAAGACAATATCCTTTTGTTCTACCGGTCCATTCTTAAAGTTTGATAACTCTAAGAACCGCCGAAGCGCGACTGGTGTCCAGATACTATAATTTATTTATAAATTATCACAAATAACCAAAAGGGCACGAATGACCAAAAGGGTGTAGATCTATAAACATTTAAGCTTCTGCATACATGGGCGGTCGCTCAGGTCAAGGTGGGCGACCGCCCAAGCTTCAATTTCACAAATATTCAAGTCGCTGTACACATGGGCGACCGCCAAGGTCAAGATGGGCGACCGCCCAAGATGCATTTCCACAGACATTGAAGTTGCTGTACACATGGGCGACCGCCCAGATCATGATGGGCGACCGCCCATGTGCCCAGTGTCCAGATTTGACGAAAAGTCACCATTTTTAACACCCTTTTATGAACAGTTTTGAACCAAATAGAGAGAGTCATACCATACCGCGGGGGGCGTCGGGCCCTTTGCCAGGACATCGAATATGAATCTTGGGGTAATCTTGTATGAACCATTGTGCCTCTTGATTTTACCATTATTTTCAGAAATTGAATGAAGTTCTTAATTTAATGGTGACTCAATTTTCAACCAAAGTAAGTAGATCCGCATACTCACAACACATTTAAAAAAATGCGTGGCTATGCATATGAACAAACTCACAACGCATCCAAGGATGGTGGCTATGTTCAAAAAATGGGATAATCTTACATTAAGGGTTGAAAGCCTTTTGAGTAAAACCAAAAAATCAGAAATAGAATGAAGTTAAGAATATGATACTCTTAGACAAGATGAGTATCATGAACAAGAACAAAACCAAATGAAATCACACAAGAATTACAAATATGAAATAAATTAAAGCACAAGGCTCTATAATAATTTCAAACTCAATCTAGTATATAACCAGGCTCTGATACCAATTGTTGGAACAAAACGATCCATCAAATCATGAACCGACTCACAACTAGATTAAGAATGAGAGAAAGATGAAGACGGAAGCGTGTACCTGAAGAATCCATTGTATAATCTTGTTCTTGAATGAAAGAAGAGAGTAGGGAGATAGTACTTCTAAATGATAGTGCCCACACTTGATCTTCTTAGTGAATAAAGAGAAGATTTGTGACTGAATTTAGTGAATGAATAAGTGTCTCTAAATGGCTGATGGATAGCCTTTATATAGATAGAGAAGGGACACTTCATTTAGGGACTACACCCTTTCATAAAGATGATGGTGTAAAGTTACCATTATGCCCATCATTTAATGGTACTTACACCTAATGAAATTCTACATATTTGGTCTATACTTTAACATTATTAAATGATTATAACATATGGAATTAAATAATACATATTATTAATCCATATTCTAACACCTGGTGTTACAGATCAAAACTCCTCTCCTCTATGTGATGCGCCCGCCCCACTTAAGCCAGGCGTCCGCCTCAACTAGTTCCTTCCGTTGCTTCAGTCTCTGTCTCTCAAGCGCCCGCCTCACTCCATTGCTTGCGCCCGCCTCGCCTGCCGTTGCTGGTGCCAGCCTTGCTGCCTCCCAGGCGGCCGCTTCCCTCCTCCTGGTGCGCCCGCCTCATGCTTCTTCCAACAGACAGTCAATGTCTCTTCCACTTCAGTTCTCTTTTGTTTTCAAATCAATGTATTATAGAATCAGAACAGCCTTGGATGTTTGTATATATATCTCTGTTATTCATTGAAATAAACTCACTTTTGATCAAACCTTTACATGGTATCAGAGCATAACCGATCATCTCTATAAAACTCCAGTCCACTACCACCCACCCATCTGTTGTCATGGCAAACCCATCTTCCTCCACCATTCCAAACTTGGCAGAGCCAAACAAACCAATCCTCTTGGTAAACTTGTCTCAGTGCAAAATCCTCACACCACTCACATACCTCTGTTGGTCATCCCAAGTCGAGTCTCTACTTTTCGGTCTTGATTTGCTAGGTTTTGTTGATGGCTCCAACCCTCCCCCAACAGCCACCATCAAGATCGATGGTAAAGACATCCCTAATCCAGCCCTAACCACTTGGAATAGGCAAGATCGCCTTATCCTCAGCGCTCTTCTTGGAACCTTAGACACTGCCGTCGCACCACTAGTCTATCATGCCAAAACCTCCAACCAAGCTTGGACCACTCTCAAAAACACCTACGCCAACCCTTCTAGAGGCCATATTCTCCAACTTAAGGATCACCTAGACTCCATTACCAAATCATCCTTAACCATAACCGAGTATATGCAATCCATCAAGTCTTGTACGGACAAACTTGCTATCCTTGGCAAACCCATGGACACTGAAGATGTCATTGCCAAAATCCTAAAGGGCCTTGATTATGAAGCCTATAAACCCATCATAGACTCTGTCCGTGCCCGAGATAATCCCATCTCTTTCGAAGCCCTCCACGAGAAACTCATTCACCATGAACTCACCCTTAAACAGAACTCTGCAACCTCCAGCTTCCCTATTTACGCCCATGTCGCCCACACCCATCACTCCTCCACCTCTCGCCCTTTCCTCATCGCCCAACTCCCTCCTTATTACCCACTCCACCACCTACTGCCAGAAACCCCTCAGCCGCACCCTTCAAAGGCAAGTGCCAATATTGCAGACACATCGGTCACGTAATATCCCAATGTCGCCAATTTAAACGCGACTACCCCAATGTGACCTTTCCTCCTCCCTCCTTTTCCAATCGCTCAACCCGCCAAAACACCACCCAACCCCAAGCCCACACCGCCGCCGCCCGTCACCCCACTACCCAAACCTCTTGGCTTGTTGACAGCGGTGCCACCCACCACATCACCAACGATCTTTCCACCCTCTCTCTCCACCACCCTTATGATGGCAGTGACGATGTCATTATTGGGGATGGTTCGTCCCTTCCTATTTCAAACATAGGTTGTTTCTCTATTCCTTCCTCTAATTCTGTTCTTCATTTTAACAATGTCTTGCATGTTCCACAAATTTCTCGTAACATCCTCTCTGTCTCTCAATTTTGCAAAGATAATAATTCTTATATTGAGTTCTCACAATCTTCCTTTCTTATCAAGGAAATCTCGACTCCAACGCATTCTCCTCCACGGAACAACTGATCGTGGAATATACCTATGGCACTCCTCATCTCCTCAAACATTTTTAAGCACTCTGTCTCACAAATCGTGGCATCATAAACTAGGACACCCCTCCCCATCTATTATCTCCCATTTGAACAATAAATTTTCTCTATGTATTCCGTTCAGTTCAACTACTACATGTAACCCATGCAATATCAATAAAAGTCATAAACTTCCTTTCTCCACATCTACTCTACAATCTCATGCTCCTCTCGACCTTGTGTTCTCCGATGTGTGGACATCTCCTTTATACTCCTACGATAATTATAAATATTATGTAATTTTCGTAGACCACTTCACAAAATACACCTGGTTATACCCTTTGAAAAATAAATCCGACACCTTCTCTACCTTTCATCGCTTCAAAGCAATAGTCGAAAAATACTTTTCCCGTCCAATAGTTCAATTCTTCTCCGACAATGGAGGAGAATATCTCAAACTCACACCCTCACTTATTCAAGATGGAATCTCTCATCTCACCTCCCCACCACACACTCCAACACAATGGTTTTGCCGAAAGGCGTCATCGCCATCTTGTCGAAACAGTCTTTCTCTTCTCTCTCATGCTAACCTTCCCTCACCTTTTGGACTCACGCTCTTCAAACAAAGGCCTATCTTATAAACAGCTCCCAACTCCTACTCTTCAAAATGACTCACCTTATTTCCGCCTCTTTCAAACCTCACCAAATTACCACAAACTCCGTAGCTTTGGATGCCTCTGCTACCCATGGCTCAAACCTTACACTCCTCATAAACTCGCCCCAAAATCCACTCCTTGCATCTTTGTTGGCTACTCTTCCTCCCAAAGTGCCTACCATTGTCTAGATCCTAAAACACAACGTCTCTACACCTCTCGCCATGTTAAATTCATTGAAACGAGATTTCCATACACTTCCCTAACATCTCAACACACTACTCCTCCCTCTCTCTCTTCATCTGAATGGTGTGCCTTCTCTATTCCCATTCTCCCAACCCTCACTACCGACATAAATCCTCAAAACACTGCTGTCAATGACACCCCAAATATACCACCAACGCCCCAACCCCCTGCCCAACCTCCTACAACCAACCCTCACACCCTCCCCGCTTCCGCCTCCATCCCCAATCCTACTCCCTACCGAACCCAGCTCTCCCAATCCAACCGCCGCCCCACCTCCACCAACTCGCACCATTACCACACGTCTCTCCCATGGCATACGCAAACCCAATCCTAAGTATGCAAACCTTGCTGCCCTCTCCTCACCTACCTCCCTCCCAACCACCACCAAACAGGCCCTCTCCACTCCCCATTGGCATGAGGCCATGCGTGATGAGTACAATGCACTCTTACGCAACCAAACTTGGTCCTTAGTTCCTTCCCATGAAGCACCCAACATTATTGGTTGCAAATGGGTTTTTCGTATAAAATACAACCCCGACAATACAATCCAAAAATACAAAGCCCGTCTTGTTGCCAAAGGTTTCCATCAACGACCCGGCCTAGATTATTCCGAAACCTTCAGTCCAGTTGTCAAACCCGTCACCATTCGTCTAATTCTCTCTCTAGCTATCACCCAAGGTTGGTCTCTACGTCAACTTGATATTAACAATGCCTTTCTTCAAGGTCATCTCTCCGAAACTGTTTTCATATCCCAACCCCGGGTTCCAAGATTCTTCCAAACCCTCTCATGTCTGTCGGCTCTCAAAAGCCATCTACGGTCTAAAACAAGCACCACGTGCTTGGTACACAGCTCTCAAGCAATTTCTCACCTCCTCGGGTTCTGTCCCTCTATTGCGGATCCCTCACTGTTTACTTACAACAAAAATTCCCATCAACTCCTCCTCCTTGTCTACGTTGATGACATAATCATCACAGGTCCCTCCACTTCCTTCCTTGAGTCATTTATTCAATCCCTCTCGTCTCGCTTCTCTCTAAAAGACCTTGGTCCTCTATCCTACTTCCTTGGGATTGAGATAACACCCAACACCCATGGAATCCTTCTCTCCCAGTCCAAATACATCTCTGATGTTCTAAAACGTCATAACATGCAACACTCCAAACCATCCCCCACTCCTATGGCAACATATCCGCCCCTCTCGGCCCAACCCAAAACATCCATACACAATCCTACCGAATACCGAGCCATCATAGGTAGTCTCCAATATCTTTCTCTTACTCGCCCTGACATCGCCTTCACAGTGAATAAACTTGCCCAATTTCTTCACCACCCTCAAGAATCACATTGGTCCGCTCTTAAGCGACTACTTCGCTATCTCCATGGAACTCTTCATATGGGTATTCAAATTTACAAAAACTCCCCTCAAATTCTCCATGCTTATTGTGACGCCGACTGGGCCGGCGACAATGATGATTATCTCTCCACCTCCGGATTCATTGTCTATCTCGGTCGCAACCCAATTGCTTGGTCCTCCAAAAAGCAACGAGCCGTTGCTCGCTCCTCAACAGAAGCTGAATTCCGCTCAATTGCTGCAACAACAGCTGAACTTCTCTGGATCACAAACATTCTGTCTGAACTTAGCATTTCCTCCTCTACCACACCGGTCATTTTTTGTGATAACTTGGGGGCAACAAACTACTCTGCCAACCCAATTTTTCACTCAAGAATGAAACACCTAGCAATTGCCTTCCACTTTGTTCGTGAGCAAGTCCAGCTAGGTACTCTTCGGATACAACACATCTCCGAAATGATCAATTAGCAGACGCTCTTACAAAACCCCTTTCACGTGCACGGTTCGTTTCTCTCATCTCCAAGATTGGACTCACCCAAGGACCGTCCATCTTGCGGGGGCGTGTTACAGATCAAAACTCCTCTCCTCTATGTGATGCGCCCGCCCCACTTAAGCCAGGCGTCCGCCTCAACTAGTTCCTTCCGTTGCTTCAGTCTCTGTCTCTCAAGCGCCCGCCTCACTCCATTGCTTGCGCCCGCCTCGCCCGCCGTTGCCGGGTGCCGGCCTGCTTGCCTCCTGTGCGGCCGCTTCCTCCTCCCCCGGTGCGCCCGCCTCATGCTTCTTCCAACAGACAGTCAATGTCTCTTCCACTTCAGTTCTCTTTTGTTTTCAAATCAATGTATTATAGAATCAGAACAGCCTTGGATGTTTGTATATATATCTCTGTTATTCATTGAAATAAACTCACTTTTGATCAAACCTTTACACCTGGTATCGACGGGACGGAGCCGGAGCCTAGCCGAAGCGGCGTTGTTTCTGGAGGAAGTAAGAGATAGATCAATTGAAGAAACACGACCTACTTTAGTTATATAATGGAGTGTCCATTTGACCTACCTACCATGCCCGGCCAAAATGATGCGGGTTGAGTTTTTTTTTTTATGGGCACAGACTGGCCCCACCCACACCCCGTTAAACAGAAAGTAATTTTATTATTAAAAGTAATTATTCATATTATGTGCACAATTTTATTGCTAAAATAAATTACTCTTATTATGTGCAATATGCAGCCATGGGCGGAGGTATGAAGGGGCAAGGGGGGGGGCCACTGCCCCTCCTTGACAATTTTTTTTTTTTTTTTGTTACTTATGTAATACAATTTTCTTTAAAAAAAAAATTATATGTATTGTGACTATACTTTCTCCGTCTCACTAAAATTATATTTTTATTTTAAACACAGAGATTAAATGTAGGTGTACTTCCTCCGTCTCACTAACAATTTTATTTTTATTTTAAACAAAAAGATTAAAAGTAATTTGGTGGTAAGTATAAAGAGTGAGGTATGAGAGAGATAATTGGTAGAAAAGTGTAATTTTTAATAAGACATTTGATAAAGAATTTAACTTTTAGTAGGACGGAGGAAGTATATTTTGAAAAAAAAATGTTCTATATTTATAATTTTTCTTTTAATAGATGTGATTTGTAGACGTTAAATAAATATACATGTTGAACTTTTTGATATGTGAAATTATGTTATATGTGTGTCGAATTGTATAAGATATCAATGAATGAATTATTGACACCATTAAAGCAGATAATTTACTATGTCTAAAATTGTATTCAGTATGAAAAAATACACCAAATTTTTTTTTCGGGGGCGCTGCCCCCGAACCCCCATACATCATTCCTTCACTCCAAAATTTCTTGCCCCCCTTCACTTAATTTCTAGCTCCGCCACTGTATGCAGCAATCTATTTTTTAAATCAAACTATGCAGCCATCTTCAATACTTGGCTCAACCTACCTGAAATCAACAAATCAAATATTTGAATTTGCCTTATTTAAGCATGAAACATATGAAAAAAATAATTAAATTAATTCGGGACTTCATCAGCGAATGCCCTCCAACGTGAGAATCAATATTTTAAGAGTAAGAAAAGAATAAGAAAAAATATTAAATATTAGAATAGACCTGATTTTGAAGATTTGACTTCTTATTTATAGCTGGGTGGTGAAGTAATCCTAAAGAATATGGATTAGTAGTTGAATTGTCTTAGGAATGTAATTCTTGTATAGGCTAGAATTCTTGTTGGAGTAGGAATGTCTGAGCACGGGCTTGCTCGGCTTGATAGGTCTCTTCTCGACTGTAAACGAGGACTAAACCTCCCCCAAGCCTCCAAGTCCCAGGGCAAAACGTAATATGATACCAAGCTCATACTCGCTTAACCCCTTAGCTCATAGATGGGAAGCAAGACGTTTATGTGTCTGTAATGGGCCTTGCTTGACTGGAATCGAGCTCATGCTCGACATCTACGAGGTCTTGGGCCTCCATGTGGCTTGACCCGAGCATGGACTTGGGATGTTCCTTTCATTAGCCTCCTGCTTCCTTGTGAGGGTAAAACAAGTGGGGACAACTGTGTGGGCTAAGTTGTCTTTGTTTTTGCATTATGTTACGTCCTATTCTGTAGGATATTTTTGATGCTTCATTTGTGTCATCATGCAATATCTTCTACGAACATGTACCTCACCCGAAGGGGTGAGAAGCTTGAAGCGGATGTTGTCAAGCGTGCCAAAGAGTTGAAGAGCAAGGCCTACCTGCTCGAGAAAGCAAAACGTGACTTAGATGCGGCCAAGTCTAGTCTTAGTAACATGGAGACTCACAAGATTTCACACAAAAAGCTGGATGAAGAGAGAGAGAGAGAGACTCTGAAGGATGCAACCGAGAAGGCAAAAGAGAAGTTTTCGACGAACTTCTCTAGTAACTTATCCCAACTGTCAATACTCCCTTCTTCTAACGAGCGGAACCACCTCTGAGCAGGACCGTTTAGGGTGCTGATAAAGGCCTTGCAGAGCATGTGTTTGGCATCTGTTACCAGTTCCATGTTCGCTTCGAAAGAATTTATGTGGTCACGAGCATTCTGGGTGCTAGTATACTTCTCGAGATAGGTTGGCTTGAAATCGGGTTGGGGTTAATACATGCAGCAAAATGGGACATCTGGTTTCCCTTCTTGGTCGTCTTTGTCTTGCCCGCCTCCATCTCTAACATTCTCTTTTGGAGGTCGGCTATGGCAGGATCTGCAAGAAGCAGTGCTCGGCTGTCAGGTGAATGTTCTTTCTTACATGAATTCTGAGCCCTCCTTCCATTAGGGGGAGTCAAAGGTGGATTATACAGTCCTCCGCGTGGGCCTCTAGGTGGCGGCGGCGGTGCTCATTCGTGTTGTTGTGAATTTACTTCGTCCTCTGCTCGGCCATCTTCTTCGCTCGCACCGTCTTGCGAGGAGATCTCATGTGGATAGTCTCCGTGTTCTGGCAGGTGATCATTACGTGTGATATCCCCCGTCGTAAAAACGTCAGAATATAATTTGATATATAGAAGGCTCATACACTACTACTAAGCATCAAATCATCCATTGGAATTATGCATGCCTGTGATGGGTTGTGGTTGACCCAAATGAGAAGGTGCTTCGTGGGTCAGTATGTGGTGCATGCGTAGCGGGTCGGGCTTCGAGCTCAGGTCATTACAAATGGTATCAGAGCGAAACCCCGGCCTTAAGGCTTGCGAGCTTGCCTGGGGGTACGATCTGGGTATTGATTGACTTTGCCAGGGACGACAAGGGTTTAAGTTGGGGAGACTGTGATATCCCTCATCCTACACCTGAAAAATGTGGGCATTGATTGAGCTATATAAAAGGCTCATGCACTACTACAAAGCATCAAATCATCCATTAGACTTTTGGAGTCCTATGATGGGTTTTGATTAACCCAATTAAGGAGGTGATCAGTGGGCCAGTGTGTGATGCATGCGTAGCGGGTCGGGCTTCGGGCTCGAGTCGTTACAAATGGTATCAGAGCGGAACCCCGGCCTTAAGGCTTGCGAGCTAGCCCGAGGGTACGTTCTAGGTACTGATTGACCTTGCCAGAGATGGCAAGGGTTTGAGCGGGGGAGATTGTGATATCCCCCAACCCACATTGGAAAAATGTGAAAATTTAGTGTGATTTATAGAAGGCTCATACACTACTACTAAGCATCAAATCATCAATTGGACTTTTGGAGGCATGTGATGGGCTGTGGTTGACCCAAATGACAAGGTGATTAGTGGGTCAGTAAATGGTGCATGTATAGTGGGTCGGGCTTCGGGCTCGGGCCGTTACATTACGAGTTCCCCCTTGTTGTCCGGCCGGATGGGCGACATCGGCGATGTTCCCAATCGGGTTTGGTTAGGGCAGATGTGGCTGTTGCCGGAGGGCAGCAATCCTTTGCTGGGCAGCCTGAATCTGCAAAAGGATATTCAACTCCTTGGTAGCCCATGCCATGACATCCAGGGGAAGAGCGGTGGGAGCATGATCGTTCTCAGTTGGAGCCTCCAGTCGTACTCCATTATTTCCCTAACTGCATCATCGTGCGGCCGCATTGATCAAATGACATTCTACAGCTTTATTCTCGTCTATCCTATTAATTGCGAAAATGACACCGCGTCTATCCAAATAATTTCTAATATACCCTTGATTGGTCTTTTATTCAATGGTTGTAGTTATTTTTCATGGTTCTCATAGTAATACTATATATATATATATATATATATATATATATATATATATATATATATATATATATATATATCCCCTGAACAAGAGATTGAACTTATCTGCACTTCTTTGTTATTAATTAACAGTCAATTCATACAATTTTTCAATAAATTTTTCATAATGGGTCATTCGAAAACAAGCTCTTTTTACTTTAATAATGGGGCAAAACTGCGTACATTCGACCCCTTACTCCACCGATGAAAGCATTTGCAACACTGGAGTAATGTTGTTATTGTTGTTATTGTTTATCTCAAATTTAATTCTATTTTTGATCAACGAAAAAATTAAGCATTCATTTTGCAACGAACATAGTATTTTAAGTGAACACTTAGGGGCCGTTTGGTTCAATGAAAAAAAAAGTAAATGAATGGAATTGAATTCCTGAAGGAATTGAAATGGAAAAAAACTGGTCAAACCCCTCCGTTTGGTTGGCGCGGAATGGAATGAAATTGTCATTCAATTTCTTGGCAAATCATGTTTGATTTGAAAATACAAATTATAGCAATGAAATGAAAGCATATAAAATGTCCAATTTACCCTTCTTTTAAAAAATTAATGAGTAAAAAAAAAAAATTTGGGAAGGGGAGTGGGGTGGGGTAGGCAGGGGTATGAAAAATGAGTAATTTTTTTTTGGTGGGGGTGGGGGGTGGGGTAGGTGGGGGTGGTAGGGCAAGGGCAAGGTCTGATTCATCCGGACCTGACCTGGTTCATTCGGACGCGACCCTAGGCCAACCGACCCGCGCCCAAGCGGGCCCAATGAACCTGGACCGAGCCACCACCAAACCGGACCCTGCACGAGCCAACTTTTGTCAAAAGTTTAAGGCTCATTTGCTCTTAACGACGATGCGCACGTTCGGACGCGACCCTAGACCAACCGACCCGTGCCCAGGCGGGCCCAATCAACCTGGACCGAGCCACCACCAAACCGGACCATGCACGAGCCAACTTTTGTCAAAAGTTTAAGGCTCCTTAGCTTCTAGCGACGATCGAAGTACAAAGTGCGCCCTAAAATGCCCATTATGGCCTTCGCGGTAGTGGTCCGAATTGAGTTAGTACAAAATTAGCACAATTTGGGCTACTACTTGCATGGTTGGCCCAATGGTCCAACTAGGTTGACCCAAGGAGGAACAACTTGATGACTCCTCTTTGAAAGCATCCACTTTAATACTAGCATTACTTTATATTTCAAAGCAATGTGGGATTATTCTTTCATATCACATAAACTCTTCATTTACCCATTTCATTTTGCATACTTTGATTATTAATTTCTCATTCATCACAAATTGGTTTTGAGAAAGTAAATATATCAAATTAATCTACTCCAAATGTAGATTATTAATATGCAATCAATTTTCATTTTTCTAAAATGAAACCTTATGAAATTATTGGTCAAAAATCGGTCAAACCTCATTTTTTCAAAACCAAAATTCCAACACAAATCACATAGTATAAGAAACCTTAATATATACTCCCTCCGTCCCAGCTCACTTGACACTTATTTCCATTTTGGTCCGTCCCAGCTCACTTGACACTTCCCAACATAGCCTACTTTTTATAATTTTATATTCACTCTACCCCACCACTCATTCTCTCTCTTCATTTTCCACCACTCAATTTATTCAACCAACACTACTATTTACCCCACTCATTCTCTCTCTTCATTTTCTACCACATATTTTTTTTATTTTATTCTTTTTTCTTAGTTCTCGTGCCCACCTCTTGGGTGTCAAGTGAGGTGGGAAGGAGGGAGTATGTTGTTTATATTTTTTCAATTATACCCTTCTTAATTATGACATGAGAATTTGTGCATGTCTAATGTATTAGTTAAATATAAAACATAAATAAGAGTATACTAGGAAAATAAGATATAAATTTGCATTCAGTTTCTAAGTGGCCAAATAAAATAAGACAAACAAGAATAAAAATGTGGCTAAACATAATGAGATCGAGGAAGTATAATTGTAATGAATATTAATTTATGTATTGATAATCAAATCTTGTAATAGAAATAATTTCCTTCTAATAATGACACTTGCTTGCATCAAGTAAATGATAAGTTGTTTACTAAAAATCAAAATATAGTGAATAATAAGTAACTAATATTGTGTAGTAAATAGTCTCTCCTAATTTATTATTCTACCTTCATGCTTTATATGTGATGAAACTGTGCCAAAATTTATCAATCATATTTTTGTTATTCTACTTCATGATTTATATGTGATGAAATGCCAAATTTTTGAATGATCTGTGAGTATAAAGCTTGCAACATTCGATTTCGAATGTATATAATATGGTTGCAATTTGAGGTAAAATTATCTAAAAACAACAATAAATATTACTTCAAGTTGAAGGCACCATTTAACACTTGAGACATTGGAGATAATTAAAATGGTTGAATAATGACTAACCATTATTTAGACGTAATTTAAATTTAAAAATAGACATTCATCTCAAAATTCAGAATTATTTGACATTTCCTGCCTCCATATCAAATAACTTCCATCCCTTGCCATCTAGAACAAGCATGTTGGGTTAAGAGTTGAAAGAAGAAACAATTTTTGTGAAAACGAAAAATGGAAAGTAATTATTTGTGGGAAAACGAAAAAAAAAAAAGTAGTAGATCACATTTCAATATCGTGTCGTTACTTGTGGGGACACGAAAAAATGGAGGGAACATTTAGATGACGTGGTGTAACTTTGTCAATATATATTATACACAATTAATTTTACCATTAGTCGTTACAATGTTTTGATTAAATGAGAAAATACAAAATAAGCGAAACACTGACGGCTAATTGTAGTTAACATACTTTCTTAACAACCCTTCTAAACTAACCACATTACTCCTTATTGAACTAACTTCCATTCCTTGCCATCTACAACAAATCTCTCTCTCTCTCTCTCTCTCTCTCTCTCTCAATATATATATATATATATACTCCCTCCGTCCCGGAACAATCTTCACACTTTTCCTTTTGGGCGTCCCAAAACTTACTTCACACATTTAAAACTTACCTAAAATGGAAAGGAATCTTTACTATTCCCTCCACTCATTCTCTCTCCTACATTATTTTAATACTCACAACACCATTATAATTTACTATTCTCTCCACTCATTCTCTCTCCTATTTTATTTTTACACTCACAACACTTTCAATATAATACTCCCTTCTTAAAACCAGTGCAAACAGTGTTTGTGAAGATTGTTCCGGGACGGAGGGAGTATATAGGAACAAGTGCAATCTAGCGATAAAATTTTCCTTCGAAACATAGATGATTTTAAAACATTGTTTTTGCTTTTAATGTCATTGACATGCTCAAACTCCTAGACTTTAATAATACAAGTAGAGATTGTAGATCACTAAGCTTCAATTATTAACACTAAATATCAACTAACTCAATTTTTAATACTAATATTTTATTAAAAAATTGTGTTTCTACTACAGTATATGTTATCATTCCGCTCTATATTAAATAAAATGACAACTTTTCATTTTTTTTTTTATCATTTTAAGTATAAGTAATATTTTTTTGAAAAAAAATACATTATGCAAGTATAAAATAAATATGAAAAACTAAATTGATAAAAATCATTTATGAACACATTATAGAAAAAAAGTCATTCACTTTAGAACAAAAAAATCATTTATTTTGAGACGGAGACGATAGTAATAAATTACTTTTTCAACAAAGCGGATAATTCATCGACTCTTCTCGTTTCTCCCTCCTATTATACAATCCTCTTTTTATACCTCTTTTTATACGAGCATATATAGTATATACTAGTTTTTAGTTTCTTTTCTTTTTGAAGTCATATTTTTCTACTTAAAAAAGTCATATTTCTTCTGTCTTACTCTTTTATTTTTTTATCTTACCAAAATAAACACTATCATGATTTTATATAAAAAACAGTTTTGATGCGATTTTATCTAGAATTTTTTTCCAAATTTGTAATATTAATTCATTAACATTATCGTCAATTTATGAAAAATCATTATTTTTATCTTCGTATATAATTTTACATAGATAATTACTTAAAATCTTAATTTTATTTGAAATAGTTTTTGTTGGAAAAAAGTGTGTTTTGAAGGAAATAATGAGTTATTTTCTTAATTAGTTATTTGTCAAAATGACAAATTGATTGTTGGATTATGTTCTACTCCATGAGTACATTGAAATCATATATTCATTTGTCCAAAATGGTTGAGGGATGAATGAGATATTAAGGCTCAAAGTGAGTGGGTTGGAAATAGGAAAATGTGTTTATCCCACATTGAAAAAAGATGGAAAAGTGGCTTAGTTTATATACTCCTACACTTTAGTAGGGAGTAAGATTGTGGTACATAGAGGCTCTCTCTCGCGCACAGGTGCGCAGGGGGGTCCAAATCATGGACCGAAATAGGCTTCGGGCTATCGAACTCATGCGCGTCCTGCGGACACGAATGTAGCTCCGAAATAGCCTGTCCGCGCGAGCCCACTTTTTGCATTTTTTTTCCAAACCCACGAGGCTGCTAATGAGGCGAGCAGTCCGAGGCGCTCTGTGAGGCGGGCGCCTGGGCTCCAGTAGCTGTATGCCAAATTTGATTTCACATTGCTTTGTAACAGTTCAAAAGGCTGTTAATGAGTGTGTAAATCAAACAGCTATGTAACTGACCAAATGGATGTTATGAGCCAAATAATTATGCAATTTATTTCAATAATAGTATTGATTAAGGAAATTAAAACATGATTTTAATTTTCTGTTATCTCATTGGATTATATAAAGGCAAGAACACAACAAGAGAAGAACACACAGATTTCCAGAAATTCTCTCCTCTCCATTTTGTTGCATATTGAACAAATCTTTCCCTTGGTCTCCTGCATATTGCATTTATGGTGATATCTTCCAAGCATTGACTTCAGTTCGCCGGAGGTCCTATTGTGCAGCAACCATCCGGTCATTCCGTTTCATCCTGGGAGGCAATCGTCCCGAGTAATCTCAAGCACAACGTGGTGAGGGGGCGAAATTTGTCTTAAGGAGAGTGTGATTTTACACGACTCGGACTTCAACGACAAAGCCTTGTTCTTCTTTTCTTTATCTATTTGTTTTAAATTAGTTTTCTGTATTTTCCATTGATTTTTGTAATAGTTATTCCAACAATCTTAAGACAAATTTCTGTCTCTTAGTTGGGAAGGAAAACTATTTAAAACAGTGAACTAAAATTGTTTGTTTTGTTTAAGATGGCTACTCAATCAAACATGAAAACCAATGCTGGGAACAATTCCGAGAATTCTCGTGTGGAGGAAGCGCTTCGTGTGGAAACCAATTCTCAAAGGGTGGTTGTCCAAACGGTTTCGAACCATCATGGTGAGAAACCGAAAAAGTTTGTTGGACAAGACTTTAAAAGGTGGCAACAAAAGATGCTTTTCTATTTGACTACCTTGAACTTGGCGAGATTTCTTAAGAAAGATCCGCCACAGTTGGGTGAGAATGAGACGGATGGGCAAGCCATCTCGGCTCTTGATGCTTGGAAGTATTCGGAGTTTCTTTGCAGAAATTACATCCTCAATGGATTGTCGGATACGCTATACAATGTGTATAGTGTTAAGAAAACTGCAAAGGAACTATGGGAGTCCTTGGAATATAAGTATAAGATCGATGACGCGGGCACAAAGAAATTCATTGTGGGTCGTTTTCTCGATTACAAAATGGTGGACTCTAAAACTGTTTAAAATCAAGTGGAAGAGTTACAAATAATAATTCATGAAATTCATGCCGAGGGAATGGTAATTAGTGAAAGCTTTCAAGTGGCGGCAATAATTGAAAAGTTACCTCCCGCTTGGAAAGATTTCAAGAATTACCTTAAACATAAACGAAAGGAAATGAATGTTGAAGCGCTTGCTATTCGTCTTCGGATTGAGGAAGAGAATAGGATTGCAGAAAAGAAGTTGAATAATCTTCTTGTGGCGAAAGCCAATGTGGTGGAGCATGTTGATAGCTCCAATGCCAATGGCAAGGCAAATGGCAAAGCCAAAGGCAAGTTTGGGCCCAGAAAAGGTGGTTCTAGTTTGAAACTAAAGGGAGGAATCTCCAAGAAGAAGTTCGGTGAAACTTGTTACAATTGTGGTATTGTGGGCCACAAGTCTTCCGAGTGCAGAAAGCCAAAGAAGCAAGCAAACATGGTTGATGTCATCTCGAATGAAGTTTCCGATATGAATTTGGCGACGGTAATTTCTGAGGTGAATTTGGTGGGTTCAAACCCAAATCAGTGGCCGATTGACACCGCTGCTACTAGGCATGTTTGCTCAAACAAGGAAATGTTTAGTAGTTTTGAAGCCCTTGAAAATGGTGAGAAATTTTCATGGGAAATTCTGCCACCTCCGATGTGAAAGGTCAAGGAAAGGTGGTGCTGAAGTTGACTTTCGGGAAAGAGTTGACTCTCAACAATGTGCTCTATGTGCCCGAAATCCGGAAAAATTTGGTGTCCGGATAGCTTTTGATTAAGCATGGTTTTCGTGTTGTGTTTGAATCCGATATGGTTACCTTGTCCAAGAGTGGAATGTTTGTAGGCAAGGGATATGTTTGTGATGGTATGTTCAAGCTAAGTGCTATGGTTGTAAAAGGCAATATAATGGCTACTAAGCCTAAGATGAATGAAATGAATAAGAATAATTCTTCCGTTTACTTGCTTGAGTCTTCCAATTTGTGGCATGGTAGACTAGGACATGTTAACTATGATACTATACGTAGATTAATTAACATGAATTGCATACCAAAATGTAAAATAGACTACAAACATAATTGTGAAACTTGTGTAGAGGCAAAGTTTACAAAGCCTCCGTTTCATTCGGTTGTAAGAAATAATGAACAACTTGAGTTGGTTCATACGGATTTATGTGACTTCAAGTCAACACAAACACGAGGGGGCAATAAGTACTTTATGACTTTTGTTGATGATAGCACAAAATATTGTTATGTGTATCTTCTCAAAAGTAAAGATGAGGCTATAGAGAAGTTTGTTCTCTATAAAAATGAAGTTGAAAATCAACTCAACCGGAAAATAAAAGTCATAAGAAGCGATCGTTGTGGCGAGTATGAATTCCCTTTTGAAGGTATTTATGCTCAACATGGGATAAAACATGTAACAACACCACCATACACCCCACAATCCAATGGAGTTGCCGAGCAGAAAAATCGGACTCTAAAGGACATGATGAATGCCATGTTAATAAGTTCGGGGTTACCGGATAACATGTGGGGAGAGGCCGTCTTGTCGGCAAACTATGTGTTAAATAAAATGCCCCGAAAGAAAATAAATAAGAGCCCCTATGAATTATGGCATGGAAGAGTGCCATCATACCAATACATGCGAGTGTGGGGGTGTCTTGCAAAGGTTTCAATACCACCTCCCAAAAAGGTGAAAATTGGACCAAAAACTATTGATTGCATATTTATTGGGTATGCTCACAATAGTAGTTCTTATAGGTTTCTTGTGCATGAATCGAGAATTCAAGATATACACAAGAATACTATAATGGAGTCAAGAAATGCTTCTTACTTTGAGAATATGTTTCCGTGCAAAAGAGATGAGGCAAGTTCATCTAAAAGGAAACATGATTCAATAGAAGAAGAAGAAGTAGAAGGAAGAAATCATCATGATGAAAATGATGAAGCGGAGGTAGAACCTCGACGGAGCAAACGAGGTAGGGTAGAAAAATCTTTTGGCCCAGATTTTCTAACCTATATGCTTGAAAGTGAACCACAAAGTTATAAAGAGGCCGTGAGCTCTTCAGAAGGACCTTTGTGGAAAGAGGCCATTAAAAGTGAGATTGATTCCATTTTACAAAATCACACTTGGGAATTAGTGGATCTTCCTCCGGGAAGCAAACCACTAGGATATAGGTGGATTTTTAAAAGGAAAATGAAGACGGATGGAACAATTGACAAGTATAAGGCAAGACTTGTAATTAAAGGTTACAAGCAAAAGGAAGGCCTTGATTACTTTGATACATATTCTCCGGTTACTAGAATAATATTCATAAGAATTGTACTTGCGATAGCCGCATTGCGGAATCTTGAAGTACATCAAATGGATGTTAAAACAGTCTTTCTAAATGGGGATTTAGAAAAGGAAATTTACATGGAGCAACCGAAAGGATTTTCTGCACCGGGGCAAGAAAATAAAGTGTGCAAGTTAGTAAAGTCATTGTATGGCTTGAAACAAGCACCAAAACAATGGCATCAAAAGTTTGATCAAGCTATGATGGAAAGTGGATTTAAAATAAATGAATGTAACAAATGTATCTATGTTAAAGACACGGGAAATGGCTACGTCATTTTGTGTCTTTATGTAGATGACATGGTTATCATAGGAAGCTGTGATAAAATGATAAAGTCCACTAAAGATATGTTGAACTCAAAGTTTGACATGAAAGATATGGGGTTAGTCGATGTAATCCTTAGAGTGAAAATTTCAAGAATATCAAATGGACTTACTTTAAGCCAGTCACATTATGTTGATAAGATTCTTGAGAAATTCAGCAAGGGTGACTTAGCTATTGCTAGAACCCCAATAGACATGAGTCAACATCTATCAAAGAATATAGGTGACGCAGTTTCTCAAGTTGAATACTCGAGAATCATTGGAAGTCTAATGTACTTGATGAGTTGTACTAGACCAGATATTGCTTACACGGTTAGCAAACTGAGTCGGTATACAATTAATCCTGGAGCGGAACATTGGAATGGTATAGTGAGAGTACTAAGGTACTTAAGATATACTCGAGATTATGCTTTACACTATGCTAAACATCCAGCGGTAATTGAAGGGTATAGCGATGCTAATTGGATATCCGATATAAAAGACTCAAGGTCTACGAGCGGATTTGTATTCACATTAGCAGGAGCAGCTATATCATGGAAATCTTCTAAACAAACGGTTATAGCTAGATCCACGATGGAATCTGAGTTTATAGCGTTAGATAAAAGTGGTGAAGAAGCCGAATGGCTACGCCAATTTATAGAAGATATTCCAAGATGGACAAAGCCCGTGTCATCAATATGTATACATTGTGATAGCCAATCAGCGATTGGACGGGCACACAATCATATGTATAATGGTAAGTCGAGACACATTCGTCGAAGACATAATACCATTAGACAACTACTCTCAACTGGCACAATATCCATTGACTATGTTAAGTCAAAGGAAAATTTAGCGGATCCGTTAACCAAAGGGTTAAATAGAGAGTTAGTTGAAAGCTCGACGAGGGGAATGAGACTTAAGCCTCTTAAAAGTTAAACACAGCGGAAACCCCAATCTAGATGACTGGAGATCCCGAGAACTAGATTCAATGGGACCACCTAACTGTTAAAAGACTTGTAGCGTCACTGTGGGGGAATCAACCCCAAGTCCATTCCTATTAGTGACATCCCGAAAGGACAAGGATAAGCTTATGGCTTTTAATGATTCTTACGCGTCGAAAATTCGAGCGGGGTAATATGGGTTACCTTTAAGAAATCACCTATGCGAGAGAGAAGTGGGGCCGCTTCGAGGAGAATTGTGTGAGGCTCAATTCTTAGACCCTCTCGCAGAACCAGGCGTATGTTCAGGGCCATGATTGAACATAGCTATGAGAATTGAAGTATGTTAGGACGATACTTGTGTCAAGCATATGATCGGCTACACAAAAAGCATAACGATTCAAGGACATCGCGTCTATCGATTTGCGAGTAGAGTAAATATGCTTGTACGAGCGAAGATTCAATGGGCATTCCCAATTCTTCGTATGCAAGTTTTTGTCTGCCGGGCTTTATCACCAATTCCGCATTATTCCTTCATGTGGGGGATTGTTGGAAAAAAGTGTGTTTTGAAGGAAATAATGAGTTATTTTCTTAATTAGTTATTTGTCAAAATGACAAATTGATTGTTAGATTGTGTTCTACTCCATGAGTACATTGAAATCATATATTCATTTGTCCAAAATGGTTGAGGGATGAATGAGATATTAAGGCTCAAAGTGAGTGGGTTGGAAATGGGAAAATGTGTTTATCCCACATTGAAAAAAGATGGAAAAGTGGCTTAGTTTATATACTTCTACACTTTAGTAGGGAGTAAGATTGTGGTACATAGAGGCTCTATCTCGCGCACAGGTGCGCAGGGGGGGTGCAAATCATGGACCAAAATAGGTTTCGGGCTATCGAACTCATGTGCATGCGCGTCCTGCAGACACGAATGTAGCTCCGAAATAGCCTGTCCGCAACTCATGTGCATGCGCGTCCTGCAGACACGAATGTAGCTCCGAAATAGCCTGTCCGCGAGAGCCCACTTTTTGCATTTTTTTTCCAAACCCACGAGGCTGCTAATGAGGCGGACACATGGACCTGACCCACGCGGCGCCCGGAATGCGTAAAGACCGCTTGAACCGAGGCGGCGGGCGCCCGCGCCCGAGGCGCTCTGTGAGGCGGGCGCCTGGGCTCCAGTAGCTGTACGCCAAAATTGATTTCACACTGCTTTGTAACAGTTCAAAAGGTTGTTAATGAGTGTGTAAATCAAACAGCTGTGTAACTGACCAAATGGATGTTATGAGCCAAATAATTATGCAATTTATTTCAATAATTGTATTGATTAAGGAAATTAAAACATGATTTTAATTTTCTGTTATCTCATTGGATTATATAAAGACAAGAACACAACAAGAGAAGAACACACAGATTTCCAGAAATCCTCTCCTCTCCATTTTGTTGCATATTGAATAAATCTTTCCCTTGGCCTCCTGCATATTGCATTTGTGGTGATATCGTCCAAGCATTTCCTATTGTGCAGTAACCATCCGGTCATTCCGTTTCATCCTGGGAGGCAATCGTCCCGAGTAATCTCAAGCACAACGTGGTGAGGGGGCGAAATTTGTCTTAAGGAGAGTGTGATTTCACACGACTCGGACTTCAACGACAAAGCCTTGTTCTTCTTTTTTTTATCTATTTGTTTTAAATTAGTTTTTTGTATTTTTCATTGATTTTTGTAATAGTTATTCCAACAGTTTTTTCTCGCGCGTTTAACTCACGGTTGTGTAACACTAGTTCTATATAACAATTCACAATGACCTTTGAAAAAATGGAAGAATTGAGCAAGAACTCCAATGTTGTTAACAATGATTGACTATATGTACTTATACAAAATAGATACAAAATAGAAAAGCACTTCGACATTTAACCATTCTACTTTTCTTATACTCCTATTTAAATTATCATATAATTTCAGCAATTTTAATAATTGTTTTTTAGATATCCACTCACTATCCCCAAAAGTTGGGATATTTAGTACATATTTTTAGCAATTTTAACCATTCTACTTTCATTTTTTTTTGGGTTAATGAGTGTGTATCAAAAATACAATGGTTAAAACTGCTAAAAATACTTAAAATTGAAGTTTAAGCAAATTACGATGCTTAAGAATGTCGATAGGCCAAATAAAAATAACAAACTAACCACTAATTTAAAGTAACAAGCTAATTTTCTTAACGACCTTAACAGACTTATACAACCAACATAACATTCAATTATTAACATACAACACCCTATGTATAATTTTGTGCAAAACTTAATTACATACAGCACCCTTTAACTTAATAAATACCTAGAAGTCTCATTGTCTTCCATTTTATTCTTAACCGAATACCTCTTCTTGGTGGTCGCGGATGAAAAGGAAGTTCATACCAAATAAACCGGCTATCAGGGCTTCAAACTTCCACTCCGTCCACTTTTGACAGAACTAAGTCGCCTAAGATGGTTTGCGTCGTGGGCATGGTATCGGAAGCCGCCCAGTGACGAAGTCAGAAATTTTTGGAATGGATTAAGTTTGCAAATTGGAATAACTATTATAACTGAGATACACAAGTTTTGTACACAAAGAGGTCAGAATAATAATTTAGTGGAAAATGTTCTCAAAATTGAGGGGGTCAAAATGTATATATTCATCATTTTTAGTAGTAAAATGTCATTTTTTTTTAAATTCGAAGGAAATTAAAGGGGGTCGAGTGACCCCATGACTTTCATGTGGCTTCGCCACTGAAGCCGCCCATAAAGCCTCAGATTGCTGAGTCTGTATCAACTTCCTTGTCAAATATAATTGTGTCATATCTTCATTGCCATCTAAAAGATGTTCAAGTTCATCCCTCACCTAACATTAGGTAAACGATTGCTCCATATTAACAAAAAAATGAAATCCAAATGTCAATGATAGCCTACCATCTCAACTGTAAATCCAATTGTATTAGGAATGATGCTTTCTCCACTTGAAATCCAGAACAAAAAAGTGAGTGGGCAGTTAAAATCTAAACGACTCCTCCAAACATTGCACTTCATCCGTCCCTAAATGAATGTCGATTTTCCATTTAAGGGACATTCTGAAAATACTTCCTATTTATAAATTTTAATGACAAATATGCATAAATACTGTTGAAATTACAAATCTCAACTATAATACCCATTCAAATCCATAATGTTCATAAAAATTTAAAAGCTTAAACTACAACCAAAGAGCTAGTTGTATAAATTGTCATGTATGGATTTATAAAACAAACACATTCATTAAGCATAAAAATGACAAATTCCTACCTACAAACCATCAGTTGTGTTATTGTGGTACTGAAAAGAACAAGCATCCATTATCCCAACGTACTTTAATCTCCTGCCCAACTTCAAGCCTCTTCCCTCTAATAATTTGACCCCATTTGCCAATAAGATTATAATAACTCCCACGCCACTTCAACTTCATTAGATATAGATCACCAGTATCTTCGTCTCGAGCATTCACATTTATTTGGTGCTCACTTCTTAATTGTTCTTTAGCTAATGGAGCCCAATACAAGAGGATATGATCTTCAACTGCTTTTCCAGGCAAAGTCAGGAATGGGTGGTTCGTATCCACGTCAGACAATGTCAGTGCCTTCTTAATAGGCCATAATTCCCCACCTGGTAGTGGAATCGGTGCTACAATTGTCCGTTCGTAGGGAACAGAGAAGTGTAAACATCCGTTCTCCCAACGTATCTTGATTTCTTTACCTGCACCAAGTCCTTTCCGTCGAATTATTTTTCCCCATTTCCCTATAAGGTTATAGTAATTTCCACGCCACCTCAATTTCATCACATATATGTCCCCTGTATCAATATCTCGTGCATTCAAATTAACTTGCTCTTCGATTCTCAAAAGTTCCCGTTGCTGGGGAGTCCAATGGACAAGAATATGCTCTTCAACTGACCGACGTGCCAAAGGTAGGAACGGATGATTGGTATCTACATCAGACAATGTCAGTACCTTCCTAATTGGCCAGTGGTTATGTGGCACCATTGGTGCAGCAACAATCTGCACAGGTGGTGGAGGTGCTGTAATAATATCCTGTTGTGGCACTGAAAAGTGTAAACGCCCATTAATCCAGCGTATTTTAATCTCCTTCCCAACATCAAGTCCTTTACTACGAACAATTCTTCCCCATTTTCCAATTAGATTGTAATAGCTCCCGCGCCATTTTAACTTCATCACATACACATCACCAGTGTCGTCATCTTGGGCATTAATGGTTACTTGCTCTCTGTTCTGCAATTGTTCCTGTTCTAACTGTGTCAGATGCACCAATATGTAGTTTTCAACTGATTGCCGAGGCAAAGTGAGGAATGGATGGGTGATATCAACATCGGATAGGGTGAGGGCCTTTCTTATGGGCCAATCATCTTGTCCTTGTATTGCAACATTTTGATGTCTACCACGCTTCATTCCTGAATACAGCCACAAGAAGTAAAAATCAACTGATCAAATAGATGCTGGTTTATTTCCATTTAACAAAACTCGAGTACTATAGAGGCTTAAAAGATGAAATGTCCTCAACAAGCAAACTGCGCAACTATCACCGCATTCACAGATAACTATCACCAGATGCTGTAACTCTAACAATAACTTCTTCGGTAAAAATGCCTAAGAAGTTCCTAACCTTCTCGTGTGGGACATGTGGGTTTCGACAGGAGATACTTGTTACATGCATGGAAAGTAACATACACATGAAATTCGTTTATTAGCAGAACACTTTTTCTTTCCTTTTCAACCAGTAACGCTCCACATATATTTCTAAATATTTCTCAATCTGCAATGGCATATAGTTTCAAGTCTATTTTCCCCAGTAAACTTCTTTTGTGATAATGAATCGCTTAAAAGTGGAAATCTATGTAAAAGATCAACTAATGCAATCTCCCAATGTTAAAACATCTATAACAACGAGATAACTTCTGAATCTCTAAGCATAATTTATAGTAGCCTTGAATGCAGATACGCTCTTTACCATTAATGAATAGAAGAATCAGTATTTGCAACTCGAGGTTAAAAAAGCTATTAATTTAATTTCATAAACTTGTCCAACCACATAAACACACATGTGAATTAGGCATGCTTCAAGTCAACACCATGCAAAACTCAGCAAAACAACCATTTAATTAGTCTGCGAAATGGAATACAAACAGCTTCCGCAAAATCTTCATGAGGCTTCGTCTCATAATAAGTGTCACGGTTTACTTGTCTATGTCTTTAAGGAATGTTCTTTACTAGTTTGTACATTGCTCGTACGATAAAATTGTACTAAAATTGTTTTCTTAATTAGAAATGCATCACTGATTCTAGTAAGGACCAAAAATAAAAGCGACACCTTAACGACTGAATGGGCTATAACTAAAATTGGCAGCCATTAATAGAAAATCATCAAAACACCAATAAAAAAACACAATCTTTTCTAGTAACGAAGAAAAACAAGCATTAAGCTTATAAGTATGAAAATTGATCAGAACTGATCGGTCGAACCCAATGCTTGACTTTCAAGTGTTAAAGCCATAAAATCAACGATAATGTAAAATGGATAACCCCTGATTGAAAAATATCGAGATCAATTACCTGTTTTTGCAATCCAATCAATCATCAATTGACGAAAGGGGGAAGAGTTGAATTGATCGAGGAGAGAAACAAACAAACCCTAGAATCAAATTGCCATTAAATTTGGGTTTTAGGGGTTGAAATTGGGAGAGGAAAATGTGAGTAGTTGGGGGCATGAAAATGGTGGGAAGGGGTTTTTGGGTAGATTTGGGGGAGAAGTGTGTGAAGGGGAGAGGTGGTGGTGGTGGTGGTGGTGGGGGTGGTGATTTTGGTGTGAGTGGGAAATGGGAGATTCGTGTGTGGTGCGTGTGAGAGAGAGAAATGAAATGTTATTTAACAATTTACTTATTACTCCCTCGCTCTCAACAAAATTGTGCTAACTTTTGGGGACAATTTGGTCAAACTCTTTTATAAATCATAAAAAAGGGCAATGACATTTTTGGCCCCAAAGTTTAGTGGTGTTGCTAAGATGGATCCCATTATATCACTAATTACAATATAGGGTCCAAAGTTCATAATTTTGTTAACGTTTTAGGGGTTTTAACCAATTCGTTAGAAAAATTCGTTAAATGATCAGATGTAAGTCACGTGTCACTTAACGGAGATTGTTTTTAAACACAAATTCTTTTGTTGTTGTTTTAATTCAAATTAAATGAAAATAAATTAATTATATGATCCCTCAAATGATTTATAACTTTATAAGATTTCAAAAATTTATGAATACATAATGTTTATTTAAGTCAATATTTGGTTTTTGATGTAGGATTTCGTAAGCTAGTGGTTAGTTTGATGTATTGATGTTTTCAAGTTTATTTTTTTATGATTTATATTTGTGGGAAGACGAAATAAAAAACAATTTCAATTTTAAGGTTTTTCTAGCAGATAATATATGATTTATTTAGAGATTAAATGCAGCAACACTACACATAAGCCGGAGGTTCTACCCAAACATAAAAAATACAAACTTGTTGAAATTCTCTGGAAAGTCAATATGCTTTCTCGTAAATGATCTCAGGCACATGAAGCACCATGTCGATACTAGTCTTACGCCAAAACACATTCAGAACAAGATCCTAGGGTACCTAGATGCTCCGCCAAGTAAAACTTAGCATATGCACGTTTATGGCGTTTAAAAAAACTGTAAGACGGTAAAATTGTCAACAGGGAGTTCATGAAGATTAGTACTAAATCAAATACAAAACAAACATTCTCAACAAGAAGAGAATTCAAGAGGCTCTCAACAAGGAGAAAAAAACAAAAGGCCTTCAACGACAAAGGAAAACAAACAAACATATAAAGAAAAAATCCAACAAATCAAAATTAAAAAAATATATATATGCAACGAAAATTTAAGGAAAAACAAAAAACAAGACAATTAATTGTAATCTCTATAGGTTGAGATTACAAGTAAAATGCGTTGTGTGAAAATTAATTATTACTGATAATGAAGAGGGAAAAATGGTCGGATACGACGTTTGAAAATTTAAACATATATAAAGAGGGAGAGATACATTGCGGTCAATTCCAAAGGGTTTGGGGGACTATGTATTTTCAGAAAATTTTGGGGAAAACCTGTTTCTCCATAAGTTATAAAAAGTCTTGTTTTTAAATATATCAACTTGGTGTTTTAAAGCCTAAACTCACTGTTTTAAAGTGGACTTTTTATAACTTATAGAGAAACAGGTTTTTCCTAAAACCTACTCATGTATTTTAATTGTATATCAGTCTCAATTTCTTATAATATGATCGTTTATCTCACCACTAAGGTTGTCTTTTGAATTTCCCGTTGGATCATCCATTTGTACAAAATTAATTTTGAATTGTTAAATTCACCCGAATTATGTACATTCAGACCAACTCGAATCCTCATGACCATAACTAATGCAATGCACGGGTTTAGGATACTGGTCCGTGTAGGTCTCGGGGGAAACGGGTTAATTTCAGTGTCCATCCCTGAGGTTTGGATAAGTCTCATTGTCTCCTTGAGATTTGAATTCATCTTAATAGCTAGTATTTTGACAATAATTTGACTATTTTACCCTCACTTAAATATAAATAGCCTTTATCTCTCATTAATAAATTAAATTAATAAATTAAATCACTGCAAAATCTCATATAATATCAAAAAAAAAAATTGAAATTTTTATGCGCACCAATCTTCTATATTAAGTAAATTAATAATTATCGATCAACTCTTTCTCAAATAATAATTATTTTTAGTTTACTCCACAAAATAATTATTATAGCTTTTGAAGAAATAACCATATAACCAACTTAATAAAGCATAAATTCAAATATTTTATGCTTATAAAATTAATATGTGATACTCCATCCGTCACAAAATAATATTAATTTAAAATTTTAACTTAAAATAATGTCTATTCACTTTGATATTTGATAACCACATAGCGATCTCGATAAAGTATAAATTCAAATAACCATATAGTGTGTAAAAATAAGTATTTATTTGGAATAATAATAAAATAAAAAAATATTGACATTATTTGGGACAAAGAGGCTATCAAATATGAAATTTAAGACTATAGTATTATTATTATTTGCATGATGATAAATATTTCTATATAAAATGCTATCTGAATTGCTCAAAAAAATTATTTGAATTTATACTTAATTAAGTTGGTTATATGATTATTTCTTAAAAAAATTATAATAAATATTTTTAGAGTTGAATGGTTATTAATTTATCAAATTATTTACAGTACATGCTTAAGTCGTTTAAATATAATACTTATATTTAAAATTATTTTGTGGTATTATGTAGGGGTGGCAAGTTGTACTCGTCCGTACCAACCAACTCGTATACCAATCCATATCAATTGTAAATGGTACAAAAAGTCGGTATACCGAACTCTTGGTACGGTAGTACCGTACCAATTATGTCTAATTGGTTGGTACATGATACGCAAAAGTGACTTCGGTTGGTATACCGGTGTCGAGTTTATTTATTAAAAATTATTATATATAATTATATATATAATAATATAACATAAAAAAATCTAAACCTAAAATATATTTTCAATTTAACAGCCGTGGCCCCTTTCGATGCCGATTTACGATCCAATTGCCGATTTGCGATCCAACATTCAATGCCGGCTCGCCTCCCGGCGCGCCTTCCGTCGCAGTATGCAGGCCAAGTTATTCCCACGGCACGCCTCCTCCTCTTCTAAAGGTAAGTTCTCTACTCTCGATTCTCAACTCTCAACCATCACATTCATGTATTGTTTAGGGTTTGATATTTGGTTTTTGTTTCGAATTTTTGGTTTTTTCTTACTTGGATTTACTGGTTTAGGGCTTGGATAGTTGGATTTACTGATTTTTGGGATTGGATTGGGGTAGAAACTGATTTCTCCGTTTCTCAGTTCCTCGGTCTCAACTTTTCTGTAAACATAAATGTATATTATTGGATTGTTATGTGTTAATTTCTATCAGTTATGATTGAAACTTGAAACGGGATGGAATCTTTCAATTCAAAGATCGCTACAGTTTCTTCTTCTCAATCGATTCCTCTATTTACAATTGCATTTTTTTTTTTGTGTATGTTTACATTTGGTATATTCGAATACCAACCGTACCAACCAAGTATCAACCGTACCATTAAACTTGGTATACCGACTTTTGTGATTGGTACTAGTACATATTTTCGTATGCCAATTCATACTTGGTTGGTACATGGTATACGTAAAATACAGTCGGTATACCAACCGACCCACCCCTAGTATTATGTAAGATTCTTTAGTAATTTATTTTAGGGCAAATTGCAATTTAGGGCCTGAAGTCTATATGGTCTTTCTAAAACGGACCCTGAACTTTTTTTTTGCCAAAATAGAGCCCCAAATGCAAAATTTACGCCAAATTGGGGTTTTTTGACGAAAACCGTCCAAAACCTCAGTTAAGTGCCCACGTGCCTCTCACGTGCAATTTTACCATGGGTATGTTCGTCCTTACATGTTAAAAAAACGAGAAGCCCTACATACGCTTACATCCTAGGCGCGAAAATCAGTTCCTCTTCCCTCCAAACATTAAGTAACAGCCTATATATATTGCCCCTTGACAGAAATAGAGAAAAAATTGGGGATTTCACGGTGAACTCGAATGAGATGTGCAGGTGTGGTCAGATGGCTCAAATCCAGACTTCATGGACTGAACGAAACCCGGGAAGAAGGTTTCTACAATGTTCAAACAAAGGGGTAAGTAAATTCAATTTGAAGAGTCCTAATTTTTTCGATTATATCTAAAAAAATATTTTTTTCTAATAAAATTCAGATCGAAGATTGTGGTATTTTGCTTGGTATGACTCAGAAATTTGCTCAAGATCAAAGAGTATCATACCTGGTTTGATTCGTAAGCGAAATCAAATGGAGGCTGAAATTGCAAGGTTGAAAAGAAGACATAAATTGTTGGTGATTTTGTTGATTTGCTCTTGGATTTCATATTTTCTTATGTAATATTGGTAGGTTATGGGTTTACTGTAATTGGGGCTTGGGGCTGTTGTAAGTGATTTAGTAGGGTTTATTTGGACAACTGTGGCCATGATTTATGTTCTTAAGCTAGTGAGATAGAAATGAATTGTAATGGTGTTTTGGCTTTTTGTAATGAACTACTGCCTTCATTTTGGCTATATGTAATGAAGTACTGCCCCAATATTGCTATGAAAAATAGTTGAAATTGTTGTGTTCATCGGTTCAAAAATGTTAAAGACCTTGTTTCAAGTGGGAAAAACATTTTCGGACGGAGGGAGTATTTAATGTCTAATTATCTCTATGCATTTCTAAACTTTGTTATTGATAGTATTCATTGTTCCAAGTGGGACAAACATTTTGGGACGGAGGGAGTATTTAAAGTCCAAATGGGACAAACATTTGGGACGGAGGGAGTATTTAAAATCAAAGTGGGACAAGCATTTTGGGACGGAGGGAGTAGTTAAAGTCAAAGTGGGACAAACATTTTGGGACGGAGGGAGTATTTAAAGTCAAAGTGGGACACACATTTTGGGACGGAGGGAGTATAACAAAAGCTTGTTGTGTTTATCAGTTCAAAATTGTTAAATGCAATTATCCAAACATAAGTAATGGAACAAGGTCCAATACACAAATTGATTTAACAAAAACTCATACATTGCTGCATTGCATCAAAAGATGTTCTGTTTACATCTAATGCCAAAAGAGCAGTCAACAACAAGTACCATAGACTATACAAGGTCTTTAAAGTTTCAACTACACAAGTCCCATTCAAATTAAAGTGGCAAAACAGAATAATATATCTAAAAAGGAATCTGATTTTGTCCAAAAGCACTAGGCCAAAAACTTGGCATACTTCAAATCAACTTCATAAATCACTTCTTCTTGCCATTTTCCTTTGCACACCATTTTTTTGCAGTCTCCCATAGATCCTTCCATGTGACAAACTTTTTCCACCTCTTTGAATGTAAGGCTGTGAACTGGTTGAGTGTTGAGTGTTGTTGCTGCTTGATCCATGCTCTCCACTAACTTGAATACTAGTAAACCTTTTGTCAACATTTCTGACAGCCATTCCAGCAGGTGAAGGTTGAGACAAGCTGAACTGAGTTGGTTGAGATGATAGAGCAGATAGAGCAAAAAATGGTGCAGGTTGTGTCATTGGAAGAGCAGGTACACTTTCTTCTTCTTCATCTTCATCATCTACTCCTAAGTTAATCACTCCTTCAACCTTCTTAAACTAAAAATCAACACAGTTGAGGTTTAAAACAAAGGAACATATAATAAGAAGACATCACATAAACTTTATTTTAGACATACTTAAGTACCTTGTTAGTTTGTTGAGGTGATCTTGGTGGATATTTATTTCTAGATTCTGTAGGTGGTAGTGGTGGTGGTGGATGACTTAATGGTGGAGGTGGTGGTGTAGGCTGAGTTAATGGTGGTGGTTGTGTAGAGATATCATGGACAGATGGATCTTCATTGTCAACAATTAATGTATGAGTAATTGTTCTTATCCTTTTTCCCTTAAAGTTGGGCCCATTCTGGATTGTTGGAACTCTGACTTGTGAAGGTGGTCCTTCATTTCTTCTTTCTTCTTCTACCTGCACACATCAGTTAATGAACAAACAAGTATCAAACTCAGAGGAAATCAATGCATACAAATATAACATCAAAATTAGAAAATAACACTTACAACAGCTGGTTGTCTAGATGGACATTTGCTTTGTTGTGTCCTTTAACCCTGCAGATACTGCATTTGCTCTTCTTTATTGTACCTTCTTGCACTTGTCACCAAAAAAAATTAATGCAGTCAAATATAACATAAAAAATAGAAAATAACACTACCATTAGTTAACATTTATGCAGTTGTGAATTTACTAACAGTCTGAGGACATTTTGCTTTGTTGTGGCCAAACACTTTGCACACATTACACTTGATAGTCCTCTGGTAGTCACTCTTCCTTAGCCTTTGAGTACCTTGATTTATGAGGTCAATTTCTTCTCCACCTCCTTGTCCTTGTTGTGGCTGTGCCTCAGGCTGTGGTTGTGCTCCTTCTTCACCTCCTTGACCTTGTTGTAATCTTTTATTTGTCCTCTTCCTTAACTTTTTCGGTCTACCAGGCTGAACTCTTTTGCTTTTGGGAGGATAAACATGAGGCAACCCAGTTTTTGGCCACATATCAGGCCCATCCATAGGATTTATCAAGAAAGAATAAACCTTTTTGTATGTATCAACACTATAGTAGGCATCCACATAGTTCTCAGCATCTGTCTGTTTCAAAAACATACAAGATATTGCATGGTTGCATGGAATGCCACATAATTCCCACTTTCTACAAGTACAAGTTCTCATAACAAGATTAACCGAATATTGACTGCCACTCATGGTAGTGACTTGAAATTTCCCACCCCCTTCATGTTCTGGAATGCACTGATTTACCGATTTTTTTTCTCTTCTAAAGCTCCTTGTGAATCTTAGGACACAATTTTAATCTACCCCATTTATTTGCAGCAATTTCTCAATTTTCTTCTAACCTTGTCATTATCATGTTCCTAATGGTCTCTAGGCATGCAAGAATTGGCTTGTCTCTGGCTTCCAAAATGAAGCTATTAAAGCTCTCTGCCAAGTTGTTCAACAGAATATCACACTTGCTATTTGTTATAAAGTGAGACCTAGACCATTGTTCTGTCTGCAAACCAGTTGAAACAGTCTGTTATGTGCAGCAATGGTGTCCATACTTGCCTTAAAGCTGGACATAGTTGTAGCACTTGCAGCATTCTTGTAACGACCCGAGCCCGAAGCCCAAAGCCCGATCCGCTACGCAGGCACCACACACTGACCCACTAAGCATCTCCTCAATTGGGTCAACCACAACCCATCACAGGCCTCCAAAACTCCAATTGATGATTTTATGCTTAGTAGTTGTGTATGGGCCTTCTATATATCACACTAAATTCCCACATATTTTCAATGTGGGATGGGGATATCACAATTCCACAATTGATCTCTGTAAGTTAACCCTCTAAACCCTGCTGTTCTCATGTTTCCAAGCATATGCATTACACAAAATTTGTGTTCTGCATTTGGCATGAAAGTACTCACTGCATCAATCAAGCCCTTCTGCTTGTCAGACATAATCATATATTCTGAATCATCCCTTACTTCAAGATCATCAATCATCAACATTATAAACCAATTCCATGTTTCCCTAGTCTCAACTTCAACAATTGCATAGCAAAAAGGATACCAGATGTTATTTGGATCAATACCACAAGCTGCCAAAAGTTGTCCTCCATACTCTCCTTTAAGGAAACAACCATCCAGGCATATCACCTTTCTACAATGCTTGAAACCCTCTTTCAATCCTGCCAAGCAAACATAAAACCTTTGAAATGTAGGTCTACCCTCCAACACACTCCCTTCCTCAGTTGTCATGAAAACTGAACTACCAGAATTTCTTTCTCTCAACTCATGAGCATAATTTCATAAATGCTCATATTGTTCAGCAACACTTCCCTCAATCAATTCAAATGCCTTTCTCTTAGTTCTATAAGCCTGATTCATTGATATATTGGCATTGTACTTCTGCATCACTGTATTCTTGAAAGCTTTAGCAGGCTGGGTGGGGTTTGATCTCCAATCATTCACATGTTGGGAAGCTAACCATTTTGGTTTGACATGGTGATTCTTGTAATGAATTCCACAAGTGTGATTATTGTTAAGTGTCTTAATTACCAGGTTTGATTCTGTCTGGCACTTAGAAGCAAACAATAACCACGGGCATGGATCCTTACATTTGGCCCTAACCCTTGCCTTGATTTGCTTAATGAAATACTCATCAATAGCATGCTTCCTAACAGCTTCTACCAACTACATACCTAACTCAAACACAGGTTTCTTCATATCAACTTTGGGATTGAACACTCTTCTAATACCCCTATTCACTTGTTCTTCATCCTCACTTGTGTACTCCTTCAAGCCATCATCAGAATCATAATTAGGTTGCATATTTCTTCCCTTAACCTTTGCACCATAATCCCATTCAACTAGCTTGCCTTTTTCTTTTGCCTCAGACGTCTTTTTATTTTCACTAGTGCTAGAACCCTCAATTTCAATACCCATGTCATCATCTGCACTCTCATACTCAATATCATGTAGGACATCATTCTCACCTATTCCATTACCCTCCTCATTACCTAAGTGCTGATTATCATTGCCAGGCCTCCTATCCTCCTCTCCCATTATCTCCTTTCCTTTTTGATGTGTGTCCCCTAAATTCACAAACAATTCTACATGCCTACATTTAGCAGAAGTAAGCATTTCAATATCACAAGCATCTCTATCATTTTCAATCAATCTCAGATTCCTATTAGCATACCCAGGTACCCTTTGGTACAATGTATACTTATCACTTAATACCCCAGCTTCCTGAACAACTAATTTAAGCTCAACCACTGACACACAGTCTACATCAAAATAATCAAACCATGTCACATCTCCACCTTTATAAACATTATCATTATCATTATCATTAGGAAGTAACCCCCATGAAAAAGTTTTATAGAGAAAAGTGAGGGAGAATCTGCACACAAAAAAGATACAAACAAAACATGGACAAAGAAAAAGGTTACTTTAGAGTAAAATATACAAAATGTAGATGAATAGATACAAAATAGCATGGGACCAACACCTTCAGGTCAAAATTCAGGGACCATGACACACAATGCACAGAAAAATATCTCAACTTTAACAAAATAGAGGACCACTACGAATATACAACTAAAAAGCCCCATTACAAAACAATTACAGACTAATTTAAACAGCACTTACAAACCAACACATAAAAGTCAACAAAAATTGGATTTTTATAACAATACTTATGGAAAATCAGATAAACAATTCAAAATAAGACAAAAAGGAGTGAAACTAAGATTTTAGAACAAGCTAAACCTAGTACAGTAGTTATAAATCAAACAAAACATTTTCTAGTTTAACTAATATAAATTTTTTATACATCAACACAAAATTAACAATTAAGGTGCATACTTACCATAATCTGGTGTTGTAGGATAAAGGCAACCCCTCTTCTTACTCTTCGACCAAGTCATTTTCAACTCCTTCAAGAATCGTTCCTTCAATCGCCTCTTTGTTGCAAATTATGTTTGAACCGATTTGAACCTAGCCCTAATTTTGGCTTTACATGACTTCTCAAAGTCGTAATCTCTCAAAATCAAGCGTATGTAGGGCTTCACGTTTTTTAACATGTAAGGACGAAAATACCCACGGTAAAATTGCACGTGAGAGGCACGTGGACACTTAACTGAGGTTTTGGACGGTTTCCATCAAAAAGCCCTAATTTGGCATAAATTTTGCATTTGGAGTCTTGTTTTGGCCAAAAAAAAAGTTTAGGGACCCTATAGACTTCAGGCCCTAAATTGCAATTTGCCCTTTAGAGATAAAGACAATGAAAGTGGGGGTAAAATAGTTAATTTATTAAAAAAAAGGTGGTCAATGATACAAATTCAAACCTCAAGGGGACACTGAGAATTATCCAAACCTCATGGGTGGGGCATTGAAATTAACCCCGGGGAAAACCCAAAATCTGACCTGTATAACTTAATTGGGGGCGCGCGTAAATCTACTTCAAATTAGGGTTTATATTGTTCTTGGCACGGCTTGGCACTCTACCTTATTCACTCTCGCTCCATTTCTCTCTTGTTATCGAAATCGAATCGCAGCGTTGTAAGCTCTCTCCAATATCTTTCATTTTCATCTCTTATATGTTAAAATTAGCCAAAACCAGGGTTCATTTTTTCTGTAATTAACACTCTATACATTCCGCAGGAAATCAACAACAATGGCGTCGTCAACTGTACCTCAAGCATCATCCTTAAAGAGGCGAGATTCTTCGCTAACCAAGGAATCAGATCAATTGACTATAACACCATTAGGTGCTGGTAGCGAAGTTGGTCGATCCTGTGTTTACATGACTTACAAAGGCAAAACTGTTATGGTACTAATTACTCTCTCACATTAATTCCCGTTTATTTTGATTTTTATCGCTCTTTTTATTGGCAAATGTATACCCACTCGGTTCCGAGTTAAGAGTTTGATCATTTGGATGATAATTAGGGTATTTATAGCTGCCCTCTGAAGTAGTTTCTGTAACAAAATTATGTTTTGTAGATACTAGTTTATTTTTGTAAGAGAGGGGTGAGAAGTGAATTTGGTGAGAATCCTATTCTTTAAAATTTGAAAACCACACCCATTTGAACGGGAGGAGGCAAGAAGGAACTACTGAATAGAATGGGGGGAGTAACAGTTATGTATTGCATTTCTAATCAAAAAATGTTTTTCCTTGACAAACCATGATCACTTTAATGACGGACAATTACTCTATATTATTGGATATCTGTATACATTGTTTCTTGATTTCAAGTAACTTTTTTGAGAATAACTTGTACTGTAAATATGCAGTGTTTGTATCTTTTCGATTAAGTTTCACAGTTGTTCTGATTTTTCTCCATGCTATTATTTTTTTGTAATTATCATTACTTATTTGTTTGCAGTTTGACTGTGGAATCCACCCTGCTTACTCGGGTATGGCTGCTTTGCCATATTTTGATGAAATTGACCCGTCCACTATTGATGTCCTTCTAATTACTCAGTAAGCTATCCTGGTACATCCTTATGCCACTGGATATATTTATATTTCTTATGCTGATTGGCAATGTGTGTCGATTAGGAAAGGATTTTTTGTCCTGGAATCTTGAGAGTTGTTTGAACTAAAGATATCTATTAGGACTAAATGAGAAAAATATAAAAAATCACTAAATTGACATCTTTTTAGGGAGAACAATATTTGATTATTTCAGTATTATGGCCATTTAAGCATTTGGATGTAGTGCATTCTTTTGAGTTCAGTAGTCTGAGATCAATACTTCTGAATTATGAGAAGGGAAAGAAAATGAAGTCGAAGGTAGCATGTTTTCATCCTGGATTAAACCATCAATCCTGGTTGTTGGTGGGCTAGACTTAGTTGAGGTGGTTGAACGCTTGAACTTTGTAAAACATTTTTTTAATGTTACTTTAGGCACCTGAGGGACCGGTACTTGAACAGAAATAATTTGGATGTTTTGCTTCAAAAGAACGCCAAGTGAAGGATTAATTCGTGAAGGCTTACAATTTACAATAGAAGTAAAAAAAGAAAAGAAAAAGGAAAAGCATATCTACCGTGAAGTTTGAAGTTACCTCTGTCCAAATATTTTTCTTTCCCTTCATCTTTTAGATGACACGAGCTTCTTTTGAAACACTGCTGCATAAGGATGTTATGTAAGACCCTCCTATGTATTTGCTTCAACCTGTCTGACATCCAACTGTAGCTCACAGACCTATTGTAGATCCATGATGCTCGTATAACACGTAGTCTGAGTCACTTTGAGGGCATACATTTCAGCATGTAATGTTAAATCAATGTGAACTTTCAACCTTCATATGTCACAGTCCCAATGATTTCTTGGCATACCGGAAATTTTACCTTCTCATCATAAACCCCAAGATTTTCCTCATGTTCGTAAGTTTTACACGGAATGAGGGGTGGCTCAAATTCATTGGATAGTGTACTCTTTATCTTTTTATACATTTTTATGTTATGTATTATATTTATGTATTCTGGTATCAAAGCGAATTTAGTTGGAAAAGTTGCATTCTTGTTATGAAACTCCATACAAGTTCTTACTTTTACTTGGCTTTGCCTCTGCTCATTATATTGGAACATTTACTTGCAGCTTTCACTTGGATCATGCTGCATCCCTTCCGTATTTTCTGGAAAAGGTTTGTTAACTTTTATGAGTTTTCCATTATTTGTTTTCCCTGTCCGTTGACATGCTTTCGGAGAGAGTCAGAGGTTATGATTTGAGGCTAAGTAATTATTATTTGTAATTTCCAGACAACATTCAAAGGGAGAGTTTTTCATGACTCACGCAACTAAGGCTATCTACAAATTGCTTTTGTCGGATTATGTGAAAGTGAGCAAAGTTTCAGTTGAAGACATGTTATTTGATGAACAAGACATTCTTCGTTCCATGGACAAAATTGAGGTAGGTTTAGCTACTGTGATATGTTGTTAACTGCATCCCTTTCGTATGCTTCCCTCCGTCATTTGTATTCAAATAAGCTTGATTATATTCTGCATTGCATAACTGTTGTCCAAAATGACTCTGAAATTGTATTTCTAGTAAAAGAAAGCAATGTAAAATGAACAATTTTTTTTACCCCTTCCACCATCTCCCATCACACTACATTGATGCGAGGAATGTGCTTAAAGCTTTGAAGTTTTATTTTTAAGTTGTGCTTTCATTACATTGGATGCCGATTGATCCGGTTCGAGACGGGTAGGACCATAAAGGTGGCATAGCTCACCCTACTAAGTTTTAATGTTGTTACATTCTCAGGGCTCAACCAAAACCTATGGTTAAGATAGAACACCCCTCACTAGGTGATTAGATGCCTTTTTTTTCTAATGGTTAAACGGCCATTATAGTTATGATTTGATTGAAGTTGACTGATTTGTTTCCTCAGGATAGTAGAATCACTAACCTTGACTTGGAAAAAAAAGTTTCAGTTTTATCTGGCATGTCCAAGTGTCCCCCCCCCCCTTGAAATCTTGTGTTTGAGAAATGATTACTTATAAGATAAATGCTAAGCTACTATGAATATTAAATATAGTATCCTGTACCTGTCACATTTTGGCTCCAGAAAGTCGCAGCACTAAGCTGTCCTGCCTTATGAGGTTTAGGAATGTAAGGCATATACTCCCTCTATTCCAAAAATTAGAGTCGTATTTGACAACTCAAAAATTTTAAGAACGTAGGCTGCTTGCTTGCACCTTCTTGGAATTGCACTTAAATTATAACCTTCTAGAAACATGACTCTCCCCCCTCCCTCAAAGAGAGAGAGAAAGAAAAAGTTTAAAATAATACTCTTTTTTTTGGGTCAAGAAAGAAAAAGAAAATGCAGCTCTCCTTTAGGGATGGAGGGAGTAGTTTATTGAAGCAGCTCTTTATGCCAGGAGAGAGAGAAAGAGGGGGGGGGGGGAACTCTAGACTCCTTCACTGGAATAACTCATAGCTCTTAATGGTGCTTGTGTATCTATTCTTGAGTGAATAATTGCTTGCAGAATATTGTAAGAAAGCTTCCTTTTATTCGTGGTGCAAAGGGATCTTTACCTTTCTTGATTGTTGGAAGTGGTTATTGTGTCGAAACCTGCCCTGATGCTAGCTACGTTATATTCGTATATAAAATACTACAATCTTGACACTTCAAATCTTTTATTACAATTTAATTGGCAGATAAAAATTGCAGTTGGCAATATGCAGCCAACCTCACCTTAACTGAAATCCACAGTGTACACGCTTTTTGATTATTAGTATAATCTGGTGTTCGGTAGAGAACCTGAATAAATCACACCCAACCCATTAAACCTCGAAGCAGTGGATGTTGAGTTTTGTCTCTCTCTTTCTCTATCTCTCTATCTACTCACTCTGACATGATTTTTGAAGAATATATTTAGGGTTCACGAAGTTTACTTAATTGGCCTTGCGCCTTTGGACGTCTTAACCTATCCTCTTTAACCTTTTTCTAACTACTTAAAAGTGAAAATGTAGAGTATTATCATGCTCTGGCCTTGTATCAGCATATGATAAACTAATAACTTAGTCCCCCAACAACTACCCTAATGGTGAGGGAGTAATCAGTATATTTATTTTACCTTAACATCTCCTTTGTTTGTATTTTTTTATTTTTTTTTGGGGTGGGGGCAGTTCAACAAAATATGGAGAAAGGGATAACGTAAGCTTACAGTGTAAAACTGGCATGCATGCATTTGACATTTGTTGATTCTCAGATTTTCCTACAATCTACAGTTAGTTTGATCTGATTGGCTTGGGTTTCTCTGTTAGATTGACATGCCTAATTGACTTTTCCAATAAGAGGTGGAGAGAAACGGGTGGGTGGGGTTTAATTTCAACTTTCAACGACGATCCATAATTATTTCATTGAGTTGATCGGCCAGTGTTGACCTTTATACTTGCTCCCTCTGTCCTAAAATGAATGTCCGAATTTATTTCAATTTTGCTCTTGTTTACGAGTAAATTTAAATCTTTTTTGGACATTCATTTTGGGACGAAGGGAGTATTATTTTTAGAGTATGTGTTGCCTGCCTTCTGATCATCAACCCTCTGCAGGTTATTGACTTCCATCAAACATTAGAAGTAAACGGTATCCGATTTTGGTGTTACACTGCGGGCCATGTCCTTGGTGCAGCCATGTTCATGGTTGACATTGCTGGCGTACGTGTCCTCTACACCGGTGATTACTCGCGTGAGGAAGACCGGCATCTTCGTGCAGCCGAGCTCCCACAATTCTCCCCAGACATATGCATTATCGAATCCACATACGGTGTTCAACTCCACCAATCAAGACATGTTCGAGAAAAACGTTTCACAGATGTTATCCACTCCACCATTTCCCAAGGGGGACGTGTCCTGATTCCAGCCTTTGCCCTTGGTCGTGCACAAGAACTCCTTTTAATTCTTGATGAGTATTGGTCAACCCACCCCGAGCTACATAATGTTCCCATATATTATGCTTCACCCCTCGCAAAAAGGTGCATGGCTGTCTATCAAACTTACATAAATGCTATGAACGAGAGAATCCGAAATCAGTTTGCCAATTCCAATCCGTTTGATTTCAAGCACATATCACCTCTGAAGAGCATCGAAGAATTTAATGATGTGGGCCCATCTGTAGTTATGGCAAGCCCCGGTAGCCTTCAAAGTGGGTTATCTAGGCAGCTGTTTGATAAGTGGTGTGCTGAGAAGAAAAATGCTTGCGTCATACCTGGGTATGTCGTGGAAGGGACATTGGCAAAGACTATCATTAATGAACCGAAAGAAGTTACTCTCATGAATGGTCTGTCCGCTCCACTCAATATGCAGGTTCATTATATTTCCTTCTCCGCTCACGCAGATTTTGCTCAAACTAGTACGTTCTTGGAAGAACTTATGCCCCCCAACATTATTCTTGTCCATGGAGAAGCCAATGAAATGGGGAGACTTAAACAAAAGCTCCTCACTCAGTTTGCTGATCGAAACACCAAGATCATCACCCCTAAGAACTGCCAGTCTGTTGAAATGTACTTCAACTCCGAAAAAATGGCAAAAACCATCGGAAAGTTGGCCGAAAAAACCCCTGAAGCAGGTGAAAGTGTTAGCGGTTTACTAGTAAAGAAAGGCTTCTCGTATCAGATAATTGCACCCGATGATCTTCACGTCTTCTCACAACTGTCCACCGCGAACGTCACACAGAGGATCACTATCCCATACTCCGGCGCCTTTGGCGTAATAAAACACAGACTGAAACAGATATACGAAAGCGTCGAATCTTCAACTGACGAGGAGCTGGGGGTCCCCACTTTACGAGTACACGGCCAAGTTACGGTGAAGCAAGATTCGGAGAATCATCTCTCTCTACACTGGACAGCGGACCCAATCAGTGACATGGTATCAGACTCAATTATGGCTCTAGTTTTGAATGTCAGTAGGGAAATGCCTCACGTGGTTGTGGAATCGGAGGCTGAAAAAGATGAAGCTGAAGAGGAGAAGAAGGGGGAAAAATAATTCACGCCCTTCTTGTCTCTCTTTTTGGGAATGTCAAATATGGGGAGAAGGGGAAACTGGTGATTAGCGTTGATGAAAATGTTGCATATCTTGATAAAGCAAGTGGGGAAGTGGAAAGTGAAAATGAAGGGCTTAAGGAACGGGTGAAAACTGCGTTTAGAAGGATTCAGACTGCTGTGAAGCCGATTCCTCTATCTGCATCGTAACTTTGTCTCCATCCGAGCCATTTTAACTCAGAAACTGCAGTTTTCTTGTCTCCAACTCTCCATCTGAGCCATTTTAACTCAGAAATTGCAGTTTTCTATGCTAATTTTGGGTGTTTGATTGTACTTGTATGTTATGTAGAATGAACTAATGTAAACAGTGTAGTTCTTGGTGCCGAACTGAATTTTACGTGTTGCAGCTTCTTTTCTGGATATATTGCCCAATCCTACATATTTTGATATTATCTTCCTTGTTTGATTTGTACATCATCGTCTTTTTATGTTTAGATGAGTATGGGATGGCAAAAATTCGAACCCGCCCAGGGTTTTTTCAAAATTCGACGGGTTTGGGACGGGTTTGAAATTTTCATAAATCCTCCCCGTTTAACCCAATGATATACTCCCTACATCCCCCCGATCTTAAAAAACTTTCCATTTTGGGCGTCCCGCCGATCTTAAGAATTCCAAAAATGGAAAGTTTTTATTAATTTTATATTTAATGGGATCCACATGTCGTACTCACAATAACAATCCACTCACTATTCATCCCACTCATTCTCTCTCCTATTTAATTTTTCACACTCACAACACTTCTTCCACTCATTCTCTCTCCTAATACTATAATAATATTCCTTAATCCCCGTGCCATTTCAATTTTTCTTAAGACTTATGGGACGGAGGGAGTATAACTTTATTTAAATAGTATTTTAAATATTAATTTATTTATATATACCTATAAATTATGTTAGATAATGTAATCTATGTATATGTATATAAAATATTATTAGTTTTTATCTTATTATTAATATAAAAAATAAAAAAATATTAGCATTATATAATGAAAGCCAAAAACTTATAAAAACGCGTTTTTTGTTAACTTAACAAAAAAACGTGTTTTCTATCTAACGGACTCACCATCGTCGACCTCCATACGCAAAGAGACTTCACCATCGTCTTCTCCGGCAACCCAAGCTTCTCCAACCTAAGCTCTCCCTCACCAGCCAAACCTGCAATTAACACCTTCCTCACAACCACCATTAACCGGCGACCTCCAATCACCCAACCTGAACAACCGGCGACCTCACCCTTCTTCTCCGATCCCCAAACCAACCGGTGACCTTCAATTCCCTTCAATCACCAATTGCCGGATCCTAATCGCCTTCTTCCTCAGCAATCGCCGGCGACCACCATTCCATTCCTCTGTCAAAATCCAATTAACGATTAGAGAGAGAGATTGATTTGCGTTCAACACAATTGCAATTGCCGTCTTTCTCATTTGCGTTTAGAGAGAGAGAGAGAGAGATTAAATTGCGTTTAGTGAGAGAGAGTTCTGATTGTGCGTCGTCGTTGAAGAAGAAGGACGAAGGACGAAGGGGTTAAAATTGCAATTGCCGGTCTTCCTCTGTTGATTTTTGAGTATAAAATGTGCCCGTTCCAGTTCAAACTAATGCCAGTTTTTGTTTTTTTGAGTGCCCGTTAGTGTATAATCAAGTGCCCGTTGGTGTATAATCAAGTGCCAGTCCATGTATTTTGGAGTGCCAGTTAGTGTATAATAGAGTGTCAGTAAGTGTGTAACTGAGTGTCAATGTATTTTTTGAATGCCAGTTCTTGTAATTTTGAATGCCACCATGTTTTTTGAATGCCAGCTCATGTTTTTTGAATATCAAAGAAAATAATTATAAGTGTTTTTGAGTGCCGGTATATGCATTTTTGAGTGCCAAGAATGTGTTTTCAAATGTCACCCATGTATTTTTGAATGCCAGTGCTTATATTTTTGAAGAGATGCCGCCATGTATTTAAAAGTGCCCGTGTAAAAGTGTCGGTTTCATGTTTATAAAATGCCGCATGAAATCACCGGTCATTTGTAATATTAACACCGGCATTTATCATGGTTGCCGGCAATTACAAAAATGCCACCGTTTATTTTGAACATGGTTGCCAGTAATTACAAAATTGCCACCGTTCATTTTGAAAACACGTTTTTCCTTATCTTAAGAAAAAACTAGTTTTTTATAAGACCAACTCATAATGAAATGGTAAAAAAAAAAAAATTAGATGTTTTGATTTGAACTAAATGGGACCGCACGGGTTCAGGTTTTAGCTTAACCGGTGCTGAACGGGTTCGGGATAAGATGCAAAACAGAGTGGAAAAAACTCAATAAGTGCAGAGTGGAAAATATAAAAATAGTCTACCACAGTCCCTGTTCCAAGGCTCCCTGAGCGCAACCAGTAAGAAGAGAAACCACAGTAAATTTAGGGTTTAGGGCTTTACTCTTACTCCTTCAATTTGCATTTGACGAAACATGGTCAGTGCCTCATCCACGCTATTAAACTGTACATACCCATTAATCATAGACGTACATAGAACAATATCCTTAATTAACAAGACTTCTGTCAAACAATACTCTAGCTTCTTCCAACCGACCACAATTCACATAACCTGACACAATGCTTGTTCAGCAAATCACATTTTTCCTCGGCATACCATTAAAAATTTGTCTTGTTACATCTAAACATCCACATTTAGAATACATATCCAACAAAGCATTTAGAATACATATCCAACTGACCACAATTCACATAACCTGACACAATACTTGCCCAACAAATCATATTATAAACTGAGAATTTTATTTCACATTAATGTTTTATAGGTTTTCACAGTTGTTCATCCTATGAATTGTTTGTGAAATGACTGTGATGTGTATTTTACAGTTATTTTGGTTAGAGTTTGGTGAACAACTAATATTTCTCATGAAATTTGGACACAAATTTTGGTGTAAATAACTGTGAATTCTATTTCACGGTTATTTAAATAACTATGAAATAGAATTGGTTTATGTTATAACTGTGTTGGTTTATGTTATAAACTGATAATTCTATTTTATATTAATGTTTTATAGACTTTTACAGTTGTTCATCCTCATGCATTGTTTGTGAAATAACTGTGATGTGTATTTCATAGTTATTTTGCTTAAACAACTATTAAAATTTTGAACTGTGATGTGTATTTCATAGTTATTTTGGTTAGAGTTTGGTGAACAACTAATATTTCTATTGAAACTTGGACACAAGTTTTTGTGTAAATAACTGTGAATTCTATTTCACAGTTATTTAAATAACTGTGAAATAGAATTGGTTTATGTTATAATTGTGTTGGTTTATGTTATAGCTGTGTTGGTTTATGTTATAAACTAAGAATTCTATTTCACATTAATGCTTTATAGATTTTCACAGTTGTTCATGATTAGAGTTGGTTTATGTTATAAATGTGTTGTAAATTTCTCAATTATTTATGTCATTCTTTTAAAACAACTGTAGGGCAAATTTCACAGTTGTTGGTGTTTTTATTAACTGAAAAAAAAGGAATAGGGAGAAAGAGGGAGGGAGAATCCATAGGGAGTGCAAAGCAGCGGATCATAATTTTCACCCATCAAGCGCATAAGGCGCTGGTACGTGCGGGAATTGCAGTTAGGGGTATTTTTGTCCACATTATTAGTAGGAACTTATTGGCGAGTTTTGAAAATATCCGTATTTATTGGTCGATTTCATTTGGCTGAGGGGTTTATTGGTAAAAGCCCCAAAAAATAATTATTATAGTTTTTGAAGAAATAACCATATAACCAACTTAACAAAGCATAAAATCAAATATTTTATGCTTAAAAAATTAATATATGATACTCCTTCCATCACAAAATAATATTAATTTAAAAATTTAACTTAAAATAATGTCTATTCACTTTGATATTTGATAACCACATAGCGATCTCGATAAAGTATAAATTCAAATAACCATATAGTGTGTAAAAATAAGCATTTATTTGGAATAATAATAAAATAAAAAAATATTGACATTATTTGGTAATTGGTACAAAGAGGCTATATCAAATATGAAAATTTAAGACTATAGTATTATAATTATTTGCATGATGATAAATATTATGATTAATATTTCTATATAAAATGCTATCTGAATTGCTAAAAAAAAAATTATTTGAATTAATACTTAATTAAAGACAATGAAAGTGGGGGTAAAATAGTTAATTTATTATAAAAAAGGTGGTCATTGATACAAATTCAAACCTCAAGGGGACACTGAGAATTATCCAAACCTCGTGGGAGAGGAATATTAGACAATTTTTTATGGTGGAAAAGCTGAAAAAATTATTTTTTGGAAACAAGTGTTTGAACACGGTGTTTGTTTTTTGACAGACACAAGATTACATGAGAAAAAACTAGACGTTTCCCGGCAATTGAACCACTGATGAAGCCTCGACTTTTGGGTGTCTAAATGGTTGAGAATATCTGGCTTGATATTGGTTTGTACCTAGAACACAACAACAACAATAAGCACCGTTAAGGTCAAAGTCGGGGTTTAATCCAGCTCAGACCCTCGGGTGTGAGAGTAAGATCTCTTGAGGGTTTATAACAGAGAAATAAGACTTGAAATGTCTTGAGTGAGTTGTGTGTTTAGGGTTTAGACAATGAGTCTTACAAATATAGATTTTGCACTTACCTTGTCCATAGGGACAAAGGTTGATATTTATAGTAAGTGGGAGGTTCTCGCTGACGTCAGCCCTAAGGATATCTTTGTCTTTGATCTAGGACACGTGTTCGCGCCTAGTTGGCTCTGTTAGTAAAGTGAGATTTGTTGCAGAGGGATGTCGCTGAGAGGACATGTATAGAGGATAGTTAGCGCGGCGCCTTAATGGCATAGTGGGTGCCTGAGCCACCATTCAATGCGACGGGAATAAGCCGGCTTGTTGGTGTCAGAGCCAGTACGGAATCTTGCTCTACAAGCTTTGGCTTTAAGCGGGAGTCTGGTGAGATAATCGAAAGTCTGGTATGAGACCACGGTCAACATCTTTGGATTGGTCAACAATATTGACGCGGGCACGGATCTTGCGGTCATAGCTTCCGCGTTCACCTTACTGATGGTCTAGCTGTCCGCGGTCATCTTACTGACAGTCTAGGAATCTCGCGGTCACCTTACTCTAGCAGTCTAAGGGGATGCCACGTCATATATGGCCTTTAGACCAGATCGAGCTTTGGGCCCGGTCTAAAAGGTCCGGGCTCATCAGTGGCCCCTAGCTTCGAGCGAGGGATTATTTATGGTCTGAGCAAGAAGCTATATATTCGATGCTCGGTATGCGGTCAGATCGCTTTTGCGGTTACAAGTGTTGTGTTTTTTCGCTGGTCTTTGCTTAGACTCCCTTGCGTGTGGCACATGTGAGGAGCACGTGAGGGGAGTTTGGTGGAAGTTGGTAGAAGCTTTGGTCTGCTTCTAGGTTCAAGGGGGCCCCTTGACTGTCGAAGCGAGGTACGGAGGAGACGTGTCTGAATGTCAAGAGGCGCCATAAATGCCAACTGCCAATAATTTGAAATTTAAAACTATGGCGTCGGTTCGTGATTCGAGGGGAACAATTTGTGGGCTATTTAATATGGGTCAGCCCGTATAGGTAGGCCTATAAATACCAAACCCTTCCTCCTTCAAACTCTTTTATCACCTTCAGACTTTCAACTTGCCTAGAGAGAGAAAATTTGCCTTCTGCTTCCTTAAGCATCTCCTTCTGTAATCCTCTTTCATAAGTGTGAGAGCCTGCGCTCGAGAAATTGCCAACGTCACGTAAGACGACGAGTTTCTCTCGTGCTAATGTGCGTCGAATGCACTCAGTTTCTCATAATGGTTACCCTTTTGAGTTTTGAAAATCAGAAGAGTCGCCACCTCATTTTATTTTAGGAAAAATGAAGATAAAACCTTTGTTTTTGAAAAAGAAGTGGGTTCGGGGGCTAAGTTACGAGAAGAGAACAAGTCATGAAGGTCAAAAATAGTGGATTCCCAGACAGCAGTAAAACAAGTGAAATACCATCATCAAAACTCAACTTAGACATGGATCCAAGGCATGAAACTTGACTTACACTTAGTTTAACATGTTATTAAGATGTTAGACCCTTTAAATAGCATAAGACATGAATGGAAACATGGATGGAAGCATGAGCTTTTCAAGTGGATAGATTATATACTTGGAAGAACAAAGTTACTTTTCATGCTTTTTACTCCAAAAACAAACCATAGAAACTCATACAAGCACTCTAGAGTCATGGATACATGTTGAAATAAAGCAAGAGACTAGAATATACAAATTCTCATGGGAAGAAAAATAAAAATAATCATAGAGATTCATAAAAGAAACTTGGATTCAACATCAACATGGAGGTCTAGCTCACAAGTAGCTAGACCTCAAACAAATTTACATTTCAAGCTTACATTTTGAAAGATCTACAAAGAAGACGTATATTTACCTAGTTCAAGGGAGTGGTGTGCTTCCTTTGTCTACCAAGGGAAGACTTTGATTTTGATTTGAGGAGTGTGTGTTGAAAGTTTGAAGAGTGTATGAGTGTTTGAGAGTGATTGAATGTGTTTTTTTTTTGAGGTGGTTTTGTGGTGGTTTAATGCTGGTGTAGGAGCTGATATTGAGAGAGTTTAGAGAGAGAGTAGAGAGTGTTTTTTTAGTGTAATAGTAAAATTGGGGAATGTCAAAGTAGTGGGATAGATAAAAAATGGAGTGAGTAATGGGCTGGTTATCTAGGCTTTGTAGGCTTTCGACAGGTTTGAAGGATAAGGTAAGGTTGTCACATTCAGCCAAAGGTTGGAGGATAAGGTTGTCACATTCAGCCAAAGTGTTTAGTTCCGCAACTGCTCGAGTGTGCGCGCTTCGGAGTCCCGGTTGTCCGCGAGCCAAACGTCAAAGTTGCTTGAAATAATTTTGCGATCGATATGGTATATCTGTGGTAGGCTCAATCGCGCACCTACTGAATTAAACCGGGACTCGGCCACAAGAATGTAGCAAAGGTAAGTCCAGGGTCGAACCACTGAAGAACGGTTATTGATTACGAACTAGTCACACACACAAATGGGGGGTTTGTTTGTTGATGAATTAATTCCTAAAAACAGAAATTAAACTAATTAAGAGCAAAAACAATAATTTAGAAACACTTTAGATTTGATTCTGTCCCCACCTAATTAGCCAATTATCATTGATATTTCTTTTCACGTTCACCCTATTCACCTGATCACAAGATATGTTTCAATCTCTGTTTCTTCTTTCAGAATAGTTACTAGCAGTGGCACACTCACTAGAAACTCTAATTAATAAATTAATCTAACTGGCACAGTGTAGATCGCAGAATTAATTGATGAACGATTTAAGAAACTAAGATCAAGAATGCTTTCTACGATTATTTCACACAGATAATCATCTAATTTTACCCACTTCACAATTTACCATGGCACATGCATAAATCGTAAAGATGATACTCATGAATTTTCTACACTGGCAAAGTCATAGAAAATTCTAGCAAAGATTCATAAAAAGAACTAGTGAATTGATCAGATCCACAAACCCTAGTTATCAATCTAAAATAAGCACAAGTAAAATTATGAACAGGGATAAATAGATTGAAAAGAAAAATACCTCAAATTGATAAAAAGGGGTTCAAGAAATCAAATCCAAAGCAATGGAGTTTAAGCTTCCATGGAAAAAGCTCAGTTCTCTAGGAAAAAATAAAAACTCTAGATAAAAACTAAAAATAATGTTAAAATGAGTATATATATCCTCCAACTAAATAAACCTAAAACTAATTTAATAAAACAAATAAAAGAAAAAGGAAAAAGAAATAAAAATCAAATTAAAACTCATCCCTTCCTGCCTGTCGTGGTCCACGTGAATGTGCCTTGTTCTTTGGTCCACGTTACAGCAATTTGAGTTTCCTAATTACCTCCTTCCACTTTGGTCACTGAATTGTTTAGATCTGCGGTTTGGTCCCTGGAACTTCATCAATTTGCAAAACAGACTTCCGCTTCAATATCTTGACTTTGACTCCTCGAGAGTATTCCAGCCGAATATGAAATAAAACACTCAAATACCCTCGGATTACAATTAAGCCCCACAAATACATTTTAGTCGAAAATTACATAAAACTAATCTAAATACATGAAAATAACAATTTAAGCTCATAGAAACCTAGAAAATAATGGTATAAAATCCGTCCCATCAAATTCCCCCATACTTAGACCTTTACTCGTCCCTGAGTAATATCCTAACCCCACTCTAAGCACCGGTCTAATCAGCGTAGCATGGGAGAAAATGACCCCTAATCTCCTCTAAGCCTCCAAGTCAAAAGTCAACGAAAGATAGTAGCCATCGGAGCAATTAGAGACTCCGTCTCCTTGTAACACCAAAATATCGACAATGAAAATAATGACTTCAGTTTGATACCAACTCCCATAATAAAACGGTATCCAAACTAAGGTCCACACATATATAAGCCAAGGGGAACTAAATATGTCCTATGTTTCCCCCCACGCTTGGCTCACACAACACACACCCTCATAAAAATAAATTATTGTTAAGGTTGCGACCCTTAAACAAAGATTTACCTTGTGAAAACACCAACGCCCCCTTATTACTCCAAGAAAGAACGAGGGTTTCTATCCTAATCACCTCTAATCGAGCCTCCTACACCAAGTATGAAAATCCTAACCCGAGACTCCAAACCCCCCTTATGACGCCAACACCGGTGAATAAATGATAATACATCTCAAAACCTCACCTTTTGCCTAAGCGCCTTTTCGGGTTTTCACTTAGCCTCTCATTTTTTTAATTTTTTTTAGAATTTTCCATTTTTTCTTTTCATTTTTTTTCAATACAAAGAAGAAAACAACTATATACACCAAAAACAACTATACAAACCCCATCCCCTCACTAAATAATGCATAGTCCCATATGCATAAATACAAGTACAAAGCAAATAAGAAAGGGATAGGGATACCTTTCGGGACTACGGAGGTGGTAGAAACAAAACTGACCCCCAAAAAGATCCTTGGCTCGAGCTACTCCCAAATTGTTGCTGATTATGGGTGAATAATGGCCCATTTTCTAGTGATTTGAAAGTACAGGGGCTAAAATGAAAATTGGGAGAAAATGGGGAAAATAAGCTTGGATTGAAAGGTTAGGGGCCAAAGTGGAAAACTGGGGAAAGAAGGGATCAAATTGCAATTAGGTGAAAATAAGGAGGAATATTGGTTTTAGAAAGTTTGGGGCAAAAGTGAAAATTTGGGAAAAAGAGGGGCCAAGGTGCAAGAGATGGAAGATGAAGGGTTGAATTGCAGTTGAAATGGAAGAAGAGGGGTTGTAACTGAAAAGTAAGGCATAGGTGTAAGTACCCAAATCTGGCTCATGCCTTCCGGTTAAATTTTCCGGCAATTTCGGTAAGTTTCCCGGTAATTCCCCGGACCTTCCTAGTGTTCCGGAAATGTCCTAGAGCAGTCCCAAATTAAAATTAGGGCTGAAGGAAGCCTTCCTAATTAAGAAAACACGTTTTTCTTAATTAGGGAGAAGGTTCTAGAATAATGCCACCTTGCATGGTTCTAGAATGCTGAGTCACAATGGATAAGCCCGCACGGCCGTGCATTTGCATTGCTGCACCATGCCGCACGGCTTCATTAGCCTTATCCAGGCTCGCCTATAAATAGAGCCCTCCTCTACCCATTTCAACACACAACAATCAACAACAACAAAAACACACACACTCCATAGCGGTATAATCAAGCGTGAAGAACACCCTTGAAGGCTCAAGAAGGCGAAGAAGAAGCTCGAGAAGCCATCTCCCTCCTCCTTGAAGACCCAAGACGAACCTCTCCTCCTAGCTCCGTCCGAAGAAGCGAAGGAAACGATTGGTAACCTCGCGCGCCCTAACCTTGCATTTTAATTGATATACTTGCTCATTGCATTCATATATCTTGCTTGGGACTTGGCATTTATTCATAAAGATCATATCTTTATCACCCCACTTCCCCTTTGCATGCATTAAGACCTCATTTGTCATAAAAATGTAGTCTTTTTCATAAAGGTGCATCCTTTGCACCTAAAACCCCTATTTTCCAATAAAAATGTTATCTTTATGCATCATTTGCATATAAAGATCAAATCTTTTTCAATAAAAATGCATCCTTTGCAATCAAAACCCCTTTTCAATGCATCATTTGCATAAAAATCCTATCTTTATGCATCATTTGCATAAAGATCATTTCTTTCAATCAAAAAGGCATCATTTGCTAAAACCAAAATGTCATCTTTTCATTAAAGAAGTCATTTTTCATCATGCATTCCCCTTTCCCCCAACCTTGGAACGGACCGGTGTAAAAGTTCTCATCTTTGCATCGTTCCTTCCATTAAAGGTTCATGATTTCTTTAGGAAAAGGATAACCTTGAACCCTATATCTCCGATTATCGCTTAAGAATGAGTATGAAGCCTCTATACGAGCTCGACCATCTTAAAGCGTATGATCGATGGGCTAAGGACATTCCTTCCTAAAGAACCTCATCTTTGACCAAAAGAGAGTCATTCTCTCGATCACGCAAGTCCCGAGGGTCCCGAGGTTAAAATGCGATGATCACAAGTCATAAGATGAGGACGGGATCATAATCCCAAATACATAAATTCCAAGAAATCCCGAGCGACAACCAACAAATGGTTTGTACGTCCGGAAGATAACTTGGGACATTCCCCCTTTTACTCTCAAACACATGCACACAAAGAAAGCACGCAAGCAATCACGATTAATGAAATCTCGGGAGACTTGCTCCGGCAAGGCACTTTGGGTGAACGCCAAACGTTCTTCCCAAGGGGTAACTTAACCTCCGAACCCATAAAACCTTTTTTTCAAAGTTTTGAGGTAATCAAAATGGCGTGGCGACTCCGTTTTTCAAATAACTCGGATGTCTTCAAACTCGCGTGAATTCCAATAAACAAAAATTTGGGGCACACATTCACAGTTTGGCGACTCTGCTGGGGAAACCCAAAGGAGAAAAGCTTTATTTTCAAAACAAAAATCGATACTTGGTATATAGGTGGACCCCACTTATACTTCCTGTATCGCTCCCTAACCCGGGGCTTGGGATAACCAGGTGGTTTAACAATCCCACGTACCAGTATCCCCTTTTCAAAAAAAAAAAATATATAATTTTGAAAAAAAATAGAAGAAAGCTTTTCCCTTTGAGCGGGTTAGACTCCCATCGCCGATTTCATTAATCGTGCTTGCTTTCTTTACCATGCATTGCATCATTTGCATCTTGGAATCTGTGCATACTTTGAACGGGAAACAACCCGAAAAATAGCAAAAGGAGTGGAACCTGGAAAATTGATCCATGCAGTCGTGCGGCTCAATCCTCATTGGATTCTGACCGGGCGACCTCAGTGGCAATTCCACCAGGAAAAATCATGGTTAATCTGGCAAAGTCCTAGCAGCTTGGGGCTACTCAGCTCCATATTGGCCCATTGGGGCTTTCCCGAAAAAAATTTGCAATGCTTATGTGTTGCATTTTCCCCCGTCCCGAAAATCATTCCTTTAAAACACATTTATGAAAATCTCTGTTTTAACTCAAAAAGGAACATTTTTAGGAGACCGCACACTACGCGCACCTGATATATCCTGTACACTTTTGCACGCACGTCCTTCAAACCCGAGGGTGGTTCCAGCTGCAGTCACGGACAGCCTTACGATGCTCCCGGGCGCGCACGGAATCATCCCAACCTCCCCATGGCAGCCAGTGTCGACCAATGCACAGTCCGTGTCACACGTTTCAAAAAACCGTGACTTTTGGTTGGTTTTTGGTCTAGTCCGTGTCATATAGCCCAGTTGCATACCCACGTAAAGGTCAAGCCTTAGCTCATAACGGAAGCCAAGATTTTCGCTCAAGCGAAATTCTGCCGAAATTCCGACAAGGAAAAAAATCGGTGGGATCTTGACTCCGACATTGACTATTGACCTTGACCCACACGGAATGCGTAAGAGTCAAGACCGAGTCTTTGCCAAAAAATCAAAAGATCTTTCGCTCAAGCGAAGCTCTGCCAAAATTCCGACAAGGAAAAATTGGCAAGATCTTGACCGGCATTGACTTCGATTCCGACTCACGCACTGCGTATGCAACGAAGTTCAATGTGACACTGTGTCATCCGGCTTTTGCCGCCCGACCCATGCCTATTATTCTCTCGGACATTACCGAAAGTCAAAAACCGTCATTCGCTCAAGCGAAACTCTGTCAAAGATCCGTCAAGGCAGAGAGACGAGACTTTCCCGGTATTGCCTTGACTATAATCCGCATCGCTCGTGCGTTGAAAGGTCCTATGACCCGCTAGACCCGATAGGAGCGTTCTTTACTCTCGGTCGGTGGGATCCGCGTGCCCTATAGGACCCTCGCCCGGGGCTGTCCACCCTGGGAGGTCGAAATACAGGTGGAATACGAGGGGCTTATAGACGTAGTGACGGAACCCACTGATCCAGGATCTAGAGTAGTTGTGAAAAAAGAAGGGCAGAACCCCTTTTCCAACCAAATAGATATTAATAAAAGACACTGTTTTAAGTAAACTTGAAGATTCTAATTTGCATATTGCCTGAGCCTTCAGCCTAAACACCTACCCCGAGTCTAAACCTTTCCTATCCCTTTCCCGCAGCGAGAAAGAAGTGGGTGAGAACACCGGGTCAGCGACTTGTTAGCGCAGAATCCTCGAACGGTTCGCCAGAATCCTCGGTTTCGAGTCGAATGGCTGATTTGTGAAAGAGCTTGATCTTGGTTTGGGTAACCAGATGACCGGGAAGAAAGAGCTAGCCTATAACCCAATGCCCTCCTCCATCTTCGTATAACCCGTTGCCGAAAAGACTGTCACTTTCTCAGTCTCCTCCAATGACCCCAAAGAGCTGTTAGGGTCCAGAAGCACCCTCGCAGCTCCTCTGCGAATCCTCCCCACGGGACCCTTTTCCTCCTTTCGGCCCTGAGCCAAATTTCCCTACCTTGGAATCCCGATGCCGAGTTTGACCTTTTTCCAGATGTGTTGTCAGCGCACTGTGATTTGCCCTACCTCTCGAGACAGGCCCCTACGGCGAAGAGTCCCGGTCGGAGAGCGAGAATAGGAAAGAATAGGTGGATTCTGAGTGATAATGACGGTTCGGTAGAAGGAATGGACTTGGAGCCAACGGAGAGTGAAACCCGAAAAAGGAGCAAGATGAAGAGCAGAAAGCCACGGACACGGAATAGGGGATGAAATCACTTGAGAAGGTGTGTCTACTTGCGGCCTATCTGCGAGGCTCGGAGAAGGATGAGGTAGTGTATGAGTCCTATATCCTAGAGTTATACTCGTACAAGGACTGTGGTAGGTGAATGGAGAGACTTGATCGAAGCTTTAGCCAAAAGAGGGAAGTGGGCTCCTCCCGCGATCTAAGAACATGTAAGCGTCGCAGAAGCGAAACTCTCGTCGGGAAGGGTAGACTACATCACAGTGTTAGTGAGTCACTCCACGAAACTTGAAGTACGAAGAAGAATATGTATGGATGCCTTTGGAAAAGAGTCTACGAGTTTAGAGCGACCCCGGAGTCCCTTTATGTCCCTACGATGATAATGATGTCTTCTGGTAATCCTAAGCTAGAAGGGAAAGAGTCGAGATACCCCTCGTATGGCGTCGAAGTATCCCGAGCACACTTTTGCCCTCATTGGTCTGCATGAGAGCCAAGACGAAAGTTCCCACGAGAGCTCTTTGTAGTGACAGCGATGAAGACACACCTGGGTGCGAAGTGCTTAGAAAGGGACAATAGAGGAGTGGTTAATGACCGAAGCCAAACAGCCAGGAAAATATCTCGACGGTAAGGAAAAAGAGAACCCGCCGCGAGGTTTGACCCCGCGAGAAATCACTTATTGATGAGTGGAATTTCCCCACTTGAGGAAAAATGTTTGAGTCAACGTCAAATCTGTAGATGCGGGTCGAAGGTTGGACCCCCGGGGAAAGAAAAGACATGCTTGACAGGTGATGAGGAATGTGATCCTTCTACATTTAAAGAGAGTTGCTAGGATTCGGATAGAAAGCCATTTGCGAAGCTCAAACTCCGAAGTGATAATTCTTGTTGCATGCTTGACTTTGAAAAGTTTGAATAGAGGCTGGCAGAAAGCTTTGCTAAACGGAAAATGTATGAGTTAGAGATTGGCCGGTCCAAACTCGAAAAGGTCAAGCTTCGGTAACACAGGACCCGGATTCGGGAAGACGCTATGCTTAGGCAACCGTCAATCGGATCAATCAGCGAAGAATTGGCCATACGCCGGTAAAGAATCCGCCTACGACTTTGAAAGAATGTGACGGAATCCTCCGGTAGGAATAATGACCAAGGAAAATCCAATGTCTATGTGATGACTCGATGCAGACGGATGAATATTGAAAGCAGCTTTAAAGGGTGACAAAAGGAATGCCATTTCGGAGCAGACGAGATAAAAGACCTTATAAGCCGAAGCGAAAAGCTGACTACGATAAGGAGGATCCGGTCCTAACTCGAGTTGAAGTGTACCCAAGCCAATATCTCCTTTATGGTCCACTGTTGACCTCTTACAGCGTACCCTCATAAGTTGAAGCTAGAAGAAAGTTTGGCGAAGACCATGGTGCCCATGTAGATGTCACCCCGGATAAAAAGTCGTCCAAATGATTGGAAATATCCAGTTTACGGAAACATCATTACCTTCAACTGAGTTGGACTGCCCAAAGTATGGGGCTAGTCACTGACGAACCTCTTTACATCCACGGTCCGGTTAGAAGAGCGTCGGTGCACGCAGTACTAGTCGAGACGGGGAGGATCTGCTGCCCGATGAATGTCTTGCCGGCTAAGATGATGGATTTATTGGATCTGAAGCCAACCCGGACTTAAAGCCTTCTAGTCGGACTATTAAGGCCTATGACTCCTTTGCCACGATCGGTTTTGGGGATGTCGCCACTCTCAAGATGTGGTTTCGGAAAAGGGTCATGGGCGTTGATTTTCAAAGTTATTGACATTCAGATTTCATTTCTGCTGCCCTTCTTTGGGACGGCCTTGGATCCACCGGATAAACGGGGTAGCCTCTGCACTTTGCATCGGTCACGTCAAATTTGATTGTCGAGTGATGGAACTATCACCCACCATTTATGGGGACGATAGTGTCACGGGGTAGAAGGAACCGGCACGGGGATATCCGATATTGGAGATCAAGCATACGATGATGAAGGGTTAGCATTGACCAAGTTCTCAGTAGCTTCTTCCCGAGAGGCACTTAGTAAGTATGTCTTGGCCTCACCTCGCAGCTACTTAGATACAAAATCCCTCTGTCCATGGCAGAATGATGCTTGAAAAATGAGTTATCTTAGGGACTTGGATTGGGTAGAAGACTTCAAGGTCGCTAACACCATCATTGATGTGAAGGAGCAGAGACTACCGAGATATGGCAGAATGCAATACCGAACTCTCGGGATGCTTTAGAAAAGCTAAAAGGCACGAAAGGTGAAGGGTCCGGCTCCATCACTTACGGGTATGCTGTCTGCGACCCATTACTTTATGAAGGAGGGACACAATATGATGAAAGTGATCGCCAGATCTCCTTCTGCGAAAACCGCCACAGAGAACCCAGAAAGAGTTAGGGAAAGCCCGGCCCAAATCCCGTTCGAAGAATGTTCCTTGATTTGCCGAGATATCCACAGAGGGCCGCACCACCTCTAGTTCAAAATGAGTACGTCTTCAAAGGAAATCCGGCCAGGTGTCAAAGAGTCGGTATCCGGGACAATGGACTTCTCCGCCCTTTGAGTTAGCTCTCTTCGAAAGATTAGCCGAGATAGACTGACGCCGGCGGTGATGAAGACGATCGATGGGGTTTACGAGGGTTGTTTGACGAAGAAGCACAAAATCCCCGGACTTGATCGACTTCGATTCGAGACAATGAGATAGTTGCCGTTGTGGAGACGATGGTGAAAGTCATTTTGATCCTCGCACTTTGGTAGCTAAGGCGAATGCCATTGAAGAATTGGGGGAGACATTCTCGGGGCCGATAGCGGTCGACGGCAAATGATCACAGGAGCTTGGATTGGTACCCGTCCTCCTCGGACAGGTGCGTGTCAAACACACTGTTGTCTATTCGGTCGAGTCGGGAATCTTCGAATTCCGATCCTCGGAAGTCATCCAGAAGGCCTCACGCCTGAGGATTATGAAAATGTAATCGATGTCATCTTTCCCCTTATCTTGAATGAAATGACAAATCTTTCCGATTATCCTCTTATTGCCAACTTAACAAATGATAAATTAACTCAAAACTTAACAACGAGTTAATAATGAATCATTTGAACAAGATGCAAACACAGCTAAACGAACAATACATTAAAGAAATCTTTAAGCGGGTTTCGAGAAAAAGAGGAAAACCGGGGCCCAGCTGCAGGAGGTTTTGATAAGTGTGAACTTGGGTACTATTAAGGAACCTAAAGAGACCGCAGTTGGAAGCTTCTTCCGGGGGGTTGAAAGGGACATATTGATCGAGGTGCTCGAGAGAATACGTCGACGTGTTTGCATGGTCATACAAGGATATGCTTAGGGGCTAGACAGGTTCGATAGTAGAGCACGTGTAATCCCTCTGGCACTGAGATGCTAAGCCAAGATAAAGCAGCGAGAAAGATTAAGCCGGAATGGTCTCTACGAATTCGAAAGAAGAAATTGAGAAGCTACTGCGGGTAGGGTTCATCGAGTTATTGAATACCCGAGCATGGTTGTCCAACATCGTGGCCGTAACCAAGGCCGATGGGAAGGTGCGGCTGGCGTTGTGTGGATTTCCAGAGATGCGAACAAGGCCGGCCCAAAGACGACTACCCTACGCCAAACATAGACATCTGGTGGACTCTGCCCAACTACGAAGTCAAATCCTTCGTTGATGGTTTTGCGAGGCTGACCGGATCAAGATGGCCGAGGAAGACCAAGAAAAGACGGCCTTCACCACACCGCGGGGGACTCTATTATACGCGTAATGCCATTCGGAGCTCAAGAATGTCGGGGCTACTTCACGAAGGGCGGCGACCGCGCTTTTTCATGACATGATCCACAAGGAGATTGAGGTCTACGTAGATGACATGATAATCCACTCCAAAGGAGAAGGTGGGCGACACTTTGTTGACCTACGAAAATTCTTTGAGAGGAGCGAGACAACATTCCATGAGACTAAACCACACCGAATGCCACCTTCGGAGTGACAAGGGGAAAAGTGCTTGGAGTACATGGTCACGGAGCGAGGTATAGAAGTCGACCCCAGAAGATCAAAGCCATCATGGATATGAGGCCACCTCAAACCCAGACAGTCGAGAGCTTCATGGGTAAATTAACGGTACATCAGCCGTTTCGTCAATCAAATTGACCACTATGTGCGAGCCCATCTTCAAGCTCATGAAGAAGAATGTGGACACGGAATGGACCGAAGAATGCCAAGATGCCTTTGACCGGATCAAGGCATGCTTAGTACATCCCAGGTACTATGCCCCCACATAGACGAAGCCTCTTACGCTCTATCTCCTGTCCATCCTGAACACGGCGGTTGGGGCTATGCTTGCTCGGGAGAAGAAAGACTCTCGGGTGGAAAACGCCATTTACTTTGTCGGTCGGAAGGCTGCGGGAGCGAGCTCAATTACTCGGCATGTGAAAAAGACTTGTGCGGGGTAGTGCAGGTAGTCGGCAAGTTGAAGCATTATATACGAAGCCCGCCTGTGAACTTGGTCTCGAAAATAGACCCCATCAAGTACATCTTTGACAAACCTTCCCTATCGATGCGTTTAGCGAAGTGGTCTTTCTTCTTGGCGAGAATACGACATCAACTATGTGACCGAGAAAGGCCATCAAGGGTCGAAGCATTGTCGAATCACCCGGCGAATTTCCCCGAGTAATGAAGACGAGAGGGCACGAACCCCAATTTCCGGATGAAGGGATCTTTGCGGTTGAGCACGAAAATAGATGGCAATTGTTCTTTGACGGAGCCGCTAACAAAGGAAATGGTGTAGGAATGCTATTGGTCGATCCGAAAGATGAGCATACCCATAGCCCTCGAGTTGAACTTTCTGCCACGAACAATGTCGCCGAGTATGAAGCACTGCATTCTTTGGTTTGGAGGAGTGCCTTAGAAAGAAATGTCAAGGAGCTCGAAGTTTACGGAGACTCGGCCACGATCATCAACCAAGTCTCCGAATAAGTGGAAGGCGTGGACCCTAATTTGCAACGGTATCATGCCCATATGGAGGAGTTATTTGGACGGTTCGGAGAAGTGACTTTCACTACTTGCCCAGGGAAAAGAACGGTTCGCGAGATGCCCTAGCTACTCTAGCCTCATTGGTAGAGATCCCCGAGGGAAAAGCCATAAAGCCCTTGAGTGGGTAGAAGAGAAGCCCCGGCCTTACATTGTGAAGTGGACACAGGACCTAGAGCCCATAAAGGAACCTTGGTACAATCAGTTTACCAATTCCTCGAGACGGAGAGTCGGCTTTCGGAGACGAAGAAGGTAGACCAAAGAAGGTGTCGAGCCAAAAGCTTGCGAGCCACGAAAAGGTTGGCTTCTCATTATGTCATTCTAGGAGGCAATACGTATAAGAAGCGGTATCAAGGACCACTCCTCTTATGTGTCACCCAAGAAAGAGCGAAGAGTTGATGACCCAAAGTCCACAATGGTCCCTGCGGTCCTCACATGAATGCGAGCCACGATGCAAGTGATCCTCGAGAATGGGTTACTCTTTGGATCTCCGTGGAGACAGATTGCGTTCGGCACGTCATGACTGCGACTCTTGCATGTGACTCCTTGGCCGTTTGCAACTTGGGGCATTGACGTGATAGGGAAAATATCCCCGACCGGGAGCAATGGGCACGAGTTCGTGTTGGTAGCCATCGACTACTTCACCAAGTGGGTAGAGGCCAAGTCCTACAAGGTCCTCACTTCGAGAAAAGTGGCCCGGTTCATCAAAGAAAACATAATGTGCGAGATATGGGGTGCCCAGCGAGATCATTTCGATAATGGGTCACACTTCGAAGGAGGCTGCGATAGGCTAGCTGTCGGGAATTCGAGTTACTCGCCACAAGTCGTCCCCGTACGAGACCTCGAGACCAATGGAGGCGTGGAAGGCTGCTAATAAGACACTCGAGCGGATCATCCGGAAGATGGCCACCGTGGTCGTGATTGGCCGAAAAGCTGCACCTAGCACTGCAGGGCTACGAGCGTCTGTCGAGAACGGCCCCGCGGGGAGAAACTCCTTTTGCCCTAACTTACGGGATGGAAGCGGTGTTACCGGTGGAGTTGGAAATCCCGTCATTAAGGGTCCTCCTGGAAAAGCAGTGTCAATGAAGTGGAATGGTTGCGCAGCCGGCATAATGAGTTAGCCACCTTGATGAGAGAAGGCTAAAAGCCATGGAACACACCCGAGCCTACCGTGAGGCGAATGGCCGGGCGTTTGATAAAAGGTCAAGGCCGGAGATATCAAAGAGGGCGACTTAGTCTTTGAAAGTAAAGCCCCCTACCCGGAGATAACCCCACAGGAAAATGGGAACCGTCTGGATCGGCCCTTATGTGGTGCGAGAAGATCGTCGGGAGGGGCAATGAAGCTTGCGAGACTTGGATGGCAATCCCTTTGTCCACCCAGGTCAATCCCGGTGATAAACTCCGAAGATACTATGTCTAATAAAAAAAAAAAAAAGAAAAAATAATATAAAAAAAAAAAAAAGTGCAAAAAGAGTAATACCCAGTAGAGTGAAAACCCCAAAAGGGCGGTCTAGGCAAAAGACGGGTTGCACATATATAAAAAAAAAAAAAAAAAAAAATCTTAGTGCAAAAAGAGTAATGCCCGGCTAAGTGAAAACCCCAAAAAGGGCGGTCTAGGCAAAAAACGAGTGCACATAAAAAAATTGGTTCACCGGAATGAACTACGTAGACTGAGCCCCTTAGCCTTTCTTGTAAAAGGGAACGTGGCGACCATATATGGTTCGGTCTAAACAATAAAAAGGACAATCAAGCTTCCATGAAGTGCGTCCTAAATAATAAAGGGTATTTCGAGTTTTTCATAAACGGGTCCCAATCAATAAAGACATTTGAATTTCCATGAAATGTGTCTTGATTAATTTTCTAAGATAATATGCCTTGTTCATTACAAGTTAAAAACTTCTTGATGAGTTCAAGCACGGTCTACCTCTTAACTCTGCTAACTCCGCTAAAAAGATCTAAAATACAATAAAATGCCTAAATAAACTAATGTGTTTGCAAATGGCAATAAGAGGATCTTGAGAAAAGACTTGTCGATCGTCATTCACCGAGTCTTCTTCGATCTTCTTCCCTTTTCCTCGGCCTCGTCGAGTCTTCTTCCTTTTCTTCTCTATAATGTCGGTATCCCTCATCCCGACCTCTGGTATCCTCACTGGAGCCTCTACCAACCCTGTGTCAATGAGTGCTCTCTCTATCCGAGCACGAGTCCGCACCTCCTCCTTCTGAGACTCAGTCAAAGGAGCGACCTCGGACAGCCTCTTGTACCGAGCCTCCATATCTCGGACCAAGTCACACATTTGGTTATGGCAACTCGCCTTAGCCTCGGTCTCCCTCGTAGTCCTACTCGAGTCACGGTCGGCTCCCAATAAAGCTCGACGTCTATCCTCCAAGATAACTTTCGAGTCGCTCCCATCTCCCTCTCGTACCGGTCGAGGTAGATAGTGGTCGAGATGGTGCTCTTCACGCTCCTGAAGATAGCCCCAGGTGGGAAAGCGGTATATGTCCAAGCCCTCGAGAAGAAAGAGAAGGCATTTGGATCTCTCATGTCCAATGACACCACCTCCATGGTCCGGATGTCCTCCCAATCACTCAAAGGCTCTGTAAAGCCCCAAACCGCTGGATACTAAGCGGGGTATGTAGAAGGACGACCGGCGAGAATCACGGAACCCTCACAACATAAGACTCCTGAAATATCCTCCCGGGTCGCAACCTCCAATGTGGTATCCACCAACGGATGTCCGAAGTGGATAGCCTAGCCATCATCGGCTCCCGGCTACCACTGTTCTGTTGCTAGGCGCACCTCTCCGAGAAATCACCCAAGGGCACCGAGTCGGCAAAGCCCTGTGCAAAGCCCCCGAGCCTCTCCTGCGGCCACGAGTCAACATAGCCAGGACTCCGGACCTCATGAAACGGTCTCCCGAGCCATCCTGTCGATCCCATGAAATGTCTCTCCCAAAATCAGCGGGACAATATCCTTCCCGGCCACTGCAGTCTCGACCATGTCCAAGAGGCCACTATGAGATCCCCACGGACTCGGCGGTGAACGTAACGAGAGAATACGCGAGAGAATGAAAGCATCCATAGCCACCGTGGTCGCAGCCATATCCGGAGACCCAAACCTCCCGGGATATCGAAAGGTCAATCCTATCCGGCTACCATCATCCTCTCGGCCTCTCCCAAAGGAATCTGCAGAAAAGATGCAAGCTTTACCGTCACCGGCACGTCTCCGATCAGCGGAATAGATATAGCCTCGGTCTCGGGACCCCAATCAAGGCTACGAAGTCTTCGTGCGTTGGGACAATTTCGTTGTAAGAGAAGCGATAAACATGTCTCCGGACGTCCCGAGAACTTTCTTTGCGGCTCTCAACAAGTCCCAATCGGGCGGGAGATCCCTCAAATGCCATAAAGACTTGATCTTGAAGGAAGAATCAAGCAAGTCCCTTGTGATTTTGGAAGTTATATCTCGCCCAAGATTGAAGACCGGATAGAAAATGGTCTCGCTTCCCCCTTTGCAATCTGACGGGCTTCTCCATCGCAAAGTGTTCAAAGATGGTGCTTTTAGGTCCAAAATATGCTCTGGGAACAATTGGGACAAGTCTAGAGTGAAAATGAAATGAAATGGCCAAGCCTTGCTTTTATTCAGAAAACAACTAGCTCAGACAGGCGTTAGCCGCACGGCTTCATTTGCCCTCGAGGCCATGCCGCACGGCTACATTAGCCCTCTGCAGAAAAATTCTGCGGCAACCAAAGTTGCTGCCCAAGGGAGTTTTCACCCCACTTTTTCAACCAAAACCTGTACAAAAACATATCCGTAAGCCATTCAAGCATTTATACACCATTATAAATCATTTTGGCCCGATTTGACCCCAATTCCAAGCAAAAAGTCGCCCAAGGCTCAGATAATATGCAAATTGAGAAAGCATAAATTAGAAAAGTAAATAAAATGTAAATACAATGTTTTCGCCCCATCGGCGCCCAAATAAAGCAAAAAATAAACAAGTTGTGCATAAAAATTGTTCATTGTTTGTTTTCGTTCCAAATCTATTCTAGAGACCTCCTAGGCCTCCGATTCTTCTTCCTCCTCATCGCCGCTCGGCTCATAAATGCTAGCCTCCTCATCAAGTCCTCACGGTCGCTCACATCGGACAAATGGACATTATCGTGCCCGTACTCGGCCCAGTTTGCTCCCAGGAATGTCGGCGTTGGGTCCCCGCCCCCGAGGCATGGCACTGGAAGAGGACTCCGAGGCCGATGAGGTAGACGCTGTGCCCCCGACGTGCCGTCTCTTGCGCCCAGGCTCCTGTGCATCATTGCCGCCTTCGAAGCGCAGGCCGGCTTCCTCGAAGAGACCGGCACATGTCCTTCCGGCCCTATTACGCGACCGACCTATCGTAAGTGCGAGCTGGAACCCGAGAAAAAGAAGAAAAATCTCGAAAATCTCGAGAAAATTGCAAAAGCGAGAAAATGCGAAAGCTAAAAAGGGAATAAGACCCTAAGAGTACACTTACGGTGCTATCGGGCGGCAAGGTGTCGGGGCTCCCTAGCATCGGGGACAGGTATCCTCATCCTCCTCGGCACTCCATGGACCACGTAGGACAAATGTGCGGGAGGGATCGGCGGGTCGATGGGCTCATCCTCCCCATATCCCTGAGTGACCGCCGGCTTCACTAGCTTCGTGGCGTCCTCGGGCGCTGCTCCACAAACACGGCGTAGGGGTGTCCATGTCAAAATGCTCCTCTGCGGCCACGCCTGCACAGTACCTGGCAATCTCATCCTCCGGCCAATCCACAGGCTGCGGCATCCGTCTTTGGAGGGTCGAAGGAGTAATGGCATCTAGTGGGGGAACATGACCATGCTGCCTCGAGAAGCGGTCCCCAGATAGATGACATCACATGTCGGCCCAGTGAGCCACCTCCTCGCCTCGTCACCTCGATAGCATCTCCCGGCAAAATCTCCGGATACCGCCCTGGGTAGAAGTCCACTCCGTCGTGCCCATCCACTGTTGATGACCGGCCTCACCATTTTGTAATCAAAGGTAATCCGGGTCTTCCCAGTGAATTTATCTCTCGCATCTCCCCTCCAGCGAACCATAGCGGGGAAGATGGTGACATCACTCTTTGGTTCCAAGGGAAGAACCCGATCACCTCACAAAACCAGACCTGATGTTCAAAACATCAAAAGGGTCATTCTTTCTCTCATAAAAGTCTTAAGACAGAAAAGAGAAAAGAGAAAAAAAAAGGAGGAGACTACCTCAAGGGCAAATGAGAAGCGGATCCATGGAAGCAGCCTTTGTTCCGACCGTACATGTCCAATGAGAAGTACAACTCCGCCAATCCGGCCTCGCCCCAAGAGACCGTCCCTATCCCATCCACATCCTCCGTAGAGTCGAGGAGGCAAGTCATAGCTAGCGTCCCGGAATTGGCAAAGATAGTGATCGATAGCATCAACCATATGAATGCTTTCACAGCCATTTCTTTGGGCGATCACATCATTAGCGGCAAAGTTACGCATGCAAGTACGGGTGCCACCTCGACATTCCGTGTCTCCATCCCCAGCCCCTTGGGAATCAACTCAAATCCAACCAAAGCCTGGAACTCCTCGGCTGTAATATGGTCTCTCCAAGTCACGGGCCTCCCGGTGAACTGTAGGCCAGTAATAGCTGTGAAATCGGCGGGAGTCAGCCGTAAGCTCTCCCGGCTCGGGTGAAAGCTATGTGTGCTGTCCCACCGTAACTCGAGAAAGGGCCTGGACCAAGCCCTTGCTCTTAGAGGTGATGTGAACACCCTGCCGATAGCCTCTACAAATGCATCCGGTAGGTAGCCCTCACCCGGCTTGGGATTTACCCCATTCTTCTCAAAATCCGGCATCCTCTGCCAAAGCTTAACTGCAATCTCCGATGGTCCTCTAGACTTGTTCTCCTGTAGACAAGCACATCAAAAAGAAGCGTCAGTCCTTCATATCATTTCAAAAGCATGCATATATTCAAAAGTGCACATATTTTTCAAAAGAAAAGCATTCATAAAAGTTTTTCTAGCATCTTTTGCATCAAAAAAACGTGTCTTTCATCACTTGAAACACGTCATTGCTTTCCTAAAGCACAAAATCACAATTCTTCGCACATAAGCATTATTCTTTCAAAAAAATGGCATGCATGAATCATTTTCATCTTCCAAAATCATGTTTCCTCATTGAAAATCAGAATTTTGACCTAGTTCTAGCACAAGGCAAGAACTCCGTCTCATATTTTGAAAAATTCTCATTCTTATTTCATTTTGCGAGAAAAAAGTGAGTCATTCTCATAATTTTGTCAAACAAGTTGCACATTGCACATTCTTAGCCTCATAGGTTGTTCATGCATCTCAAAATCATTCAAAAAAATCATTCAAAATTCTAAAATTCGGGTCAAGCCCTAAATCATTCAAAAATCAAGCAAAATCATCGGATTTGAGCAAAATGAGAATGCTTACCCCAACCGATCGCGGGTTCGTTGATTTATGCTCCCTTCTCCCCGGGTAAAGCTCCGATGGAGGCGTAAGGAAGTCATACTTCCTCTCCGTCCGAACGAGCTCCTTTCTCCTCCTTCTCGCAGCCGCGGAGATGTTCCTTCTTGCTTGCCTCGATATGGGATTGCCCTCCGGATCCATCTCAAATCAAAGGGAAGCAAGGGGATTGAAAGAATTTCGAAATTCTCTTCCTCTCTTCTCTCTCTCTGCGTTCTTGGGCGGCAATGCAATGCCAATGGCCCGTTCAAATCTGATTTTAAATAATCTGGAAAAAACAGGCTTCTAGCCGTACGGCTCCTTTTTCTCCATCTCATGCCGGGCGGCTTCATTCGCTCTGAGCAGAAATTACAATCCTGCCCCTGGACCTTCCACTTGGGCATGCAATTCCCGTTATCTTTTAACCAAGATAACATCTTTTCAGAAAATATCCCTTATCTATGAAGCAATCAAGCTCTATTCCCAGTCACCTCCGTTAATTCCGTTATAACGGGATAACACTAGGTGACAACCTCCGAATTGTCAGAACTCTAAACTTGTGCTACCTCTATCTGCGAATAGTGACGTATGCCCAAGTCATTTCAACTTGTGCTACCTCTATCCGCGAATAGTGACGTATGCCCAAGTCATTTCAACTTGTGCTACCTCTATCCGCGAATAGTGACGTATGCCCAAGTCATTCCAACTTGTGCTACCTCTATCCGCGAATAGTGACGTATGCCCAAGTCATTTCAACTTGTGCTACCTCTATCCGCGAATAGTGACGTATGCCCAAGTCATTCCAACTTGTGCTACCTCTATCCGCGAATAGTGACGTATGCCCAAGTCATTTCAACTTGTGCTACCTCTATCCGCGAATAGTGATGTATGCCCAAGTCATTTCAACTTGTGCTACCTCTATCCGCGAATAGTGACGTATGCCCAAGTCATTCCAACTTGTGCTACCACTATCCGCGAATAGTGACGTATGCCCAAAATCATTCCAACTTGTGCTACCACTATCCGCGAATAGTGAAGTACGCTCAAGTTTCCCAACTTAAGTTACCTCTATCTCCGTCATAAAGAGATAGCGCCATAAGCTCTAGCTTCTTCAGGTGACAGCCTCCGAATTGTCAAAATCTCAAGGATCCTAGACATCGTTCCTAACTATCTAGTGATGCTTGAACTACGATCAAGGCTTGATTCCTCCGGGATACGTAGGTAGCCTTTTATAAAAGGTCCAGCCATTCGACCACTTTGGTCACCCTGTTTCTTTGTCACCCCTCAGTGATAAAGCGCCCCCTCATAGAAGTTCAGATATCCGACCACCTGGGTCACTCCTAGCATATCCCCAGTAGGATCAATTGCTTGACCTCCTAGGTCATTTTCTCTTCTTTTTCCCCAGCAAGAGACCAGTTTCTCTTCTTCCTCCCCCAGCGGATCCTAATTCCGAACTACGGCTGGCTTGATTCCTCAGGGATACGTAGGTAGCCTTCCAAAAGGTTCGGCCACTCGACCGCCTTGGTCACCCAATCCGTCTCGGCATTCGCCGAGATCGGATCCTTTTCTATCGACAACCCCACTCGCCTTGCAAGTGACGTTGCCGAGGGCTTCTGTAAGTACCCAAATCGGCTCATGCCTTAGGTTAAATTTCCGGCAATTTCGGTAAGTTTCCGGTAATTCCGGACCTTCCTAGTGTTCGGAAATGTCCTAGAGCAGTCCCAAATTAAAATTAGGGCTGAAGGAAGCCTTCCTAATTAAGAAAACACGTTTTTCTTAATTAGGGAGAAGGTTCTAGAATAATGCCACCTTGCATGGTTCTAGAATGCTGAGTCACAATGGATAAGCCCGCACGGCTGCATTAGCTCGCTGCCTCATGCCGCACGGCTTCATTAGCCTTATCCAGACTGCCTATAAATAGAGCCCTCCTCTACCCATTTCAACACACAACAATCAACAACAACAAAAACACACACACTCCATAGCAGTATAATCAAGACGTGAAGAACACCCTTGAAGGCTCAAGAAGGCGAAGAAGAAGCTCAAGAAGCCATCTCCCTCCTCCTTGAAGACCCAAGACGAACCTCTCCTCCTAGCTCCGTCCGAAGAAGCGAAGGAAACGATTGGTAACCTCGCACGCCCTAACCTTGCATTTTAATTGATATACTTGCTCATTGCATTCATATATCTTGCTTGGGACTTGGCATTTATTCATAAAGATCATTTCTTTATCACCCCCTTCCCCTTTGCATGCATTAAGACCTCATTTGTCATAAAAATGTAGTCTTTTTCATAAAGGTGCATCCTTTGCACCTAAAACCCCTATTTTCCAATAAAAATGTTATCTTTATGCATCATTTGCATATAAAGATCAAATCTTTTTCAATAAAAATGCATCCTTTGCAATCAAAACCCCTTTTCAATGCATCATTTGCATAAAAATCCTATCTTTATGCATCATTTGCATAAAGATCATTTCTTTCAATCAAAAAGGCATCATTTGCTAAAACCAAAATGTCATCTTTTCATTAAAGAAGTCATTTTTCATCATGCATTTCCCCTTTCCCCCAACCTTGGAACGGACCGGTGTAAAAGTTCTCATCTTTGCATCGTTCCTTCCATTAAAGGTTCATGATTTCTTTAGGAAAAGGATAACCTTGAACCCTATATCTCCGATTATCGCTTAAGAATGAGTATGAAGCCTCTATACGAGCTCGACCATCTTAAAGCGTAGGATCGATGGGCTAAGGACATTCCTTCCTAAAGAACCTCATCTTTGACCAAAAGAGAGTCATTCTCTCGATCACGCAAGTCCCGAGGGTCCCGAGGTTAAAATGCGATGATCACAAGTCATAAGATGAGGACGGGATCATAATCCCAAATACATAAATTCCAAGAAATCCCGAGCGACAACCAACAAATGGTTTGTACGTCCGGAAGATAACTTGGGACATTCCCCCTTTTACTCTCAAACACATGCACACAAAGAAAGCACGCAAGCAATCACGATTAATGAAATCTCGGGAGACTTGCTCCGGCAAGGCACTTTGGGTGAACGCCAAACGTTCTTCCCAAGGGGTAACTTAACCTCCGAACCCATAAAACCTTTTTTTCAAAGTTTTGAGGTAATCAAAATGGCGTGGCGACTCCGTTTTTCAAATAACTCGGATGTCTTCAAACTCGCGTGAATTCCAATAAACAAAAATTTGGGGCACACATTCACAATAGGCTTGACCATTATGGGGCCAGATTTGGGGAATTTGATGTGGTGACTTGGCCGGCCAAAGAAAGTGCCATGGCCGAGGGAAATGGGGCAAGTGGCTGGGGTCCTTTCCTTCGTCTCGAAATTACTTTTTTTTTTCAGGCCTTTATTTTTTATTTTTTTTTTTCAAAGGCCCAAGATTTTTTTTTTATTTTTTTTACAGGCCTCTATTTATTTATTTATTTTTTTAGGAAATGAGGCGCACCTGGGGTTTGTGGCCGAGAGTGACCGAGGTTGGCTGGCGTTGTGGCCTGGAATGGCCGGCCAAGATGGGCAGTGGCCAAGGCAAATGAGGCGGGCGCCTGGACCTGACTGAGGCGTCCGCATCAAAGTTAACAGCTCGGCCAGGTTTCTTGAAATTTGAGGCGGCCGCATCGTATTTTGTGAGGCTGGCGCCTCGGGTCCAGTCCTTCCTTCCTTCGTTTCGTCTCAAAATTACTTTTTTTTTTTGCAACAGGCCTAATTTTTTTTTTCAAAAGGCCCAAGATTTTTTTTTTTTACAACGGCTTTTCTTTTTTTTTTTCTTTTCGTAGGCCTTTATTTTTTTCAACGAAGGAATTAGGCACTGTTTCGCTTCCGTCTTCACTGCTTTTAACTGCACAACGCCACAATGCAAAAACCTCAGTAGCACCAATTCTACACATAAAAAATAATAAATATAAAATATAAAAAAACATAAAAACAAAGAAATTTTCGGGTTGCCTCCCGGTAAACGCATTTGGTTAAGGTCGTTAGCCCGACCAAATTCCCACTTCAATGGGGATTCGAGGTGGTCACCTTGTTTTTTGTCTTAACTTTTCTTCCCTTGGCCCACCCCGCACCTTCACGAGTACAAATACTCACAATTTTCTCCACATATGTACCTTTCTTGATTAAATCGGGTGGATCTCAAAAAAAAATTTGTGGCCTTTATCTTTCTTTTATTTTTCTTGGGAACATCCCAAGAAAAATTTGTGGCATTTTTCTTCTTTTTCTTTTCCTTGGGGACCTCTTCCCCAAACTCACTCGGTGCCTTGGTCTTATTAACATCAAGCACATCAGCAAGACCCAACACCGCCTCCTTCATCTCATCAGAAAGATCAAATTCTAACTCTACACATCCTAAAATATTCTCCAACACAGATTTTATGTCATCAAAAACATTACTCTCCATTCGTTGTCCATCACCCTCCATAGTCAAACAAGGTTAAGAAAAAGATTACATAAAAAAAACTTAACAAAAAGGAAACAATAAAAAGAAATAGATTAAGAAACAGAATAAGTCCGTAAACAATTACACTGTTCCCCGGTAACGGCGCCAAAATTTGATAGGCTCAATCGCGCACCTACTAAATTAAACCGGGACTCGGCCACAAGAATGTAGCAAAGGTAAGTCCAGGGTCGAACCACTGAAGAACGGTTATTGATTACGAACTAGTCACACACACAAATGGGGGGTTTGTTTGTTGATGAAATAATTCCTAAAAACAGAAATTAAACTAATTAAGAGCAAAAAAAATAATTTAGAAACACTTTAGATTTGATTCCGTCCCCACCTAATTAGCTAATTATCATTGATATCTCTTTTCACGTTCACCCTATTCACCTGATCACAAGATCTGTTTCAAACTCTGTTTCTTCTTTCAGAATAGTTACTAGCAGTGGCACACTCACTAAAAACCCTAATTAATAAATTAATCTAACTGGCACAGTCTAGATCGCAGAATTAATTGATGAACGATTTAAGAAACTAAGATCAAGAATGCTTTCTATGATTATTTCACACAGATAATCATCTAATTTTATCCACTTCACAATTTATCATGACACATGCATAAATCGTAAAGATGCTACTCATGAATTTCCTACACTGGCACAGTCATAGAAAATTCTAGCAAAGATTCATAAAAAGAACTAGTGAATTGATCAGATCCACAAACCCTAGTTATCAATCTAAAATAAGCACAAGTAAAATTATGAACAAGGATAAATAGATTGAAAAGAAAAATACCTCAAATTGATAAAAAGGGGTTCAAAAAATCAAATCCAAAGCAATGGAGTTTAAGCTTTCATGGAAAAAGCTCAGTTCTCTAGGAAAAAAATAAAAACTCTAGATAAAAACTAAAAATCTAAAGTAATATAAAAGGAGCACAGCCTTGGAGCCAAAACGGGGGGCATTTTAGTAATTTCACACTGTGGCATTTTGGCAATAACAAGGCGGATGAGACACGTGGCATGCGGGTACTGGACGCGTGCGAAACACGCGCCTACAGAGGCGCGTGGGACGCGTTTAATTTGTTTTTTTTTTTTAAAGCCACGACACGTGGCACGTTCTGATTGGCTGGTTTATTTTCGTATTTTTTTTTTCCTCCCATTTTTTTGACCTCAATTATTTTATAAAAAAAAAAATTTTTTTTAAAAACTTTTTACACCAAAATTCATAATTTTTTTTCCTCTTTAATTAGAGACTAATTTCATTAAATTTGGACAAAAAAAAAATTCACTATTTTTTAAATATAAATTTCTTAATTATTCTATCTTAATTTTTCTTTTTTATTTTTCAATATTTTTTTTTGCAAATTAATTAAGTGTGAATTATATATTTTTATTATAAATGATAATAATAATAATCATAATTTTACTTTTTAAATATACATTAATGTTTGTAATGTTATTTCTTTCGTTTCAAATTTTTACATTAACTTTTTAAACATATTAAGTACTATTTTATAAAATATTCCTTGGTACGAATATATTAATTTTTTTTTTATCCGAAGTAGTATTATTTTTTAAAAATTAATGTTTATAATGTTCGTATCTTCGTATCTTCGTGTCAAAAAATAAATATTACTTTTTGAGACAAGTTAATTCATTGAGGCAAAGGAAATTATTATTTTTTTATATAGAAAGTAGTATTAATTATGGGATGAAAGTAATATTCATTTTTTGAATTGAATGATTTGTAATGTTAGTGTCTTCGTCTAAAAATAGTATTATACTCCTTCGGATAAAAAAATAATATTTATTTTGAAACGAATGAAGTAGTATTAATTTTTAAAATATTCATTGCGCCGAAGGAAACAATGCTCATTTTTTTTAAAAATAAATTTAGTATTATTTTTGGGTTATTCATTTCGAATCGAAAGTAATATTCATTTTTGAAATATTGTAATGTTAGTGCCTTCGTTTCAAAATATGACATTATTTTTTTTTAACAACTTAAGTATATCCGAAGTGGTATTATTTTGAGAAAATTAATCTTTATAATGTTTGTATCTTCGTTTGTCAAAAAATAAATATTATTTTTTTAGACAAGTAAATTCAGTGAGGCAATATAATTTTCAAATAATTGTTTTGCAATGTCAAACATTTCTATTTTCTTTTGTTTTTGTTTCGATTTCGATCAGTTATGCGTTAGTAACTGTCCGTGCATCGCACGGGGGTACTGCTAGTAATGTTAAAAGGAGTATATATATCCTCCAACTAAATAAACCTAAAACTATTTTAATAAAACAAATAAAAGAAAAAGGAAAAAGAAAGAGAAATAAAAATAAAAATCAAATTAAAACTCTTCCCTTCCTGCCTGCCGTGGTCCACGTGAATGTGCCTTGTTCCTTGGTCCACGTTACAGCAATTTGAGTTTCCTAATTACCTCCTTCCATTTTGGTCACTGAATTGTTTAGATCTGCGATATGATCCCTGGAACTTCATCAATTTGCAAAACAGACTTCTGCTTCAATATCTTGACTTTGACTCCTCGAGAGTATTCCATCCGAATATGAAATAAAACACTCAAATACCCTCGGATTACAATTAAGCCTCAAAAATATATTTTAGTCGAAAATTACATAAAACTAATCTAAATACATGAAAATAACAATTTAAGCTCATAGAAACCTATAAAATATTGGTATAAAATCCGTCCCATCAATCTGAAATTCGTTAATGAGCAAGGAATATCATAATATGATTTTTAATGCATAAATGGTCGGTAAAGGAATGTTTTGACGTTCCGGACCTCGGTCCGGGGTCCTAAGGTCCGTATTTTTGTAAATATGCCCATTTACTCGATTTTTTGTCCCGATCTTGAATTCGGACTCGGTTTTTCCATATCATGCACCGATAAGACGAACGGACTTCCCGCGCGCCCAAATCAAGCCTTTTAGGTCAATTGCAAGGGTTTAGACCAATTAAAAGGGTTCGTCGGGGGGTGCGAGATCGGGGTGTCTACAGTGAGTAATTTTTCCTCTTCCTTTTATCTTCATCTTTTTGTCTCCTTTCTGCTAGAATGACTTATAAGATGGAGCGCCCTCCAGAGTTGGGTAATGGTACTACTCCTGATACCTTCGCTGTTTGCAAGAAATCAGGGGGTATCTATAGGAAAGTGGCCCACTATTGGGTTAGTTTATCTTTAGAGGCTTTTAAGTATTTCTTGGTCTACTATGTTTGGGAAATTAGGTTCCACCTAGATTGTGGGAATCTAAGAAAAGGCTATATTTGTCCCTAAGTGACATGTTGGTGTTGGGGGATGTATTCCGTTTGAGGAATTTTACAATGGTGGTGTTGTGCAGGTTTCCCGAGAGAGAGAGAGAGAGATCAGGCGTTGAACGCTGTTGAATTGGTGAGGAGGGATAGAATAGATCCTCTTGGTGTGGTGATAACCGACGGGAAAAGTTGATCGATGGATGAGGCCGAGGTAAATGTGGCCCATGATGCCACCGGCGTGCCTGCGGTGACTGACCCGAACGAGCCAACGGATGTGGAACCCTTGAACACAATTTACCCAAACACCCAAACCCAGGCCCCCTGTCTGGGTGGTGAATTTGGACAGTAGTGATAATGAGCTCACAAATATGGAGGTGGATGGAGCTGGAGGGAGAGTGGAGCCATCACAGGATCATCCACCAATCTATGACTCGATAGCTCGGAGACCGAGATGGATGATCGCGAGATACTGCTCGCGTAGCTACGGGCACCGCACGCGAGCGATCTAAATAGTTGATGCCTTTGCTAAAGGACCGAGATGAGAATCTTTCCGCCCGTAGCAAGAGTCATCTTTGGAGCCTCGGCTTACGGGCGTGGCCATAAAAAGAAGAAAAATGCGCCCGCACAAACCGGGAGACGGAACTATACACCACTTATGGTGTTGACCCTAATTCCTTCCGTGTCCGCGAGTGCGGGAGGTGGAGGTGAAAGGAAGGTTGAGGCCGAGCCGTGGCCGATATCCGTGTGGACAATAAATTTTGCATTTTTTATGGGGTTCAGTTTGAGAACGGGCTGAGACTTCCTATTGACCCATTCATTGCCAAATTTCTTGACTTCAATAGATGCCTCCCTATGTACCTAACCCCAAACACTATCCGAGCCCTTGTCTCTTTTATTGTGGTATGTAGGGTCCTAATCTTTGAACCTTCCCTCTTCAGGCTATATGCCTTCTATTCCAATCAAATCACCAATGGCCATCTTGGCCTGAAAACAAAGAACAATTCTGCCCGCACTTTTTCCCCTAATAAGTTTGAACAATGGAACCAGAAGAATATTCTGGTCATTGAGATTAGGTTTGGGTGGAATTTTCCAAAGCCGAAGGGTGCTGTTCCAGTTAGGGTTTATGCCGGTTCATACCCCTGCCCGTCCGAATCTGAAGGCCTTCAAGTTGCTCTTGCCATATATTTAGCTGAGTTCGTGACCGAAAGGGTTCAGCCCGTATTTGATGTGGGCGCAATCATAAATAGCGAGTCATTGCTGATGTTTTCGGGGGTGGCACCTCAAAGGGAAGGTAGCTACTATGTCCCTGTGGTGGCTATTTGAGCCCCATCTTCATGATCCCGATTGGAGGGTTCATGAATTTTTTGATTTTGAGTCTAATTGCAAGACGTGCATGATGGGAGCTGTCTGCGAGCCTCCATCTTGGATCGGTCTCTATTCCTGTCTTTGATTGAACTATTTTCCTTATGATTTTTTATTTTCTTTGAACTGCGATCTAACCAGTTGCTTTCTTTTCTTGGACACATATCCAGCAGATCCAACTATGGCCCCTAAGCTAAACCCTCATCAAATCAAGGCATCTAAGGCGCGCCAAGTGGCTCAGGAGCAAAAAGCTAGACAAGAGGCCTTGAAAAAAGTTCCTGCTGCTGGTGTTTCACTGCCCATGGTAGATAATAACTCTGATGCCCTGCTAGCTAGTGCCCGAGGAGTTCCTGCAGCCAAGGAATTGCCTCCTAGAGGGCAGGCACCGCAGTCTAGCCGTGTCGCCAGTCCTCGTCCTGATCGTAGCACCTCATCTACTTATTCTGATTGGTCAAGGAAGATGGCTAGAATCGAGACTGAATGTGCTGGAAAGGAGAAGCAACCAAGGGTCCATCGGCCTGATGTGGTTCCCCCACTTCTAACTCTCCAGCCAGAGGGGCTACTAACTGCGCCAATTCCTATCCCCTTCTGCCCGCAAGCATATACGAGACAGCGTGGGGCCTAAAGAATAAACTCGAGGAGGTGTCTCCGGTTAAAGGGGTGGACTTGTATGCCCGCAGAGGGTTTCAATCAATAGTAGGGCATGGTCTTCTGAACAGGCTCTACGCCCCTGACTTCTATAAGAATGTTGGGGCCAAGCTGAACTCCTCTGCCTTGGCGGGCGATATTGGCTTAATTGCCACGGAGGTAACTTCTTACCCTTTTTCTTTCTTTTTTTCTGTACTTTCCTTTTGATGACCGCTGATAGCTGATCGAGATTCTTTCCTATTTGTAGATGGCTAATAAGGCCATGAGGCTTAGGGAGATCTCTGACGAGCAGGCCAAGGATCTGTCTGATCAGTCCAAGGTTTTGGCGAAAAGGTAAAATGCTTTGGGGAAAGCGAAGGAGAGCAATAAGGCTCTGGCGGAGTCCCTAGCCCAGAAGGAGGCCGACCTTAAGCAATTCTGCGGCCAGCTTGATGAGGCTAATAAGTCCTTGGAGAAGGCCAAAGGAACGCGGGATGAGCTCCGCGGGCAGAAGGATATTTTGTACAAGAGGGTGGCGGAATATGCGGACAAGTTGGAGGCCTCTAAGAAACAGGTCCTTGCCTTGGAGGCTCAAGTTGACAAAATTTCTGAAGAGCTGCTTCCTTTGAGGCAGTTCTAGTTGGAGAGAGATGCCCAACTTGTCGTTGCCCATAAGGAAGGTGCTGAGGAGTTTAAAAACTCCCAAGAGTATAAGGATGAAATCTTGGCGAGAATCCCTTGCTCGGTATGAAATTTTGCCGCAGAAAGACACGGCTAAGGAACTTTCTTTTGCCACGAGCAAGTTCTCGTGGAACAATTGGCCATAATTGGCTCTTTGATTGCCAGCGAGATGTAGAATGTCTGTACGAGCATGCATTAGTCCTGCGGCTTAAGAGGAGATTGATAATTTGGAGTTAGCAGTAGCCTCCACCTAGCATGTCGTTGCCGCGGTCCCCGCTCTTGGCCTTATTGATCAGATTGATGCTTTAAGGTTTGGCCAAGAGGGCCTATTACTAGAAGCCGCTACTGCCCTCCTGTTTCCTAACGGGCCTACGGTCAGTGAGCTATTTATGCCGTGGTCAGCACCTGCTCCTGCTCAAGATCCTACTCCAACTCCTGATCAAGCTCCAGTCGATAATCTTCCTTCTTCGACTCCACCTCCTCAGGCTGGTTCTCAAGCTACTCTGGAGTCTACCCAACCAATGGCTTAGGATTTTTCTTTTTCCTTTCTCTGTAATATATTTTTAGGACTTTGTAATCTTTTGATCTATTAATAAAAAGTGGATTTGAATTACACTTGTCTCGTTCTTGCTTTCGAGTTTTTGCAATGTTTGAATACTTTTGATAATGATACCAAGGCTTTGTTAATCTTGTATTATTGCTTTTCCTCCTTTAAGCTTTATATGACTTTGAATAATTATTTTTGACTCAATGTCGTGGTCGCGGGTACTGTAATGCCTGCTGACTGCGTTTATGAGTTGATAACTCTCTGTTTAAAAACCGTTTTAAGTTTTTTCATGAGAATTAGCCTTTTTCTCTACGATCAAGTTTATTGTGGCCTTTTTTGATTTCGAGGTTTCAACCTCTGATTGTCTTGTGGGCTTTTTACTGCTCATCACTCTCGTCCATTTCACTTTTAGTGATGTACGCTTGTCTGGACTTCAAGTCCGTGGCGTATTTCGAAAGAGCCAAGGCAAGCTACTTTCATGCGAGCATGCAAAATGTGATCGTGAGGCTAGTCCGCATATCAGCAGGTGTAACTGATGCTAGCTTTCATATCCATTTATAGATGGTTCGCGCATTTTGGACTCTTTGAGTCTTGTGGCGATCGTGTATGGGCTCAATTTTGGCCTTTGTACATATGGGCATGCGATCAACGGCCAATGAGGCCTACGCGCATCAGCAGGTTTTAGGCCGTGCTGGCTTCTATTTCCATTATTTTGATGGTTCACGTGTTTGGACTCTACGAGTCTTGTTGGCGATCGAGTACGGGCTCAATTTTGGCCTTTGTACATATAGGTGTGCGGTCAACAACCAAAAAGGCCTCCGCGCATCAGCAGGTTTGTGACCGGTGCTGGCATCCGCTTTTTTTTTTTTTTTGCGGGCATTCACTTGCAATTTCACTAAATGAGGATATCACTTTCGTGCTTTTCTGAGTTACAATAGTATGTAAAAAATGTCTTGCTTCTTGATATATTTGTTACCTCTATCATCCTTTACAATACAACGATTAAAAATAGTACTTTCTAAGGTGGTCGCTGTTCTAAGCATTTTTGAGGTCTTTTCCTTCTTACGTTTTGCGGTTTGTAGGTTCCCTCTTTGATGATTTAGGTAACTTGATACGACCTTTCCATTTTGGGGATAGTTTGTAAGCCGTGTGTTGGGTCCCTTGTACCTCAACATTTCTCAACACCCAATCTCCTAATGAGAAGCTTCTTTTGCTAACTCTATAGTCATGATGCTTTTTGGCCTTTTGCTTGTAGTTAGTCATTTTTTCACTTGCCCACATTCTCTTTTCTTCGAGATCATCTAGATCGCACCTTACAGCGGCCTCATTACGCGTCTAATCGAAGTAAGTGATTACGTAGGAGGGAGGGCTACTTCTCTTTTGGGGCTAAACCGCTTCTAATCCATAAGTGAGTGAGAAAGGAGTTTCTCCGATTGAATTTCGGATAGTTGTGCGGACTACTCATAGCGCGATCTGGAGCTCGTCCAGCCAGCTTCCTCCTCGTCCTTCTAAATTTTTCTTTTGGGCAGCAAGGACTAACTTGTTCGCGGCCTCAGCCTGACCGTTCCCTTGGGGATAGGCTACTACGGACTGGCGATGTTAGACTTTCATTCTCTCGCATTCAGCTGTGAATTTTGTAGCGAATTGAGTGCCATTGACCGACACTATTGCTCTTGGAACCCCAAATCGACACCAAATGTGATCGTGGACGAAATTGATGACATTTTCTTCAAAAATAGTGGCCAAAGCTTTGGCTTCTGTCCATTTCGTGAAATAGTCCACGACCACTACTACATATTTAATGCTTCCTCTAGCAGTTGGGAACGATCCTATCAGATAAATCCCCCATGTATCAAACGGCCACGATGGTATAACCAAAGTATGCTTTGTTAATGGGAGTCTAGGAATGTTCGCAAACCGATGGCACTTGTCGCATTTTCTTATGTACTCCTTGGCGTCCTTCCTCATGGTTGGCCAATAGAACCCTTGAAATTTGATTTTGTCCGAGAGGGTGCGAGCACCTGGATGGCCTCCACAAACTCCTCCATGGATTTCATAGAGTAAATTGGTGACCATATGAGTTTTTACACATCTGAGCAAAGGCTTAGTGAATGATCACCAATATAGGTATTCCATTTATGATCGTGTATTTTGCGGCCACCTTTTTATGAGTCTAGCCTTTTCTTGATCCTCAGGGAGGGCTTCTTTCTCGATGTAATCTCTGATTTCATTTACCCAGACCCTTTCTTGGTCCTCGATATTGTTAATGTGAATACGATCGATGGCAGGCATATCAACGAACTCGATTTGGCAGTCCGTGTTCAGCTCTTCTATTTCTTGCTCGGTGATTCTGGAAAGGAGGTCTGCTTCTGCATTGCCTTCCCTCATAATCTGGTTCAGCTCATAGTATTTAAAATTTTGGAGAAGGGATTTTGCTAGACCACATTACTTGGCTAGGACTGGGTTATTTGTATCATACTCCCCCTTTATTTGATTTACTATGAGCTGGGAGTCACTATTTATTTCAATGTTTGGGACCCCCAAATCTGCAGTCGGTTCCATGCCCATTATGATTGCTTCCATATTCGGCTTGATTTTTGATGCTTCAAACTTGAATCTTAAGGCTCTCTCGAATTTTTTCCCGCGCAGCGATCAGTAGTATGCCTGCGCCGCTTAACAGCTTGCTCGCAGATCCGTCCACTAATAAAGTCCATACTTCTTCTGGTCGCTCTTTGGCTAGATCTGTGTTTGGGTCAAAACTTTCTTGGGTTTCTTGGGGTTCTACTCTCTTTCTTTTCCCCAGCCTGCTGTCCGCCAGGTTAAATGATGTTTCTGCCACAAAATCAGCTAAGGCTTGTGCTTTGATGGTCCTTCTGGGGGAGTAGGTGATCTGGAACTCAGTGAGTTCTATAGACCATGCTAGCATCCTCCCTGAAGACTCTAGTTTATGCAAAACCTTTCTAAGTGTTGCTTCTGTAAATACAATTATAGGGTGTGCAGAAAAGTAAGCTCGTAATTTTCGAGCAGCTACAAGCAAGGCGTACGCTAACTTCTCTATATCTAGATAACGACCTTCTACGGCGGACAACGCCTTTGATACATAATACACTGGTTTTTGGGAGTAATTTTCCTCCCTTAAAAGAACAATGACTCTTGCCGGGTCGTGGGCTGCTAAAAACGAAAAAGCTCTTCCCCAGGCGTGAGTTCTTTGAGGAGAGGGAGCTGCCCGAGGTATTTCTTGACTTCTTCAAAATCTAGATTGCATTCTTCATTCCACTTGAATTCGCTAGCTTTCTTCCCCCCTTTAAGAGTTTTGAAGAAGGGGAGGCATCTCTCTGCAGACCGCGATATGAAGCGGCCAAGTGCGGTTATGCGCCCATTAAGCTTTTGCACATCTTTCACGCACGTTGGAGGTTTCATGTCTAATAGCGCTTGGATTTTTTCGATATGAATCCTAGAAACTTGCTCGATTTCACCACAAAGGAACATTTGAGGGGGTTAAGCTTCATGTTATTGCGGTGCAACTTGGAGAAAGTTTCTGCCACGTCGAGCTCGTGGGAATTCTCCTTCGTCTTTATTACCATGTCATTTATGTAGGCCTCAAGATTTTTGCCCAATTGGTATTTGAAGACGATATTGACCATCCTTTGGTATGTAGCTCCCGCGTTTTTTAGCCCAAAGGGCATCATTGTATAGCAGTAGGTTTTGCCCGCGGCGATGAAAGCTACGGAGGCAAAATCTTCAGGATCCATTTTAATCTGGTGGTAACCAAAATATGCATCGATGAAGCTTAAGACTCTGTGCCCGGCTATAGAGTCGACCAGGCGGTCAATTCAAGGAAGAGGGAAGCAATCATTGGGCCAAGCCTTGTTGAGGTCTATGAAATCTATACACATTCTCCATTTCCCATTGGGTTTTTTGACCATAACAACATTGGCCAACCACTTAGGATATGATACTTCTTTGATTATCCCCGCCTTAAGTAGCTTCTCTACCTCTTCCTTTATTGCGATCTCCTTTTCTGGAGAGAAGTATCTTGATTTTTGGTGGTTGCGTTTGAAGGTGGAGTCATTATTAATTTTGTGGACGATCACATCCTCTCTTATGCCTTGCATATCCTCCACTCTCCATGCGAACACATCACAATTATTTCTAAGGAATTCGATCAAGATCCTTCTCTCTTCCGGGTGAATTTCCAAACCAACCTTAACTGTTTGCTCGGGATAGTGGGCATTAATTACCACTTCCTCGAGCTCATCATTAGGGCGGAGATCGCTGATTTCTCGATTATGGAGAGAGAGTCAATAACAATCGCTGGCGGGGTGGATATTGCTCCTGGGAGAGCAGACATGGAGTATATGATTTCTTGGTCTATGTCTCCCAAGATCCCTCTATCCACACAGCCTCCATCAATAGGAGCCATTCTATTTGCGTTCCTGATCTTCTTGAGCTCTATTTCGATAGAATGGAAGGAGAGCATACCCACGAATTCGAGCTGCGGGCATTTGTCTTTGCCTTTGCTTAGCTTTGCTTCCACATTCAACTGCGAGTAGGAGGCCTCATTTTTCTTCTTTCTTCTCTCCTCTAATGTTCGGAGAAACCTCTCGGGCTGGTTTTTTATGACTGCAATTCCGCCCGGAGTATTGAATTTTACCCTTTGGTGGGGGATAGATGCTACAATTCCCAATGCGGCCTGAGCGGTCTCGCCAAGTTTTGCGTTGTACTGAGATTGTAGATCTATGACCATGAAAGTGACATTGGGTGTTGTTTGTAGGGGCTTTTCCCTTATGGTCACTTCAAAATCAATCGTCCCCTTCACACGGACAGTATGGTTTGTTAATCCCTCAAGCAGGCCGACACAAGGAATGAGATGAGCTTCAGACATTTTCATCTCAACTAAGGTATGATAGCAGAGAATGTCTCTGGCCGTGCCAGTGTCGATTAGGACTCTATTAATGTTTGCCCGTAAGATTCTCATTTAATTTGATGGTGAGGGGCTGGGTGGAATGGAAGAGAGTGGAGGCAAGTTCACTCCGCTTGAACCCAATTTCTTGCTCTTCTTCTGGAGCCAAGGGGGGAATCAAGAAGACTTTTTCTAAAGTCTTGATTTGATGGGAGAGTTGTTTGTTGGAGGGAGCCTCTATTCCAATTAAATTGATATCATAGGTCCCTAGATCACCCTCATCATTATTCTCTCTCTCTCTTCTTTCTGGGCCGCACTGAGGTCGAGCTCTTTGGGTATTAACGTTGTTGTTGACATTATTACCTTGCACCCATTTGGCTAGCTCGCCGTTATTAATTTTTTGCTGAATGATCCTTTTCAGCTGGAAGTAATCCTCAGTGTTGTGACCGTTATCATTATGATAGTCACAAAATTTGGCTCTGCTCCTCTCATTTAGCTTTCAGCCCATTGGTGGAAGAGGAGGTACTTCCATTGCTTTCAAGATCGCTGCCCGCGGTGCGTTCAGGGGTGTATAAACAGTTTCGTCTGTCAACCTTTTGAGTTTATCAGTGTTGCGGTTTCTATTCTTTCCTTGCCTCTGACCGCGGCTGGGTCCCTGGCGGCATCCTGCACATGCTCAATTCTGTCTTTGGCCGGTCTGCGGGCAGCAATTTCATTGGGCTCCTCACTCGAGGCAATTACGGAGACCCTTTTGTACATCTCCTCAACATTCTTAGCCTGTCCGAGGAAAATTTCATTTTTAAAAAGTTGGAGGATAGACCGCCCTCAAAGCAGAGCTGAATATCACTCTCGAACAAGTCTACAATTTGCTCAGACATCTTTCTGAACCAAGTGATGTAGGATTTGGTTGCTTCTGTGGCGGCCTGCTGACTCTTAACAGATCATTCTTTGGCCTCGCGGGCTCGCCTGCTCTGACAAAAGAGCTCAAAAAACTTTGCCTGAACTGATTGTAGCTCTTGATGGATTTTGGCTTTAAGGGCCAACATCCATGACAAGGCCTTGCCCGTGAAGGAAGCAGCTAAGGCTTTGCACATTACGGCCTCATCCGAGGAGAACAGAGCCATCTATCCTTCAAACCTCCCCATATGGCATTTTGCGTTGGTGGAACCATCATATGTCTCTATTCGAGGAGATTTTCCTATTTGGATTGACGCATTGGCAATCTTGTCCACAAAAGCATCCATCGTGCGACCATACTTTGTGGAGCTTTGCTGATGGTTTTCCCACATCTGGTGCATGAACTTTAGAAACTCAGGGTCCGTGCTATCCATTTTGGGCTTTTTAGAGGGATTAATCACGGCCTTTCCCTTAGCTTTGGCCATGGGTCGTGCTTTCGATTTCTCGGGGAGAGGAGTCGATTCTGCTCCCTCTCCCACTTCCTCATTCTCCTCAATCTCTTCATGGTCGCGGTCAGCAAAGGTCGGTTCTATCCCTTTTGTCCCTCTAGCTTGACTAGCAAGTGACTTCGTGGGGATTCTTTGGGAGAACCTTAATGAACCTTCTTCGAGGGGGATACCACCATTGGCCTCCAACTCAACAAACTCAAGTTGGTCATCATTTATAGCCATGGCCTCAGCCACTAGCTTAGCCCTTGTAGCCAGAGCTTGGTTTCTCTTGAGAATCAACTCAGGAGTGATAGGAGAGGTGGGGTTTTTTGGACTTGGATTTTGAGGGGACTTATCCTTGCGAGCCGCCTCAAGCTTTTCCCTTAGGTCTCTTTGAGAGGGAGTAAGAGATCCTAGACTGCCAGAACGACCACCCACCTATTAAAGGCCGAGGTGCTTGGTCTAGAAGGATTTATTTGAGAGGGAGAAGCTTGGTCATTACCTTGAGTAGAAATAAAGCCAGCGTTTTGGAGAGGAATATTAGACAATTTTTTATGGTGGAAAAGCTGAAAAAATTGTTTTTTGGAAACAAGTGTTTGAACACGGTGTTTGTTTTTTGACAGACACAAGATTACACGAGAAAAAACTACACGTTTCCCGGCAATTGAACCACTGATGACGCCTCGACTTTCGGGTGTCTAAATGGTTGAGGATATCTGGCTTGATATTGGTTTATACCTAGAACACAACAACAACAATAAGTACCGTTAAGGTCAAAGCCGGGGTTTAAACCAGCTCAGGCCCTCGGGTGTGAGAGTAAGATCTCTTGAGTGTTTATAACATAGAAATAAGACTTGGAATGTCTTGAGTGAGTTGTGTGTTTAGGGTTTAGACAATGTGGCTTACAAATATAGATTTTGCACTTACCTTATCCATGGGGACAAAGGTTGATATTTATAGTAAGTGGGAGCTGCTCGCTGACATAAGCCCTAAGGATATCTTTGTCTTTGACCTAGGACACGTGTTCGCGCCTGGTTGGCTCTGTCAGTAAAGTGAGATTTGTTGCAAAGGGATGTCGCTGAGAGGACATGTATAGAGGATAGTTGGCGCGGCGCCTTAATGGCATAGTGGGCGCCTGAGTCACCATTCAATGCGACGGAATAAGCCGGCTTATTGGTGTCAGAGCCAGTACGGAATCTTGCTCTACAAGCTTTGGCTTTAAACGGGAGTCTGGTGAGATAACCGGGAGTCTGGTATGAGACCGCAGTCAACATCTCTGGCGCGGTCAACAATATTGACGCGGACACGGATCTTGCGGTCATAGCTTCCGCGGTCACCTTACTGACGGTCTAGCTGTCCGCGGACCGCAGTCATCTTACTGACGGTATAGAAATCTCGCGGTCACCTTACTCTAGCAGTCTAAGGGGATGCCACGTCATAAATGTCCTTTGTTTCAGATCGAGCTTTGGATCGGCTCGATCTAAAAGGTCCGGGCTCATCATCTCTTGTTATCGAAATCGAACCAGCAGCGTTGTAAGCTCTCTCCAATCTCTTTCATTTTCATCTCTTAGGGCAACTCCAACAATGGTATTTGCTAGATAGTATCAAAAATTTCATCTCCAACAATAGGTATCAAATTCATGATATCAAAGTATATTTTTATATTTATTGAGTTTAATAATGTTTTCAACATTATCAATTATTTTAAACTATGACTATGCTTTAATTAATTATTTTTTAATTAAAAATATAATCATTATTTTATTATTATATAAAAAGTCAAATAAATTTAAAATTAATATTAAAATTAAAATAATTATTTTATATTTAATTTATTTTAAATTGCAGATATTTATATATATTACAAAAATAACATTTATTTTGAGATGATTATTTTTTAATTTGAACATTTATTGAGAAAGAGAAGAAGTAATTGAGTTTTGAAAAATTTGGTGTAGTATTAGAGCATCTCCAAACCATTTCTTCAAATTTTACTTCATTTCTTAAATTTTTGCTTCAATTTTTTTTTCCTCTCCAATCCATTCCTTCATTTTTACTTCAAAAATAATATTCTCAGCATCTTTCCATTCCACCTCATCATTCTACTACTTCTATAATTTCACAAATACTACACAAAATTTAATCCTTTTACATATTCAACCATCTCTAGTGTTTAGAAATAAAAATTCAAATAATGTATTTATAATTCAAATTACTAATAAAATATATTTTATTATTAAAGAAAAAATACAAAATAAAATAACGTTGACGTAAATGATATATTGACATAAAGAAAACATTGACACAAAGAAACAATTTTATAAAGCATTCCAAAGTTGACATAAATGATACGTTGACATAAAGATAACATTGATAAAAAAAAACATTGAATAAAGAAAACATAAAGCGAAAACATTGAAAAGTACCTAACAACGTTCATTAATATTCAGAATTGGTGTATCTCTCCCATAAATACTCTATTAAAGCATTTCGAAGTTCAACATATGAGCACTTTTATCCTTGATTTTCCTGTGCGGGCCAATAAATTCTTGAAAACGAATATTGTCATCAACAATATAAACAATCACAACCACCATCAACAAATATTTTTGGTCAATTCCTTGGTGATTTTGGTGGAAACGGATCAAATAATTTTCGTGATGGGTTCGATAATTATCGTGGAGGTGGATCCGATAATTACGGTGGAGATGGATCCGATAATTACGGTGGAGACGAATCCGGTATATCGAATTATTAAATTGATGTGGTTGTTTAATTTTTTTTTTAGTGCGTATGTTTTGTTGTTGTTGTTTATCTAATATTAGTATGTTTTATTAATTTGTTTTCATTAAAAATGTGTAACTTTTCTATTATCATATAATATTAACTATGTTGTTATAAATATTGGTATATTTTTATTTTTTAATTTATGTTAAATTTTAATATATTCGTCTAACTTTTTTTTTTTGATTTTTCTCAAATAATTAAACCAATATTAAAATAAAAAATATTTTAAATTAATTAAAATTATATTAATAATTATTTTCATTTATAGAATAAATAAGATGTAAATTTTAAAAATTAGAGAGACTAAATTTAAAATTTTAACATCTTATTTCAAAAATGAAGAAAGATGAATAGTGTTGCTTCAAATATTTCAAATAGTGTGTTGTTTTAAATTTGAAGTAATATTCTTTATTTTTTAAGAAAGATTTTAAAGTTGATTGGAGGAATGAATAGTGGTAAATTAGAAGAAATGAGAGAGAATTTGAGTTTGATACCGATGGTTTGGAGTTGCCCAATTATGTCAAAATTAGTAAAAATTAGGGTTCAATTTTTCTGTAATTAACACTATACATTCCGCAGGAAATCAACAACAATGGCGTCGTCAACTGTACCTCAAGCATCATCCTTAAAGAGGCGAGATTCTTCGCTAACCAAGGAATCAGATCAATTGACTATAACACCATTAGGTGCTGGTAGCGAAGTTGGTCGATCCTGTGTTTACATGACTTACAAAGGCAAAACTGTTATGGTACTAATTACTCTCTCACATTAATTCCCTTTTATTTTGATTTTTATCGCTCTTTTTATTGGCAAATGTATACTCACTCCTTTCCGAGTTAAGAGTTTGATCATTTGGATGATAATTAGGGGATTTATAGCTGCCCTCTGAAGTAGTTTCTGTTACAAAATTATGTTTTGTAGATACTAGTTTATTTTTGTAAGAGAGGGGTAAGAAGTGAATTTGGTGAGAATCCTATTCTTTAAAATTTGAAAACCACACCCATTTGAAGGGGAGGAGGCAAGAAAGAACCACTGATTAGAATGGGGGGAGTAAAAGTTATTGATGCTACCACGCCAAATAGTTGCACAGGACCGACCGAACAAAGGAACTCCGGCTATCTTCTCAGTTGGTCACCTACGCACACGAAAGACAAGTTAACTAAGCTGGGGGCGTCTCCGGCGTTACCCCTCCGGCGTGAGAGTAACTGGTCACAAAATCAAGTAATGGCTATAGAGATTAGAGAGAGAAAGCTTAGAAGAGTAAGAAGAAGACTTAGCTAATAACATTTTTTAGGTTGATTTTATACTTCCATCTCTCGTGTGCAAGGCACATGGCTTGGACACTTGTCAATCATCAACAAGGGGTGCTAACCACCCAAAATATTAGTGGAGACGCAAACTTTTTGACCTGGCTGACTCATCATCATTTGCAGATATGGTGGGGCCCAGATGTGACAGCCTAGGTATCGTTCAAAATCATCAGGCACGTAAGTCGCCGTCCAGGCGACAATCAAGGGGAGGCAGCAAGCTTTGGATTGCCGCCAACCCGAACATCCATCAAGGCGAGATTCCTGCCTTGTGACGCTATCATTTTCAGCTATTAGCAACCTGAACATACTACTCGCTTGGCCTTATTCTCGCACGCCGGCCTGTGAATGTCACCTCATCACTTTGGGCCCACTATGAGTCATGTATTAAAACGCTTCGGCCCATTTTCATCATGTTGGGCCTCTTTACTGTTTCAGGCCCAAACCCATTTTTTACGATCACATCAGTAGCCCCCAAGTTTGAGACCTGGACTATTCATGGTCCAGGCGAGAAATTCTTATTGTCGCTCAAGGTTCCCGCCATCGCCTTCTAATCGGCGAGATACGCGTTTCAATTGACACCTAAGTGACCACGTGTCACTTCAGGGTTGATGGGCCCTGGCGGTGTGACAGCGCCGTATTTTGCCTAGGTATTCGTGCTTCCTAATAAATTGTCTTCAATAATGGGGGGAATTTCAAAATTCGAACATCAGGTTTTAGAAAACTCCCCAGCACCCTTTCGTCTTCCTTGTTTAAGGTTTGTCTTTGGTCTGTCAGGTTTTCACTTTTCCCTTTCACTCTCGCTCTCAACCTTCAGCAACTCCTCTGATTTCCTCCGGCGAACGTTTTCTGGAAAACCCCTTTCCAACCGTTCGTTCGTCTGTTGGCTCCGAAAAAAAGGGGAACCAACTGATGCTACCACGCCAAATGGTTGCACAGTACCGACCGAACAAAGAAAATGAGGATACTCTGGCTATCTTCTCCGTTGGTCACCTACACACATGAAAGACAAGTTAACTAAGCCGGGGGCGTCTCCGGCGTGAGAGTAAGTTAACTGGTCACAAAATCAAGTAATGGCTATGGAGTTTAGAGAGAGAAAGCTTAGAAGAGTGAGAAGATGACTTAGCTAATAACATTTTTAGGTTGCTTTTATACTCCCATTTCTCATATGCAAGGCACATGGCTTGGACACTTATCAATCATCAACAAGGGATGCTAACCACCCAAAATGTTAGTGGAGACGCTAACTTTTTGACCTGACAGACTCATCATCATTGGCAGATATGGTGGTGCCCAGATGTGACAGCCTAGGTATCGTTCAAAATCATAGACACGTAAGTCGCCCAGGCGACAATCAAGGGGAGGCGGCAAGCTTCGGATTGCCGCCAACCCGAACATCCATCCAGCGAGATTCCTGCCTTGTGACGCTATCATTTTCAGCTATTAGTAACCTAAACATACTTCTCGCTTGGCCTTATTCTCGCACGCCGGCCTGTGAATGTCACCTCATCACTTTGGGCCCACTATGAGTCATGTATTAAAACGCTTTGGCCCATTTTCATCATGTTAGGCCTCATTTACTGTTTCAGGCCCAAACCCATTTTTTACGATCACATCAGTTATGTATTGCATTTCTAATCAAATATTGTTTTTCCTTGATAAACCATGATCACTTTAATGATGGACAATTACTCTATATTATTGGATATCTGTATACATTGTTTCTTGATTTCAAGTAACTTTTTTGATAACAACTTGTACTGTAAATATGCAGTGTTTGTATCTTTTCGATTAAGTTTCACAGTTGTTCTGATTTTTCTACATGCTATTATTTTTTTGTAATTATCATTACTTATTTGTTTGCAGTTTGACTGTGGAATCCACCCTGCTTACTCGGGTATGGCTGCTTTGCCATATTTTGATGAAATTGACCCTTCCACTATTGATGTCCTTCTAATTACTCAGTAAGCTATCCTGGTACATCCTTATGCCACTGGATATATTTATATTTCTTATGCTGATTGGCAATGTGTGTCGATTAGGAAAGGAATTTTTGTCCTGGATTCTTGAGAGTTGTTTGAACTAAAGATATCTATTAGGACTAAATGAGAAAAATATAAAAAATCACTAAATTGACATCTTTTTAGGGAGAACAATATTTGATTATTTCAGTATTATGGCCATTTAAGCATTTGGATGTAGTGCATTCTTTTGAGTTCAGTAGTCTGAGATCAATACTTCTGAATTATGAGAAGGGAAAGAAAATGAAGCCGAAGGTAGCATGTTTTCATCCTGGATTAAACCATTCAATCCTGGTTGTTGGTGGGCTAGACTTAGTTGAGGTGGTTGAACGCTTGAACTTTGTAAAACATTTTTCTAATATTACTTTAGGCACCTGAGGGACCGGTACTTGAACAGAAATAATTTGGATGTTTTGCTTCAAAAGAACACCAAGTGAAGGATTAATTCGTGAAGGCTTACAAGTTACAATAGAAGTAAAAAAAGAAAAGAAAAAGGAAAGGCATATCTACCGTGAAGTTTGAAGTTACCTCTGTCCAAATATTTTTCTTTCCCTTCATCTTTTAGATAGCTTCTTTTGAAACACTGCTGCATAAGGATATTACGTAAGACCCTCCTATGTATTTGCTTCAACCTGTCTGACATCCAACTGTAGCTCACAGACCTATTGTAGACCCATGATGCTCGTATAACACGTAGTCTGAGTCACTTTGAGGGCATACATTTCAGCATGTAATGTTAAATCAAAGTGAACTTTCAACGTTTATATGTCACAGTCCCAATGATTTGTTGGCATACTGGAAATTTTACCTTCTCATCATGAGCCACAAGATTTTCCCCATGTTCGTAAGTTTTACACGGAATGAGGGGTGGCTCAAATTCATTGGATAGTGTACTCTTTATCTTTTTATTCATTTTTATGTTATGTATTATATTTATGTATTCTGGTATCAAAGCGAATTTAGTTGGAAAAGTTGCATTCTTGTTATGAAACTCCATACAAGTTCTTACTTATACTTGGCTTTGCCTCTGCTCATTATATTGGAACATTTACTTGCAGCTTTCACTTGGATCATGCTGCATCCCTTCCGTATTTTCTGGAAAAGGTTTGTTAACTTTTATGAGTTTTCCATTATTTGTTTTCCCTGTTCGTTGACATGCTTTCAGAGGGAGTCAAAAGGTTATGATTCGAGGCTAAGTAATTATTATTTGTAATTTCCAGACAACATTCAAAGGGAGAGTTTTCATGACTCACGCAACTAAGGCTATCTACAAATTGCTTTTGTCGGATTATGTGAAAGTGAGCAAAGTTTCAGTTGAAGACATGTTATTTGATGAACAAGACATTCTTCGTTCCATGGACAAAATTGAGGTTGGTTTAGCTACTGTGATATGTTGTTAACTGCATCCCTTTCGTATGCTTCCCTCCGTCGTTTGTATTCAAATAAGCTTGATTATATTCTGCATTGCATAACTGTTGTCCAAAATGACTGAAATTGTATTTCTAGTAAAAGAAAGCAATGTAAAATGAACAAATTTTTTTACTCCTTCCACAATCTCCCATCACTCTACATTGATGCGAGGAATGTGCTTAAATCTTTGAAGTTTTATTTTTAAGTTGTGCTTTCATCACATTGGATGCCGATTGATCCGGTTCGAGACGGGTAGGACCACAAAGGTGGCATAGCTCACCCTACTAAGTTTTAATGCTATTACATTCTCAGGGCTCAACCAAAACCTATGGTTAAGGTAGAACACCCCTCACTAGGAGATTCGATGCCTTTTTTTTTTTCTAATGGTCAAACGGCCATTATAGTTATGATTTGATTGAAGTTGACTGATTTGTTTCCTCAGGATAGTAGCATCACTAACCTTGACTTGGAAAAAAAAAAAAGTTTCAGTTTGATCTGGCATGTCCAAGTGTTCCCCCCCCCCTCTCCTTGAAATCTTGTGTTTGAGAAATGATTACTTATAAGATAAATGCTAAGTTCCAGAAAGTCGCAGCACTAAGCTGTCCTGCCTTGTGAGGTTTAGGAATGTAAGGCATATACTCCCTCTATTCCAAAAATTAGAGTCCTATTTGACAACTCAAAAATTTTAAGAACGTAGGCTGCTTGCTTGCACCTTCTTGGAATTGCACTTAAATTATAACCTTCTAGAAACATGACTCTCCCCCCTCCCCTCAAAGAGAGAGAGAGAGAGAAAGTTTAAAATAATACTCCTTTTTTGGGTCAAGAAAGAAAAAGAAAATGCAGCTCTCCTTTAGGGACGTAGGGAGTAGTTTATTGAAGCAGCTCTTTATGCCAGGAGAGAGAGAAAGAGGGGGGGGGGGGGGACCTCTAGACTCCTTCACTGGAAGAACTCATAGCTCTTAATGGTGCTTGTGTATCTATTCTTGAGTATTATCATGTCTCTGGCCTTGTATCAGCATGATAAACTAATAACTTAGACCCCTAACAACTACCCTAATGATGAGGGAGTAATCAGTATATTTATTTTACCTTAACATCTCCTTTGGTTGTATTTTTTTATTTTTAGAGTATGTGTTGCCTGCCTTCTGATCATCAACCCTCTGCAGGTTATTGACTTCCATCAAACATTAGAAGTAAACGGTATCCGATTTTGGTGTTACACTGCGGGCCATGTCCTTGGTGCAGCCATGTTCATGGTTGACATTGCTGGTGTACGTGTCCTCTACACCGGTGATTACTCGCGTGAGGAAGACCGACATCTTCGTGCAGCCGAGCTCCCACAATTCTCCCCAGACATATGCATTATCGAATCCACATACGGAGTTCAACTCCACCAATCAAGACATATTCGAGAAAAACGTTTCACACATGTTATCCACTCCACCATTTCCCAAGGGGGACGTGTCCTGATTCCAGCCTTTGCCCTTGGTCGTGCACAAGAACTCCTTTTAATTCTTGATGAGTATTGGTCAACCCACCCCGAGCTACATAATGTTCCCATATATTATGCTTCACCCCTCGCGAAAAGGTGCATGGCTGTCTATCAAACTTACATAAATGCTATGAACGAGAGAATCCGAAATCAGTTTGCCGATTCCAATCCGTTTGATTTCAAGCACATATCACCTCTGAAGAGCATCGAAGAATTTAATGACGTGGGCCCATCTGTAGTTATGGCAAGCCCCGGTACCCTTCAAAGTGGATTATCTAGGCAGCTGTTTGATAAGTGGTGTGCTGAGAAGAAAAATGCTTGCGTCATACCTGGGTATGTCGTGGAAGGGACATTGGCAAAGACTATCATTAATGAACCGAAAGAAGTTACTCTCATGAATGGTCTGTCCGCTCCACTCAATATGCAGGTTCATTATATTTCCTTCTCCGCTCACGCAGATTTTGCTCAAACTAGTGCGTTCTTGGAAGAACTTATGCCCCCCAACATTATTCTTGTCCATGGAGAAGCCAATGAAATGGGGAGACTTAAACAAAAGCTCCTCACTCAGTTTGCTGATCGAAACACCAAGATCATCACCCCTAAGAACTGCCAGTCTGTTGAAATGTACTTCAACTCCGAAAAAATGGCAAAAACCATCGGAAAGTTGGCCGAAAAAACCCCTGAAGCAGGTGAAAGTGTTAGCGGTTTACTAGTAAAGAAAGGCTTCTCGTATCAGATAATTGCACCCGATGATCTTCACGTCTTCTCACAGCTGTCCACCGCGAACGTCACACAGAGAATCACCATCCCATATTCAGGCGCCTTTGGTGTAATAAAACACAGACTAAAACAGATATACGAAAGCGTCGAATCTTCAACTGACGAGGAGCTGGGGGTCCCCACTTTGCGAGTACACGGCCAAGTTACGGTGAAGCAAGATTCTGAGAATCATCTCTCTCTACACTGGACAGCGGACCCAATCAGTGACATGGTGTCAGACTCAATCGTGGCTCTAGTTTTGAATGTCAGTAGGGAAATGCCTCAGGTGGTTGTGGAATCGGAGGCTGAAAAAGATGAAGCTGAAGAGGAGAAGAAGGGGGAAAAAATAATTCACGCCCTTCTTGTCTCTCTTTTTGGGAATGTCAAATATGGGGAGAAGGGGAAACTGGTGATTAGCGTAGATGAAAATGTTGCTTATCTAGATAAAGCAAGTGGGGAAGTGGAAAGTGAAAATGAAGGGCTTAAGGAACGGGTGAAAACTGCGTTTAGAAGGATTCAGACTGCTGTGAAGCCGATTCCTCTATCTGCATCGTAACTTCTTTTCTTGTCTCCATAAGAGCCGTTTTAACTCAGAAATTCAGTTTTCTATGCTAATTTTGGTGTTTGATTGTACTTGTATGTCATGTAGAATGAACTGAATGTTAAAACAGTGTAGTTCTTGGTGCAGAACTGAATTTTACTTGTTGCAGCTTCTTTCTCTGGATTTATTGCCCAATCCTACATATTTTGATATTATCTTCCTTGTTTGATTTGTACATCATGGTCTTTTTATGTTTAGATGAGTATGGGATGGCAAAAATCCGAACCCGCCCTTGAGAAGGTTTTTTTTTTAAATTCGACGGGTTTGAAATTTTTATAAATCCTCCCGGTTTAACCCAATGATATATAACTTTATTTAAATAATATTTTAAATATTGATTTATTTATATATACCTATAAATTATGTTTGATAATGTAATCTATGTATATATATATATAATATTATTAGTTTTTATCTTATTATTAATGATGACGCCACAGCTTTTCGGGGTCAGGAGCGGTTCAAGGATATCTGGCTAGGATATATTTGGTGGTTTTGTGTACCTAGATCACAACACAAACAAGCACCGTTAAGGTCAAAGTTGGATGTTACTCCAACTCAGGCCCTCGGGTGTGAGAGTAAGAATACTGAGTAATAAGGCTTTGAATACCTTTGGAGTGTGTGTGTGTTTAGGTTTAGAGAGTAAAAGAGCTTACTCAATTGTATATGGAACTTACCTTGCCCAAGGGGGTAAAGGCCTTCTATTTATAGGCAATGCCATGGTGCTTGTTGAGGTAAGCACGAGATCAGCCCTAGGGGGCACTTTGGTATTTTGACCGCCTACACGTGTCCGCAGCCTAATTGGTCCCGTCAGTGGAGGGAACATTGATCGTCTGTGGACATGGCCGAAAGGGACATGAGCCGTGTAGCCGCTTAGTGCATTAAATGGAATAAGTAGGCGCGGACCGAGCCGCATTGAATGCGTGATGGGGAGCCGGCAAGTGGCCCGTCGAGCGCAAGCTAACTTGCTCAAGCAAGGCTTGACATTAACCGGAAGCAAGATGTGCCCGCGGTCAACATTGTGCCCGCAGCCAAAGATATATGACGCGAGCACGGTTGATGCGGCATGACTCATGCGGGCACGTATCCAAATGAAAGGTGGTTCCAAGGGTCCTCGACGGGACGAACCGAGGAGGGACACCTGCCTTGACCACAAGTGGCCTATTTGTCCGCGATCTTCCCTCCGCCGGTCTAGGAACCGCTACGTCACCGGTTCCTTGGACTAGACCGAGCGCGGGCCCGGCCCAAGAGATCCGGCTCATCAATGGCCCCTAGCTCCAAGTGTGATTATTTATGGTCTCGAGTGAGGAGCTACTAGAAGCTCGGTCCGCCTCAACCGCTCCTCGCGCGAGCACCAAGCTGTTAGCGTTTTCCTTGTTTGTTGCTTGGCCCCATGGGCCAAAGGGAACGCTCGGGAGGCACCCGAGTGACACGTGGTCCCGCATGGCGTGCCTCCCGGTTAACGAGATGGGCCCCTTGCGTATGAAAAGACGGGTTAGTGGTACGTCGTGGGTACGTGTCGCCCATCCAAGGGGGTAATAAATGCAAAAGGTATTTAATTTTTCGAATTTTCAAACGTTGGAAACGGTTCATGGTCCGAGGTTGGATTTGTGGGCTAATTAATACGGGTTAACGGGTTAACCCGTATAGGTAGGCCTTATAAATACCAAACCCTTAAACCTCAAACCCTTTTACCGTTTCCAAATCTTCGTAGAGCTTTTGAGAGAGAAGTCTTGCTGCGAATTCTTTGTGCAACCGTTCTCCGAATCCACCACTCAATCTTTCTTCTCGTAAGTAATTGGGTGTTTTCTTCATCTCCTTCTGTTTTTCTTTTCTTGGTTTCTGAACAAAATGACCACTCGAGAGTTTGGACCCCGCCGTCCCATAGAGTTAGGAGACGGGAGCACTCCAGACCGTTTGTCGCTTGTAAACTGGACAGGGGGATATTTAGGAAGGTAGGCCATGGGCGGCTTAGATTATCCTCGAGTGCTTCCGCATTTCGCGAAAAATCCCAATGGGGGCCTTTTGTCCCACCCCGGTTGTGGGAGGCCAAGGATAAAAGGGTAAAAAGGAACGGTGATGTTTTGGTGTTTGGGGGATACCAAGAGGGCCGAGAAATTTTGTGACGGGGGTTTTGTGCGTGTTTCCCCGCGAGAGAGGCTCGGCTCGAACGCCATTGAACTTGCGAGGAGAGCGATCCGCGTCCCCGAAGTAGTTTGTGATCGGGAAAAGTGCGAACCGATGGATCCCGAACAAACCAAATGCCGCGCGGGCACCGGCACAGACTTGAATGACCCTTTAGATGTTCTCGCCCATAAGGACCATCTTTCCCCCGTCAGGCCCGCGGCCCCTGTGGCGAGGACAATTGAGCCGAGCAAAGAAGCCGAGGAACCTGGAGCCTCGAACTTTGAGACTACCGGATCCGGTGAGGTTGAATCGGAGATGGCCCCCGCCCGTGGTGACCCCACCGGTCTCTTTGGCTCCTCGAGCTCTGAGACCGAAGAAGATGACCAAGGAGAGAGGGGGATAGGAGGGTAGCGGGGACCTCCAAGAAGGCCGCCGAGACCACCAATATAGTGGATGCCTTCGAGAGCTCGACTCCGAGGAGGAGGAGGAAGTGATTGTGGCCCCCGCCCGAAACAAAGGCAAGAGGCCGCCTAGGGAGGTGAATCCCGGCCGTGGCCGTAAGAAGGCCAAGGAGGCGGCCACCATTGATTGGGAGGAGGACATATACGAAGTGTATAATGTGGACCGCAACGCCTACCGTGTCCGCACCTTAGGACATATTCATCTCAAGGACAAGGACAAACCGCGGCCGTAGACAGTAGCCGATGTCCGCGAGGACAATAGGGCCTCGCATTTTTTATGGAGCCCAGCTGAGAACGGATTGAGGCCGCCCGGACCCCTTCTTCTATTTCTTTCTCGGAGTTTAATTCCCGCCCGCTCTACGCACTCCGACTCCCAATGCCATCCGGCTATTGTCTCCTTTATCGCGGTCTCGCAGATTCCAAGGCTATGAACCTACCCCGGCCGGGCTTTATGCTTACTACCGTAACCGTATCGCCCGCAATATTTTGAGCTCAAGGCTAGGAATTATTCTACCCGAACCTTCTCTCCTCCCTCAAATAAATTTGACCAACGGAACCAGAGGGACATCTTGGTCATCGAGTCTAGGTTTGGATGGCCCTTCTCAAAACCCTCAAATCCAAATTCCGATGAAGGTGGCCGCGAGTAGCTATCCGCACCCTTCCTTCCGCCGATGCTCGCGCCGCGCCCTAGAGAAATACCCGGCCCAAAAGATTTGGAGAGCTGGATGAGCCCGTATATGACGTGGGCGCCATAGTGGAGGATTTAGCTCTCATCGATCTACTCTGGGGTGGCTCCTCGCAGTGAGGGCGCCCACATGCCCCCGCAGTAGTAATAGAGCCTCGCCCCGCGACCCCGATTGGCGGGTGCACGAACATTACCAGCCCGAGGCACCGTAAGACCCGTATGCCGGGCGCCGAGTGCGATCCCCCGAAATAATTGGTCTCGATTCCACTATGAAACCGTTTGCCAATTTACTTTGCTTTTGATTTTTTGAACCGCTTTGCTAACCATTTTTCTTTCCCTCCGCAGTAGATCCCACTGTACAACTTCGATGGCTCCTCCACTAAGCGCCGCTCAACCGAAGGCCAAGAACATGAAGGCCAACAAAGAAGCCGCCCGAAGAGGCGTAATGAGATGGGAGGGGTTCCCACAAAAGACAAGACCGTGCCGCTGCGAGCAGAAAACCGGGGATACTCTACCCGCTCCCCGAATTATTCTCAAGACCGGAATCTCGCTCCACCTCCCCGGGTCCTCCACCACCCACCGCTGTCCGGCATCATCTCCCGGCCGCACTATTGCCTCCGGCACACCAGGAGCAGTCCAAGAAAAGGACTCGAGAGAGAGGCCGACTCGACGCACAGGAGAGGTCTTCGAAGACCCAAAAGTGGGGGATACCCCTAGCCGTAGCCCTCCAACCGCCGCCACTACCTCCACCACCGCTCCCTCCTCCGCCGCGGGGACAATTTGCTCGGTGGCTTATCCGATTTCCTCCTTGGCCACCCGCGAGGAGGCATGGGAGAAAAGGAAGCAGTGGGGGACGTGCCCGCCATTACCGGGTGGACTCAGATGCCCGGCCTCGCCCAAAATTTCGCCGTGGGCATTGGCCGATCAACCGGCTCTTCGCCTCGACTTCTACCACCAGTGGCCGAGAAGGAGAACGCACGCCCCGATGGGGGACATTGGGGTTGCCCTTACCGAGGTAGGGACCTTTCTTCCGCCTCCTCACTTAGCCTTTGAATTTCCACCTACTCGACCTTCTTCCTCGCAGTGGGCAACAAGGCCACGAGGCTCCGGAGACTTCATGATGCACTGTCCGCCGAGCTAGACAAAGAACACCAAGGACCCGGCGGGCAACTCCGCGAACCGGAGCAGCCTGTGAGAAGGTGGGTACTCCGAGCTCCCTCCCCGGATGCCAAGGAAAAGGAGTTCGCGACCATGGAGTCCGATCTCGGCGGCTTCCAGAGCGGGTGACCGAGCCGGGAGCAGAGCCTAGAAAAGGCTAAGTGGTCACGAATGAGCTCCGCGGGCACAAGACCAAATTGGAGCAAAGAAATGAAGAGCTCGCAACCAAACCGGAGCCGCGGAGGAGCGGCCAAACTCCCGGGAGGCTAAGGCCGACGAAGCTTCCGAGAAACCGCTACCACTTACGCAGCTTGAGCCGGGAGAGGGAGAGGATGCCGCCGAGGCTCGCGAAGAAGCCGCTGAGGAGTATAAAACTCGACTCGCTCACCGCGGAGTGCTTGGCCCAATATGAGGCATGTGTCCTGGACACGTATCCGGAACTTCGCGGCCACGGCATGTTCTCCGTGCAGCAGCTGGGCCGTAATTGGCTCACCGGTTGCTACCGATGCGGAGCGTGTGCCCGGCATGCGCTAGTTCCTCCGTCCGAGGAAGAGGTCAAGGGCCTGGATCTCTCCGCAGCCGCCTCTCTCGCCCGTGGCCGAAGTGATCGCTTCTGACCGATCTCCGAACCGGATGCTCGCGCTGTGGACAACCCTTATCCTCGGGGATGCCCCGGCTCAGTTCTTCCAGGGGGACCAGCCTCTGGAGACCTCTTTCCTCGCGGGCGCCTCCAGCCCCAAATTTCATCGAGCCCATCTCTCGACCCTATAACGTAGATTCCGATGACCCGTCTTCCTTCCCCAACTCCAACTTCGTAAGCGGGCACGTATGGTGCGGCTGTGGAGACTGCAGATGCAGCCAAGGACCAAGCACCTATAGTTTAGGATTTTTTGCTTTTACTTGTTGTAGTAGAATAGGATCTCTTTTTGTAATAGTGTAGGAATTTGTAAATACTTTCTTAATATAAATAGAAGCATTTTTCTCAACTTGGCTCCTTTATTTTTATCTTAATTGCTTGTCTCGTAGGCTATTTTGAGTAGTTTGGCAATCTTCGAGCATCTTAATACTTGCATTCTTGCCTTACCACTTTTTCCAAATGCTTTTGACTTGCAATTAACTTTATACTCTCCTTCGCGGCAAAGCAGCTAAGAGGCCCTTTCGCCCGCATTTTTTGAGTTTTCCTAACTCTTTATTCAAAACCCTTAGGTTTTTTGTGAGAGTCACCTTATTCTTCTATGATCGCGTTTGTTTAGCCTTGTGGCAAAGTTAGGGTCTTGACCCCGCTTGTCTATTTGGCTTTGTTAAACTAGTTTGATCACTCTCATCCATTTACACTTATTCCCACCTCATGAGCCGTGGTGTAAGTCAAAAGTAGCCAAGGCAAGCATACTTTCATGTGGCATGCAGGTGGCCGTGAGGCTATTGTCCGCGCAATGTAAAGGTAGGAGCATATTTTAGCATAGAGGCCCTTTAACCCCCGGCATCTCGTATCCCCTTATTGGAGGTTCTCACTTATTTGACCCTTTATTCAAAACTCCCTAAGGTTTTTCGTGAGGGTCTCGTGGCGATCGGTGAACGGGCTTATATGTAGGCCTTTGTCACATACAGTATGCGAGTAACGGCCCTAACGAGGTCCTTCGCGCAATTAGTGGGTCCGACTTCGTGTCATTGTCCCCACTAGAGTCCGTAGGCACGGCATCATGGCCTTTGTACCTACGTTCATCTATATCCACTTATTTTTGGTGGTGTCACGCGAGCAGAGAGAGTCCTCCCCGCGATCACAAGACGGATCGTAATGGATCTTTGTACATATATAGGCATGCGGATCCTTAGATCTTTGCGCATCGTTAGCAGGAGCTCATATGTTGGCTCTTGAACTCACCGGCATCCGCACGCGGCATCCACCTTAGCTTTTGAGGTGGTGGGAATTGATTTTTGCATCAAAATATGATGATAACTTCTCCCTTATATATATATAGTCTATACTCCTTCCAAAAAATTACAAAAGACTTCAAAAGAAGTATCTCTTAAGGTGGTCGCTATTCCAGAGTGCTTAAGCTCTTCTCCCTCTTTGGTCGCAACATATAGGTGCCCTCTTGACTATCTTTGTGACCTCATATGGACCTTCCCATTTCTGGGACAGCTTGTTGAAACTGTGTCGGGTCCCTCGACCTCTACGCTTCGAGTACCCAGCCCAACCGAAAACTCCTCTTATTTACTCTTTTATCATGATGCTTCTTCGCTTTTTGTTTGTAGTTCACCATTTTTTCATGTGCCCGCATTCTCTTTCTTCGAGATCGTCCAGTCACATCTTCGTTTGCCTCGCTTGAGACTCGTCGAAGTATGTGACTCGTACGAGGGTAGGGCTACCTCAACCGGAGCCATTGCCTCCGACCCATACGTGAGCGAGAAGGGAGTTTCTCCCGTTGAATTTCTTATCGTGGCGCGGACAACCCATAATGCGATCCGGAGCTCGTCCAACCAACGTCCTCCTCGTCCTTCCAAATTTTTCTTTAAGGCGCTTAGCAGACTAGCTTGTTCGCAGCCTCGCCTTGACCATTTCCCCGAGGATAGGCAATCGCGGACTTACGGTGTTGCACCTTCATTCTCACACATTCAAGCAGTTGAATTTTGCGGAGAATTGGGTGCCATTATCTCGAAATTATTGCTCTGGGAACCCCAAATCGACAATAGATGTGGTCGTGGACAAAACCGATAGTGTTATCCTCGAAATGGTGGCCAAGCCCTTTGCTTCCGTCCACTTGGTAAAATAATCCACGGCCACCACAAAGATACTTGATGCTTCCTCTAGCCGTTGGAAATGGTCCAATAAGATCTATCCCCACGTATCAAACGGCCACGATGGTACTACCAAAGTCCGCTTCCGTTGATGGTAGTCTAGTGGATGTCCGCAAATCTCTCGGCACTTATCACATTTTCTAACATACTCCCGCGCATCCCTTCTCATTGTGGGCCAAAAGAATCCTTGGAATTTGATCTTGTCCGAGAGGGCGCGAGCACTGGATGTCCGCCACAAACTCCTTCATGAACCTCATAGAGCAAGTTGGTGACCATGTGAGTCTTAACACATCTTAGTAAAGGCTTGGTGAATGATCGCCGAAAAGCACCCCATCGAGGACGAGGTATTTCGCGGACACCGTTCGATGGCTCTAGCCTTTACCGGATCCTCTGGGAGGGTTTGCTTCTCGATGTAATCCTTCATTTCATCCACCCCCCTTACTTGATCCTCAATATTGTTTATCTCGTATTCGATCTATAGCAGTCTCTCCGTGAATTCAATCTCGGCAATTTGTCTCCAACTCACCAATTTCTTGCTCTGCTATTCTTGAGAGGAGGTCACCACATTGTCCTCTCTCATGACTTGGTTCAAATTTCATAGTAAGTGAAATTTTTGATGAGGGTTTTTGCGAGGTCACAAGATCGAGTTAGTACCGGGTCGATAGTATCATACTCCCCTAATTTGATTAACTATGAGCCGAGAGTCACTATTGATCTCAATATTCTCGAACTCCCAAGTCTCTTGCCGCCTCCATGCCCGCTATGATCGCTTCATATTCAAACGATTGTTTGATGCCTCGAACTTGAACCTCAAGGCCCTCATGAATTTCTCCCGCAGGTGCAATCGTAAGTATGCCCGCTCCACCGATTAACTTGCTCGCGGAGCCGTCCACATATAAAGTCCACACCTCTTCCGGACGCTCCCTTGGTTGAACAATTTCGTGCTCGGGCTTTTGGGTCATCTTCCGATTCTCGCTCGCTTTCTTTTTCCGAGGTCGCCGTCCGCCAATTTGAATGATGATTCTACTACAAAATCAACTAAGGCCTGCGCTTTGATTGTCTTTCTCTGGGAGTAGGTGATCCGAACTCGGTGAGCTCTATAGACCAAGCTAGCATTCTCCCCGAGGACTCGGTTTATGTAAAACCTTTCTAAGCGGGGCCTCGCTAGTACAGCTTATAGGATGTGCGTAAAAGTAGGCTCTTAATTTTCGAGCGATACAAGCAAGGCGTAAGCTAACTTTTCTATATTAAGATAACGCCCTTCTACGGCGGACAAAGGCCTTACTTACATAATAAACCGGTTTTTGGGAGTTATTCTCCTCCCTTACAAGAACAAACCAAGCACGCGTATCGCAACGGCTAAATACGTAAAAGCTCTTCTCCGGCACCGGCCGCCGAGTAGAGGTGGCCGCCCGAGGTATGTCTTGACTTCTTCAAAAGCCCGATGGCACTCTGCCCATGTAAATTCATCGCCTCTCTTCCCCCTTTCGAGAGTTTTGAAGAAGGGGAGGCATCTCTCTCGCCGACCGCGAGATGAAGCGGCCAAGCGCGGTGATGCGACCATTGAAGTTTTTGTACATCCTTCACGCAGTGTGAGGTTTCATGTCTAATAGGGCCTGGATTTTCTCCTCGATTAGCCTCTATCCCTCTTTCGTTGACCATGAATCCGAGGAACTTGCCCGCCTTGACCCCGAAAGCGCACTTAAGGGGGTTTAGCTTCATGCCGTTATGGCGCAAGTTTTTGAAGGTTTCCTCCACATCGAGCTCGTGGGAGTTTTCCTTAGTTTTTATGACCATGTCGTCAATGTAGGCCTCCGCATTTCGCCTAGTTGGTTTTTAAAGACCAGATTGACCATGCGCCGATATGTGGCTCCCGCATTTTTAGCCCAAAGTGGCATCATAGTGTAGCAAGATGTCTTGCCCGCAAAGAATGAAGGCTACAGAGCGGACATCTTCGTGAGCCATCTCGGATCTCGGTGGTAGCCTGAGTAGGCATCAATGAAGCTTAGAACTCGTGTCCGGCTATAGAATCCACCAATCTGCCTATGCGAGGAAGAGGGAAGCAATCTTTGGGGCATGCTTTGTTGAGATCGGTGAAATCAACGCACATCCTCCATTTGCCATCGATTTCTTAACCATGACCACATCGGCCAGCCACTGGGGTAGGAGATCTCCTTTATTATCCCCGCTTTTAGCAACTTTTCCACCTCTTCCTTGATGGCAATCTCTTTCTCCGGGGAGAAATATCTGATTTCTCGGTGAATGTTTTTGAAGGAGGGGTCATCGTTGATTTTATGGAGGATCACGTCCTCGCCGATGCCTTGCATATCTTCCACCCTCCAAGCGAACACATCGCAATTTGCTCTAAGGAACTCAATAAGTATCCTTCTTTCCTCGCCGTGAATTTCCAGCCCAACCTTAACCGTTTGCTCTGGGAAGTGGGGATTGATTACCACCTCCTCGAGCTCGTCGTTAGGTTGAAGATCGCCGATTTCACGATTGTGCAGGAGTCAATAACAATAGTTGGGGGGTCGACTCGAGCTTCTGGTCAAGTTGCCATTGAATATATGATATCACGGTCAATTTCCCCTCTATTCCTCGATCAATATATCCTCCTCAACAGGCAACCCAACCGCTTTGATTTTCTGCTTCATTTTGAGCTCCACCTTTGTGGAATGGAAAGAAAGCATGCCAATTAGTACGGGTGGCGGCGGAGTGCAAGGGCTTTCCCCTTTTTTGACTTGTCCTCGCCCTTTCCCTCTATAATTTTGTCCTCGCCCTCTATCTCATGCGTGATGTCCGGCCTTTCTGTTCTTTCCTTTTTCCTCCAAAGGTTTCTGAGGAATCTCCCGGCCGGTTCTTGATGGTAGCAACCCCGCCCGGGTGTTAAATTTCACCCTTCGTGGGGACGGACGCAACTATTCCCAATTCGGCTCGAGCAGCTACGCCGAGAATGGCATTGTATTGGGAAGGAAGATCGACCACCATGAAAGTTATCTTCGCCGTCTTCTCGTACGGGGTTTTTCTCCAATAGCTACGTCAAACACAATCGTCCCCTTTACCCTTACAACGTGGTTTGTGAAGCCTTCGAGCATGCCCGCATATGGAGTGAGATGTGCTTCCGTCATTCTCATTCCAATCAAAGTATGGTAGTAAAGTATGTCGCGGCACACAAGATCTACCAACACACGGCCTATGTTTGCCCGGTTGATTCTCATTCCGAGGGTGAGCGGCCGTGTGGAATGAAAAAGGGTGGAGGCAAGTTCACTCCTTTTGAACCCAATTTCAAGCTCTTCCTCCGGCCGTGGCGGGGATGGAGAAAACCTTCTAATGTCCGAATTTGGAGAGACAATCGCCTACTAGTGGGAGGTTCCTCCCCAATGAAGTTAATGTCATAGTCCCCAAAATCGTCATCATTATTATCTCTTTCATTCCTGTCCGGTCCCCGCGTGTGTCGTGCCCGCCGCCGATCATTGTTATTGGGGGCGGTATTGTTTCCCTTAACCCACTTGGTTAGCTCCCCGTTATTAATTTTCTCTGGATTACTCGCTTCACTGAAACAATCCTCGCTCCGTGCCCGTGGTCGTTGTGAAACTCACAGAATTTAAGTCTACTCCTCTCATTCGCTTTCAAGCTATGGGGGAGGAGGAGGAAAGTCTCGAGGCTCTCATGATCACCACCCTCGGGTCGGTGAGCTCGTATAAACTGTTTCGGCCACGGCCTTTGAGCCTTTCGATCCCCGCCCGTTTTTGCCCCGATTATTGGCCCGAGCGGGCTCGGGTGGTCTCCCGGACTTCGCTTATCCTTTCTTTCGCGTAAGCTCGTGGAGCGGCACACTAGGCTCTTCGGCGGAGGCAATGGCCGATGCCCTTTCATACATTTCCTCCACCGATTTAGGTTTGCCGGAGGCAAAATTCATTTTGAGGAAGGAGTTACCGAGGCCGCCTTCAAAACATAGTCCGATGTCCCCCTCGTCCAGTCCACAATCTCCTCGCTCACCTTCCCGAACCGGGATATATAATCTTTTGTAGGCTCATTTGGTGCTCGCGACACGGACAAGATCTGCTTTGGTCTAGCGGCACACTCGCTTCCGGCAAAGGCATTTCGAGGAAGAGGACTCGAACCGATCGAATGACCGGATACACCGGGCTTCGAGGGCTAGCATCCAAGATAGGCCTCGCCTGAAGGTCGCAGCCTAAAGCTTTGCACATCACCGACTCATCCGCGGAGAATAAAGCCATCTCGGCCCTCAAATCTTCCCATATGACTCTTGGCATTTTTGGATCCGTCATAGGTGTCCATCTCGGGGGTTTGCTCTTCCGGACGGGTGCCCGCGCAATTTTATCGCCGAAGGCGTCCATAGTGCGGCCACACTTCGGGGCAGCCTCTCGATGGGTTTCCCACATCTTCTCGCATTGAATTCCACAAACTCTGGGTTCCGATCATCAACCTTTTGCTTTTTAGCTCGTGGAGCCACGCGCCTTCTCCTCGGCCTGAGCCAAGTGGTCCGGCTTGACTTCGCACGGCGATTTGATCGTGCCTCTTCCCCCTTTCCTCGCTATCATCTACGCACCACGCTCCGTCCGGCCGCCGTCCGCGCCAAGGGCCGGGTCAACCCGGCTTGCCCCTACGCCTCGACTAGCAAGCGAGTGTGCGGGAGCTCGCTGGGAGAACCTTGTGACCCTCGAGGGAACCGTAGCCCTCCATTGGCCTCTATTTCAAATATTTCCATCTCCGCGTCGTTGATGGCCACGGCTTCCGCGACTCGCCTGATTTGGAGGCTAGGATTTCCTTCCTTCTCGTGATCCGTTCGGGGAAAGTGGGGTGGCCGATTGGTGTTTTTTATGCGAGCTTGGGAGTTTTTTGGGCTAGTGTTTAGTAGGGCTTGGGCTTTCTCAAGACGGGCTTCCTGCTAACCGGTGGAGAACTCGCTGAGCCGGGGATTTTTGAGGCCGAGAATGGGCCCCCATTCTCGTTGAAGACAGAGTTGGTTTGCCTTTCCCTATTGTTATTGGAGGGTTCGGCTTGGTTTTCCTCCTCTATAGTTAAATGACCAAAGATTTTTAGAATTTGAGACATGTCACGTAAAGGTGAAAATAACTAAAAAGAAGTGTCTTTTGACAAGAGGTTGTTTAGACTACAAGGTGTGTCCGAAAACAAAAGTTTTAAATGGGAAAACTTAGTGATGTAAAATAGAAGAGCCTTTCTAAAGACCGAATTTGTTTAGGACACGTGAGGTGCCTTGAAAACAAAAGATTTTTTAACGAGAAACGAAAGAAAGTCGTCTTCCTAAGCAATGGAACCACCGATGACGCCACGCCTTTCGGGGTCGAGCGGTTCAAGGATATCCGGCTAGGATATATTTGGTGGTTTTGTGTACCTAGATCACAACACAAACAAGCACCGTTAAGGTCAAAGTTGGATGTTACTCCAACTCAGCCCTCGGGCGTGAGAGTAAGAATACCGAGTAATAAGGCTTTCAATACCTTTGGAGTGTGTGTGTGTTTAGGTTTAGAGAGTAAAAGAGCTTACTCAATTGTATATGGAACTTACCTTGCCCAAGGGGGTAAAGGCCTTCTATTTATAGCAATGCCACGGTGCTTGTGCTGAGGTAAGCACGAGATCACCCTAGTGGGCACTTTGGTATTTTGACCGCCTACACGTGTCCGCAGCCTAATTGGTCCCGTCGGGGAGGGAACATTGACCGTCTGTGGGACATGGCCGAAAGTGACATGAGCCGTGTAGCCGCTTAGTGCATTAAATGGAATAAGAGGGCGCGGATCGAGCCGCATTGAATGCGTGATGGGGAGCCGGCAAGTGGCCTGTCGAGCGCAAGCTAACTTGCTCAAGAAGGCTTCGACATTAACCAGGAAGAAGATGTGCCCGCGGTCAACATTGTGCCCGCAGCCAAAGATATATGACGCGAGCACGGTTGATGCGGGCATGACTCATGCGGGCACGTATCCAATGAAAGGTGGTTCCAAGGGTCCTCGACGGGGACGAACCGAGGAGGGACACGGTCTTGACCACAAGGGCCTATTTGTCCGCGATCTTCCCTCCAGCGGTCTAGGAACTGCTACGTCACTGGTTCCTTGGACTAGACCGAGCGCGGGCCCGGTCCAGTAGATCCGGGCTCATCAATTAATATAAAAAATAAAAAAATATTAGCATTATATAATGAAATGGTAAAAAAATAAAATTAGATGTTTTGATTTGAACTAAATGGGACGGGACGGGGCGGATTCGGGTTTTAGCTTAACCCGTGCGGAACTGGTTCAGGATAAGATGCAAAATAGAGTGGAAAAAACTCAAAAAGTGCAGAGTGGAAAATATAAAAACTGTCGACCACAGTGGGAGTCGAACCCACGACCTTCTGATCCGAAGTCAGACGCGCTAATCCACTGCGCTATGCGGTCGTATGTATTATAATTGGAGCCCTTGTAATTTATTTCGTTTTATGTCAAACTATACACTTCCTAAAATAAAAATATTTTTGTTACATTTATATTAATGGATACATGTCTTATGTCATACTAATAACAACAATTCAATTATTATTTTCTACCCCACTTTCTCTCTCCTATCTCACTTTTCATACTCACAACACTTACTTTCTCCGTCCCGCCCGAAAGGGCATTTTTATTTACTTGCACGGGAATTAAGAAAAGTGATGTAGGAAAGAGAAAAAGTGTAGTGAAATAAATGTTGTGAGTGAAAGGTGATGTAGGAAAGAGAAAGTGAAATAGAAAGTAGTTAGTGGATATTTATTGTGAGAGTATGACAAGTGGGTCCCACAAATAAAGAAGTAATAAAAAAAATTTCATTTTTGGGTTGTGCCCTTTTAAATGTGACGCCCAAAAAGGAAATTTATGCCCTTTCGAGCGGGACAGGGAAAGTACTCCGCTACACTTTTTATTAATTATTGTGCAAACATTAATTGAGAAGATTGTAGTGAGACGGAATGAGTATTACAAAAGAACTTTTCTTGTTGTTTTATGGTGAAACTATCCATTTTACCCAACCAGAACAGCACTTTCTAATATTCGTGAAATGGAAATGTTATATAATTTTTTTTTATTCAAATGAGACTCACTTTTTATACTCACAAAATCCACTCCACTAACAATTTTTTTTTTTTAATTTCCATTCATGGTGTGTTATTTTTGCTATTAAAAAAAAAAAAAGAAAAGAAAAGAGACTTGGTAATTTTGTCAGTTATTTGTGCAATAAAATGATCACCAATTGTTTATCATAATTATATCTGAACGGAAGTGTCCGGAAAGGAAGAAATGGACATAACAAAAGTTGTTACAACCCACGAAGCCTCTACGCAATGATCCGTCTGACAATTAAGGAGTTATTTGGGGAAATTTGAAAATCTTGGTCTGACAACTTCTCACTATCTTGCCTGCAGATTTGGGGAAAACAAGAGACAATGAGCATTGTAAGTGAAAAGGAATTTATGCAAAAAAAAAAAAAAAAGCCTAACAAACACAAACACAAACACAAGTCCGGAAATATACATCAAAGATATGGACGAATTCGACACATTCTAGAAGGGGTAGATTAGAGCAGTAGGCTTTCAGACAAGGTTTCTTATTACACGGACAGAATGCGATAGGAAAATATTTGCAAAAATAAAAGCTGGAAGATGGTATTCGCACCAAGTCAAAGCAACTTAAATAAAAACCACTGAAAGGGGGGGGGGGGGAGCTAAATTATAATAATACAGAAATAGTAAATCATTGGTACAACTAGCAAAAACAATAAATATATATAAAAATAAATAAATAAATACTCCTTCCGTTCCATGCTTTAGAGTCCACTATTCATTTTAAAGGTGTTTCTCTAAAAGAGTTGGCTGTTGTCTCATGTTCAAAATATTGTAGTTTTCATGTATACTATTGTATACAAATGATTTATATTAAAGTTACAAATCATAAGAAATATAAAGGTATAAGAGTACAAAATTACAAAGTTAAGTTTGACTTTCAAACGTGGACTCTTAACTTGGAGCGGAGGAATACATATTATAAACCATTTCTCACCGATACCAGCATGAAGTTGGTTAAACTGAAGGCTTCTAACTTTTACAATTCTAAATAATCCAACACTTCATAGATAAGGCCAAACTTGTATGGAATAACTAACAATTACAGGAGCAGAGAAACAGGAAGGTCTTAGGTGTAACACTTTCAGATCACTGGTTTCACAGAAAATATGATTGCTCTCTTGAAATAAACAAGTAATCCCTCAGTCCCTAATGATTGTCGAATTTTCATTTTAAGGGACACTCTGAAAATGTGTGCTTTTTATAATTTTAAAGACAACGATGTATAAATATTCTTGTTTTCCACTTTCCAAACACTTAGTTTTGCAAATATAAAGTGACTAGTGAAATAAAAAATGGTAAAAAAACATTGAGGGACAAAGTTATTTGCAAAAATGACATTCATTTTGGGACAAAAAAATCTTGAAAATCGATATTCATTTAGGGGCAGAGGGAGTACCTTAGTTGTGGTACTAATGTTCCGCTGATTTAAGGGTGTTTGAAAGTTCTCTACCAACTGCGATTCTGGTTCTCATGCTGCCCCTGCACGTTGTTCTTCTGCTCAACCTGTGCAAAACTCGAATTTTCTCCATATCCTGTAGAGCCATGGGAGCGGCCTGGCCCTTGCTCATAAGTTCCGCTGCCTCCCTGCCAGTGATTGCTAGGTGCTCCTTGTCTAAAATTTTCCCCTGATCTCTGTCCAAAATTTCCATCCACTCCTTGCCCAGGATTTCCTCCCCATCCTTTCCCGGGATTTCCGGCTGGTGAAGGTGCATAATTTCTATCATCTCCTCTAAAATCTCTCTGCCCTGGAGGAGCATAGTTCCTCTGATCTTGTGAGGAAAAATCCCTTTGGCCGGGAGGAGGATAATCTCTTCTCTCCCCTTGATTGTAGTTTCCTTGATAAGATGGCACTGGATCTCTTCTGTCCACTTGATAATTACCTTGTCCTACTGGTACATTATTCAATCCTGGAGAATTCGGATAATTCTGCTGCTGCGGTGGAGCCTGTTGCATTGGGCCTCGTGGAATACTCTGATAGTTCTGATGTGGTGGTGGACCCTGTTGCATTGGGCCCCGTGGAGTACTCTGATAATTCTGCTGTGGCGGTGGACCCTGTTGCATTGGGCCTCGTGGAGCACTCTGATAATTCTGCTGTGGTGGTGGACCCTGTTGCATTGGGCCTCTTGGAGATCTGTTGTAATCTCTATTTTTATCACCATACCTTCCCTGCCTTGTATGTAATACTGGAGGTGGTCTACGAGTAATTACTCCATTATCATACTTGTCACCTGGTATTTGTGATACAACAACTATGAGTCCAAGCATAAAAGGCAAGCTGCAAAGTAATATGCAAGTATCATTAAAAGACAACATCATAGCATTGAAAAGGCGTAAATCCAACCTCCATACTCTTTGTTTACTGGATCAATATAGGAATCTGGCAATATGAACACAACTCCAGGTAAACCTGGTAAAAAGATATTCAAGGTCATCATAACGTTGTCAGCAATAATATCACCCTTATCCAAGAATGAAAATGAAAGCTATCTACCTCTAAACTTTTCAGATACTTCCTCTGTTACTTGAACCTGAAACCCCTGATATGTTGTCGTGCTACAAGCATAAATCTTCTTCATTGCCTCTTCTCGACTGAAAGTACACATTCTTAGCAAATGGACGAAGAGACATTACATCCACCAAAAATAATTAGAAATTGATGAATATCAGTATATATTCATATCGACCATCAAGACTGAAAATACTACTAAAAGATGAAAAATCATACTCCACAAACAGACGAGATAACCTCAATCGTTCATAAGAAGCTATGTTGTAAAAACTGTTGGGATAGCGAAGAAAGGAATCAGAACCGCGAATGAAGGAGTTGGGATCGTACCAAAACAGAAGAATACCTAAAACTCAAGAATTATGAAACGGCCTAATAGAGTCTCGTGTGGTTGGCAGATTCTATTTTTGGTTGGAATTCCTTTCTTGGTAGGAAAGTCTTTAGTTTACACGTGGACTTTTCCTTAAGGAAAAGGAAAAGTAATTCCTTCAGTCTCGCGCAGTGCAATCGGGCTGTAGTACTTTCTTGGGCAGGAAGCAGATTACTTCTTGGAGATGAAATTAGTAATCCTTTAGGGTTCAGGTTTGTTGTTCCTATAAATACAAGTGATGAACTATAATATTGTGGTGCTAGAGAAATTAGCCAGAAAGAATCTATGAGATCCACAAAGAGTCAAAGGCATTAGTAGATCTTTAGGGTGCCCTTAGGGGCATTCCATGGATGGCCTAAAATATGTCTATGGGATGTAAGGGTAATGGTGTGTTTACATAGATAGAGGGGATGACTTTGAAGGAGATCATGGGCCTTATTTGTAACATAACAGATTATGATATTAGTGAATATCTTGGCTTGATAGTGACCCCAGATATAGTTCGAAGGGATAAATTGTGTGTTCTCTTCTTTTATTACTTTTCATATGGATGTTGCATACAAGTTATCTCTTCGTTGTACACTTGGTATGAGACAAGTACTGCTCGGAGACTACCAATTCCCCAACAAAAACTTATTATGTCCCCCGAGACTTGGACATCAAAACTAGGGGAGTGACGATACAAAGACATATCAACACTGCAAGAAGTAAACCTAGGAAGGTTCCATCTCTTCCAAATAGAAGATGGATAGCAATTATCTCCACCAGAAGACCCTCACAATTAAATAAACTCAGGAAAATTATGTTTGGGTAAAATCACCTCTCCCAATCAACTTCTAAATACTTGGGTAGCCCTCTTTTTTTCCCCTACTACTTTTGTCCCAAAAATGTATGTCCAAACAAATTTCATATTTGCTCCTGATCAAGAGTAAATTTAAACATTTTTTTACATTCAATTTGGGACAGACGAAGTAGTTTTATTCTTGGGGCCATTAAGCAAATTGCTTCTGCAGCTGCAACTATTGTAACTATATCATCTCTTATGACATTCTATCAGTAGTTAGTAAAAGGTTCTAAGTTCTAACCCCTCTATACTTATAGTGAAGGACAGTTATAAGGAGAGAAAGAGAGAGAGGACCTTCCGAGGACAGCGGCGGCGGTTTGGACGTAGGTCTCGACCATTTCTTCATCGGAGGGACGAGGGTCTTTAGGGAAATCCATAGTGATGAGCCAATGATTGTAATCGCATCCCTCAAACAGTATGTCATCTGGATTAATCGTTTCCGATTCAAAGTTTCTAGGAGACCGCGACGAGAGCAATGTCGCCGACGACCTAAACCCTCTCGACTGAACAAATGGAACGCTAGGGTTAGGGTTTTGAGGTGGCGCGGAAAGATATTGCGAAGGTGACGGGATTGGGATGAAGGAAGAGATGGATTTTTGGTGGTTGAAGACGGTGGAGGTCAGAGGCAGAGCTCGCCGGAGACGGAGTGCGTACGTCGCCATCGGAGAGAGTGTGAGTAGGGTTTTAGCGGTTTAGGGGTTTTACAGAGTTTGGGAGTGAGCTGCAGGAAATGATGCGGTGTTATTGACGCGTGAAGAAGGTACAAGCTTCTAAGAAAGCTGGTACAAGTATCGGTCCACTCGGGACTACATTGTAACGGTTTTGGAAATGTATGGGTTTATTTGCAGAGTTTAGTTCTCAGAGGTTCCGATGTGAGAGTAAGAGACAAATTTGGGGGGCTAAAGTGAAATTAAGGTGCTATTTATGAAGGGGGGCATGTGGTTTATTGAAGCACGTGTGAGAGGCACATGGGTTGACTCGCTTTTATTTTGTTTTTAGCCCTTTGGCGAATTACAATTTTAGGTCTAACGTGTTTTTGTCTCTTTATTATGAGTGGAAAATAATCCGTTTAAAAAAAGGACACCTTTTTAAATTTTTCTCTTTTGTACAACTAGTATTCATTCAATCACTAATCAATAGCTCGAATAGTTAGAATCGGGCCAAATATCGTTTTATGCGAACCAACCCAATTATATCATTAAATTGGTCAAAACTGGGTTAGTCCCGGGGAGCAGGCTAATCCATATCTGCAGCAAGAAGTGTTTTCCTTCTGAGCTCGTTACGGACTCTCTATCTTCGAACTCTCGCACAGCGAGCTAATCTATCAGAAGCTCACCTTTTCGCCATTACCGTAGACATACCATACTATCATAACATATTTTGGCAAATCTGTCCCCATCGCATTTAATAGAACCTCAGACGCCTATTACGAGCATTATGGTGCCGAAATCAACTGTCACATGTTTCTCCGACTTTCGTCCTTTCAACGATATCCACTACATTAGCAATGTTCTTTGACCATACGCTTCTACCAGAGCTCGCCACGTGTCATAAATAAGACAAATATAGCCAACGGCTAAGTTATCTCAGAGCGGATCTCTCTCTATAATATAAATACTCCCATTTGTCCCATTGGACAAGATATATCACATTTTCTAAACCTACACACACACAAAAAGATATTCAAATCCTTATTCTTAGTTCATAACTCCTCACGGATCTTATTCTCAATTCCAAGTACCTGAGCCGAAATCAAATCTGACTTGAACTTTATTTAAAAAAAAAAAAAACTGCTTTTGTAATTTTCCTTCAAAATCTTACTCACCCTATAAATAAAAATAAAATTCACCCAGAAAGAGGAAAGGGAGGGAGTGTGTGTCCATGTGAGAAGGTCGGTTGTGGGGGAAGCAGTACATGTCAACCCTTCCAATGCAACAGGAGCTGTTTATTAAATTCAACTCACCACATACACTACAGCTCAAAATCATCCTTAAATTGTGTAGACCATATAGAAAATGATAGAGACCTAACCCTACAAGAATTTGGGGAATGTAAATCGGACTGTTGTATAGTAATACCAAATCCTTAATAGTATAATTCATATTATTATAAGATAATATATAATTTATGTCATTATAATATTTTCGTGTGCCTTCTAAAATGTAAAAATGTAACTATGTACTAAAAGATGTAACTTGTGTTACTAAAAAATACTATAAACAGTCTATACAGTTCGATTACACAGTCTTCAAATCCTTCCCCTCCCTGCACATTGAAAGATTCCAAAATAGATGATCCATTTTCTATTTTTTATAATGTATTCAAGATTCAGCCAAAATGCCTGAGCCTTCCCATGTTACACCCCACTCATCCACATCCCATAGATCTTATTTTTCTCCTGAAAGTTTTAGTAAACTTTCTTGGGAAAGTGAGGGAAAATCTTCAGCTTGGTGAAAAGAATGGAGGGTCTGATTAGGGAAGGGAGGTCTCTTGCAGAAACACCAACATGGTCTGTTGCTACAGTCACTACATTTATGGTTTTTGTGTGTTTATTGGTTCAAAGATCAATGTACAGATTTGGAAAGGTGAGTTTTGGTTTGGTTTTGTAATCTGGGTGAGTGAGTTTTTTCACTGATTTGTCTTGTTTAGGGATTTTCTTGATTTATTGGCCTGCGATTCTTGATTTGATTGTACAGTGGCTAAAAAAGACTAGAAGAAAGGCATTGCTTGCTTCTTTGGAAAAGATTAAGGAAGGTTAGTAACTTTGAGTGGGTTTTGTACTCCCTCCGTCTCAAAATGAATGTCCAAAATAATTTCAAATTTGCTTGTCATTAGTCCAAATAGCATGAAAAGAGCACTTATGATGATTTTTGGTATAAAGTTGTACACCCTCAATCCCAATATGACTGTCCATTTTTATTCTTGATCAAGAACATATCAAGAAAAAATGGACATAATCCATTTTGGGACGGAGTTAGTACATGATTTTGCGGGACTAATTACTGATAGTAGGGAGTATTTGTCTTGCCTTTGCTTTTTTGAGAGATTTTGTGGTGGATAAATTGATTGTTTTGATTAGTTATGATGTAAAAATCTTATTGAATGCCATTTTATTGAGACAGAGTTGATGCTGCTCGGGCTTATATCATTGTTACTAGGGCAATGGGCAAGGGTGATTTCCCAGATCTGTGTGGACTCATCTCTTTTCAGTAGTAAATTTTTCCTTTGTTCCGAAGAAGATTATGGCCCGGATGGAAGTGTTTATTTCACCAAATTCTTATCGTCTTCTCTGAATGAGACGGATATTCCCCCAAAAGCACTCTTTAAACATGCACTTCACGAATGTGGTGAGGTAATTGCTTCACCTCTTGAACTCATCAATTTCGTGGGGGAAATTACAGATTGTTGAATAAATGAGTTTTTTTTTTTTTTTTTCGCAGGGGCGTGAACCTTTTCTTTCTTACGAGGGTCTTGAACAGCTACACCGGTTCTTATTTGTACTCGGCATGACTCATGTTTTATATAGTTGCATAGCAGTTGGTTTGGCTATGAGTAAGGTACACTATGTTGGTCCGTGAAATTTCATTTTCAACAGACTCATTTTTCAAAGGCATTTTATCAATATTGTTCGATTTAAATGAGTCATCTTTAGTGAATCATAACAAATATGTTGGTCCGTAAAACATTCTGATTTGCAGATATACAGTTGGAGGAAATGGGAAAACCAAGCACGGCTATCAATTGACGTTAATCTGCAAGATGGTATGTAACAATTTGATCCTAATCTTGAAATACTTGAATCATCAATCAAAATAATATTTGGTTTATTTAGACTTCCGTTGATCTTTGATTAACATACAATAGAGCCTCTGTATATAAGCCACTTTTTGATAATTTACTTGATTATATGTTATAGCAAGGAAGATCAAGGTGATGAGGCGACAATCTACATTTATTTCGCACCACGCTTCTCATCCGTGGAGCAAGAGCCGGATTCTCATCTGGATGGTAATGTTTCTTGCGTCATTGTTTCATCAGAAATCTTTACAAGGGCTTTCTCAATTCAGTACAGATATGGTTGTAGGGTCTGATAACTTCACGTGCTTACTTCTTACGCCCTCTGTCCCAAAATGAATGTTCATCTTTGCTCTTGACCAGGAACAAAAACGGACATTCATTTTTGGACGGAGGTAGTTTTAGGTGGATAATAACGCACTGGTTTTTACTTGCTTGGATTTTGGTTGTATGTTAAAATGGTTAATTGACTTGTTGTCTGTGGATGCAGCTTTGTTTTCTACGACAGTTCAAAAGATCAATACACAAGTCAGATTACTTTGCCCTGCGGTTAGGTTTCATCACAGTGGGTATTCAACTTTTTCTTGATCACTTTACGCATACTATGATCATAAACTTTTTCTTCCTGATTTTTTTACCATCCTTATAAATTTGACGAGTCAAACATGGCTTTTATTTTGGGACGGAGGGAGTACTTTTTCAATACAAATGCAATATATTTGCTCGTGTTATGCCCACTCTGCTAACGTGTTCTTTATCTACGTTTTGCTTACTTGCTACAATGGTGGTATGATTTCAGACTCACAACTTGCCACTCTCGTACAATTTCCACAATTACATGGTCCGTAGCATGGAAGAAGAATTTTACGGAATAGTAGGAATCAGGTATTTCTGCTAGTTTGTTGGAGTTCTGATTTCAATATTTATTTTTGTCTTAATTTTGGGTTCTTGAATATTCATTTTCTCATGCAGCTGGCCGCTCTGGGCATATGCCATACTCTGCATCTTCATCAACGTTCACGGTAGTTATTTTTGTATGTAAATGATAATTAGAGTTTGAAACCCGAAAATCTTACTTGAGCATTATTTGCAGGTCTAAATTTTTACTTCTGGCTTTCTTTCATTCCTGCCATTGTAAGTGAGCCTATTTCCGTTGTCGTTTTACAACAATAAAATAAACTGATTTTCCTGCTGATTAATGGATTAACGTTTATCTCGAAGCTTGTCATGCTGGTGGGAACGAAACTCCAGCACGTTGTATCATTGTTAGCACTTGAAATCGAGAAGCCAAGGGGACCATCTGTCGGGACTCAAGTAAAGCCTCGTGATGATCTGTTTTGGTTCGGGAAACCAGAACTACTATTGCGTTTAATACAATTTATATCATTTCAGGTAATTATTTGCTTTGCCCGAACATCTTCTTTCTCAATGATAATAAATAGTGTTTTTGAGCCTTGTTTATATCATCCTCTTTTTTGCAGAATGCTTTTGAGATGGCAATATTCATCTGGTCTTTGGTAAGCTGAGATCCTCTCAGACATCTTTCTATTGGTCCAATGGCGTCCGCGTCTCCTAATATGCTTTTTTTTTTCAAGTGGGGATTCAAGCAGCGATCTTGTTTCATGAAGAATCATGCGATGATTATCATTCGGTTGACTTGTGGGTACGTATGTCCTGTTTGAAGATGCTAATAAATTCTGCAAATTTTCAAGTTTTTCTTGTTTTCTTGAAAGAGTTTGATAGCAAACACGATACGGAGCTGGCAAGACTGATCATTGACCACCTTCTCTTAACTTCCACCTTCTAGAGTTTTCTGGAACTTTCCTTCTAGAAATTAGACCTTCCATTATACTCCCTCCGTCCCAAAATGAATGTAAAAAAATTGAGCAAATTTGAAAATCTTTTCGACATTCATTTTCTTCTGATGTCTGTAGGGTGCTTGTTCAGTTCTGGTGTAGCTATAGCACAGTGCCTCTGAATATCCTTATCACACAGGTTGGCATCTTCCAAGAACTTCTTTCCCTTAAAACTATGTCAATGTTCCCATCTTACCCTTTTCGGGTGGGACGGAGGGAGTATATATATATATATCGACAATTTTCTGACAATATATTGTTGATTTTCCAGATGGGTTCGCGGTGTAGGAAAGCTTTACTTGCCGAGAGTGTTAGAGATTCACTCCACAGTTGGTGTAAGAGAGTGAAAGATAGGTCCAAAACATTGCATTCAATTACCACACGATCCACGTGCTCTCTTGGATCAACGATTGATGAAGGCGATGAAATAATAACAGTTGCATCGGGCACTTTATCTCAGTGTTCATCTACAGGTTCGTTGAATCAGTTAGACGTCATAAACGCAGAATCAACGGTGGATGATCAATCAAATACCATCATCGAGACTTTAAATCATCTTTATGATCAACACGAACTTTCGTTCCTAGGAATAACACAAGATGATGCATCAAATTATCCGCTAGGGAATAATTTATCGGCTAATAATGATTCGGAAGAGGAAGATGAAGATAAAGTTGAGACCTTACTTGATTTGTTCAACAAGACATGAGAATCTGAGATGTTCCATAATTCTGCAGGTCATTGATTTTGTTGTTATAGTACTTGTATACCCTTTTTGTTAATTTTGTAATGCTGTAGGCCTAATTGGCTTTTCTTTTTCTTTTTTTTTTTTTTTTTTTTTTTTTTTTGCCATATTTCCACTTTTTCATTGTTTTCTCACATATTCGACGAGCCCATGCCCGATTCATTTTAGACTACCTTAAATCATTTTGAAATCAATAGTACTCCCTCCGTCCCGGTTCACTTGGCACCAAAATGAATGACACAATAACTTAGAAAAAAAAATAAAATAAAACAAATGTGTGGTAGAAAATGAAGAGAGAGAATGAGTAGGGTAAATAGTAGTGTTGGTTGAATAAATTGAGTGGTGGAAAATGAAGAGAGAGAATGAGTGGTGGGGTAGAGTGAATATAAAATTATAAAAAGTTTGCCATTTTGGATAGTGCCAAGTGAAGTGGGATGGACCAAAATGGAAATTAATGCCAAATAAAGTGGGACGGAGGGAGTATACCCTTACATTAGACAATAGTATGGCTAATACCATCTAGCAACCTAATTTATTATGCTTCCTCCTACTATAAATGAATACTCCCTCCTGCCCATATTACCTTACCCAGTTGCTACAGTAGCAAGTCAACAATGAATACTCCCTCCGTCTCATATTACCTTACCCAGTTGCTACAGTAGCAAGTCAACAGAGATGAACTTTAACCAAATATTAATATCAATCTATTCATTCTAATAAAATTTTAATAATTGCTATTGATAAATCATTTGATTATTTTATGGATAACAATTTTTAGATTTTTATTATGATAAATAAATTGATATTAAAGTTTGGTCAAAGTTGAACTCGATTGACTGAGTTTAGAACAATCGGGGAGGTAATATGGGACGGAAGGAGTATATTATAACCGCATTTAATTTTGGACCCCGTGCAAATGGGCTCCTTGCCCTCGCCCAAAACCGGGACCGAAGATAGCGCAAGCTAAATGGATATATGAGATGTACGAGTCAAGCTCTAAAAAGCACTTAAATAATTCCATGTGAACCGAGATTTGAATAAATGAGCGAGATCAAGTACACGTCGGACCGAAGTGCACGTCGTACTGAAATACATGAAATGCATGTGTATTGCTATGCACTAAATAATGTGGTAAAATTGACCAAAAAGAAATTAAAATGACAAATGCGAATATATATCAAAATACAGCTATAAATGCTTACCAATTCTTTGATAATTAAATAAACATTGAAAATTAAAATGCAAAATAATTCTTACAAAATTAAATTAAAAATGGAGCTACCTAAGAAGTGAGCTCCTCCTCCTTGTGCGTTTCAATGGTAACATCACTAGTAGGATAAGCCACACAAGTCAAAACCCAACCGGCTTCAACTTGTTCGTCGTCAAGGAAGCTGCCGTCCGACTGATCCACGGCTCCGGCAGTTATTTTCCCGGCGCAGGAAGAGCACGCCCCTGCCCTACAAGAGTACGGCAAGTCGATTCCCTGCTTCTCCGCTTCGTCGAGAATGTACTCGTCCGGCGAGGCTTCGAACACCTGCGTTCCTTCCGGCGTAATGAGGGTGACCTTGTACGCCTTGCATACCAGTCTCGCCGGCCGAATAGACCCGGATTTGGATTTGGATTTGGATTTGGATTTGAGGAATGTTGAATTGAGACCGAAGAGAGGTGTTTGGCGGGAGGCGAGTGGGTGGTTTTTGTAGAGGAAGGAGGTGCTGAACATTGTGGCGGAGAGTGAGGCGGCCATTGTTGTTGGAGGGAGGAGAGAGAGGGAGAGAAATGTGGATAATGGCTAACTGGATAATGTGTATGAATGAAAATCGTAGAAATAGGTGACCCAATCCGTCGTCTCAGTTCAAATTGCGCGACTTACCCAATTAGTTGTCATATTAAAACTACAAAATTTATTTTGGGTAAATTTTTAAAGATTCACTACTTGTAATACTCATAACAAATACTTCCTCCGTTTCATTGATAACTTCACTTTTTATCAAAATGGATGTTTTGTTAAAAATTTTACCTTTTCTAAAATAGCAAAAATTTTTTACTATTCTGCCCACTCATTCTCTCTCATATTTTACTTTTAGAGCATTTACAACCATGACTTTTGCAAAAGTCATGGCTGATTTGGCAATTTTGACATTCAACATTCATGAATTTTATTTTTTTTATTTTGCCAGAAGCCAAGGTTCACGGCTTGAAAAAAAAAAAAAATCAAGGCATTAATCAATTAGAGGGTGACATGTGTCAGATTTTTGAAATTAATATTTTCAACAAAAAGTGCAATTAACATATAAAAAATAATAAAAATACAAGAATATTGAAAAAACTATTATTATTAATATTTTATCATTCTCTATAATTAAAAATAAAATATATTATTAAAATAATTAATTATAATGAAATTTATAATTAATTATTTATATAGTACAATTGATGCGGCAGGAATTGTGCTTATCAATCTTCCTCCACGTGGCAGGACGAATCACCCTGGGCCCCGACTGAAATCGGGAATCCCACGACTAGCCGGATGTGTCTCCGGCGAAGACGCTCGGGCGTGAGAGTAAGATCACAGTTGAATATTGCTCAAAATGTATTGAATGAATGAATTCCAATAGCAAAATGGCAGTTACCTTTCACCGTTTGGTAGTGATGAAGTATTTATAGACAAAAGTGATGTATTTTTGGCGGCGACATGTGCTCCGGATTATAGCGGCAGTTACTTGGTCGTGGGAACGTGTCTATAACGGCCCCTGATTTGTAGGGATGTGGTTATGGGAACTGTTCAATCAAATACGCCGGCAAGTGTCAGGTCGTCACTTGTTGTCGAGGTCGCCATTCGAGGAATGGTCGACCTGACTGTCGGGTAGAGCATGGTTCGTACCCGAGTTGTAATATGGATTCTCAAGTCGGACTAAGTTAAGCCTGGGCTTGGTGAGCCTGACCGCGGGCTTAATCGATCGATCCTCGAGACGGGCTTCTGCCTTGTTTTTAGTCGGGTCGGCCTCATTGAGAATGTGAGAGTCAAGGCCGTCCCGTGATTGGGCTTTACTCGTTTGGCCCAACTCGACACTTTTGGTATGTTCAGCGGCCCCCAACTTTCGAGTTGACTTCGTCGACTTGGAAGTTAAGAAAGATTTGATGAGAATTGCTTTACTTACAGGTCGCTGCTAATTTTTGAAGAAGGTCGACAATGATGACGTGGCACAATCCTGGACGTTGGCAACGAACGGTCGGAGATGAAGGAGCGCCGTATTTTGTAATGATTACAATTAGACGTTTGATAATCCGTCTTGGGAACCGTTTCCGCCATTAATATGGAAATTATTTTTTTTGAATTTTCTTTTTTCCTTTCCAATCTTGGAAAATATAAATTGCACATTCCTTCTCCGTTTAGAACTTTTACCGTTTTCAAGCTCTGAGAATCTCCGGCGAAAATAGCGAAGAAGCAACAGTTAAATTGGGCTTCCGTCTTCGGCAACAGCTTCCTATTCCGACCTTTGCAAAGGTATTTCTCTCCCCTTCTTTCTTTAGGGCTTTAATTTCTGCTCTGTCTTTGATTTCCGCCATGGCTAGGACCTTTAGTAGCGAGCCGGGGGCATGGTATGGTTACTGCACTGTTAACCGTAGGGTTTACAAGAATGTGAATTGTGAGTGGAGAGAACTGTCCTTGGATGAATGTGCCTCCATTTTAACCAAGTGGGAATTGAATTTTAGTGAGATAGGTTTGCCCATTGTAGGGGACGTTGAAAACCTGGTAGTTGATGATTCAAATATCGTCACTTTCTATCTATTCCATGAACTGCTCGACCATATTACTTTGTTCTATGTTAGGGATGTCCACAAACCCTCTTTCCTTAGGAATAGAATAGGCTTTCCAGGGGAGTCTAGGTCGCCCTTAAATAGGTCGACTGAAATTATTCATAGGCCTGACTCCCATGTTTCTCCTTCTTCTTGTACAGATATGGCAACTCAAGGCGGAGCTACAACATCTACTTCCTCTGGTCCCAGAATCGTGGACGCGTTTGATGATACAGCCGTGCCAGGAAAGAATGAGAGGGGTTATGTTCCTCAAGGGCCATTACGTGGAAAGAAAAACCTGCCCTCTAGGTATAGCATGATTTGGGAATTCTGTGAGGTAAGTAGGGAAGATTATAGGGTGACTATTTACACTCAGAAGGAGTTTATGAAATTGTTTAGGTCGTCATTCACTAAGGATGCCACTAGGGTAGCCTTCTTCTATGGTCAATTCGTAGCTGGCCTCAGGTTGCCTCTTGATCCCTTTGTAAATGAGTTTTTAGAATGTGCCAATGCCCTTCCCCTTCAAATGAGCCAATACTTGTAGGGTCCTTGTGTGCTTTGCTATGGTGTGCAGATTCCTAGGGTATGAACCTTGTATGAGAGTGTTCAAAGAATTTTTCAATATTAAGTATAGTGGGGAGGATCTGAGCAACAGTACTCCTTCTAAACCTAAATCTCCCAAACTCTTCACCAACCTCCCAAGTAAGCATAGTGGCTGGAACTCGCATGTTGTTGTGGTAGAGAGTAGATTAGGATGGGAATTCCCATTGCCCAATGATGAAACAGAAGCCACAGATGAGGGGGACTATTGGGAGCCAACCTGGCATCTTAACTTGTATAGGGCTTTATGTCGATTAGTTGAGAGAAGACCCATCACCGGGAGAGTCGCTACCACCAAGTATAATTTCATTCAGCTGGGATGATGTACGGAGATGAAGTGGTAGAGCCCCTTATTCCCGCGTGTCGAGAGGACAAGTATATCTGGCCGGGTTACTCATTCTCCGGGAGGTTTGGAAATTTGTGTCAACTTTGCAAGAAGACAAAAAACTACTGCAAGGATAATGGGGAGCACGCCGGTGGTAAGATCTCGTTCTGCAACCCTTTACTCGTCTATTGCCTGCTTGTCGATCTGACAACATAATAGATCATTTGTATTGTGTCCTTCTCTTAGCTCGTCATTTGTTAGCTCGCGTATAAGATAATTGAGTCGTACATAGTTTGCTCGTACATAGAACTTGTGCTCGTATGTAGAACTTTCGTATGTCGATCTAACACTTTGTTGTTTTGATTTTGTTGCAGTTCTAACACCCGACCAAGAAGCAAATATGGGTCGCATCGTGGGCGTCTCTGATAAGAAGAAAGCTAGAAAAGCTCATGGAGCCGCTAATGCTCGAGCTCATGTACGAGGAGGAAGCCGCGTTGAGGACCGGCTTGCCCAAGGATAACATTGGGATGGTGCCAATGGAGGGGATTGAAGAAGATGACCCTTTGCGGAGCGGTACCCGGTCTGTGGACGCTGCGATGGGGGTGACGAGTCCACCAGTCGGCTAGAGCAAGTCTAAACTCCGACCCAATCCAGAGGTTGATCTTTGCGACCTCGTGGGCCGAGATGGCGGGCTAGTCCCTTAAACGTTGTGATTGTTGAGGATGACAACATGGAGGTCGATGCAGATGACCAGCCTTTGAATTCGAGAAAGAGGCTGCGCTCTGAGAAAGGGAAGTCAGTCCCTTCGAGCCAACTACCTCTACCTCCTCCAGCTTCTTCTCGCCCCAGCCAAGAATCTATTGAAGACATGATGCAGAGGTTGAGTGATGTCCCTCCTCTCGAAGGAGTCAATCTGCACAGTCGCCGCTACCCGCATATGAACTTGGGTCGGGTGATCGTGAGAAGAGAGCTGTGGATGCGGGTCTCGCTGGCTCACTTTCGATAAGTGGCATAACACCTGAAGAATTCTCAGCTCGGTCTGGGCTGGCTCATTGCGAGGTAACTTCTCACTTTCTCTTTTATTTTAGTCGCTTACTCTTTTACTCGATCAACTTGAATCTCGAGCTAACACTTCTTTGTTTTCTTTGGAATGCAGAATCTTACCATGATTGAGCAAGTCAAGAGCTCTTGGAGGGCCTCCATTGAGAGGGAGAGACAAGCCCTTCGTGACTATTCCAAAAAGGCTCAGGAGCTTGCGGAATTGAAGGAGAAATACAATGATTTGGACAACTCTTGTGAAGCCAATGAAATGGTGAAGACAAAAGCCCCTGTCTGATCTTGCAGCTGCAGAAACCAAACTCAAGGAGGTGGAGGCGGAGAAGGATGCTGAGAAGAAGGAACTGGAGAAGGCCAAGACTGAGCTGGCCACAGTTAACAAGCTTCTGAAGGAGAAGGATGCCTTCTTACTCGAGCTGCATGAAGAGCATCGACTTGAGCGAGAGAAAGGTCAGAAAGATCTCCAGGCTAGCCGTTGAGAAAGGCTGGCAGGATCTTCTTGAAGCCGCAGCTGAAAAGTTTAAAGAGGGGGATGAATACTACAATGCCATTGTGGCCAAAGCACAAGACTTTCTTGAGGTCGGCAAGAGGCATATGGCTCGTCGAGCACTGGTGGATCCCACAGCTACAGTTACCATCGAGCAATTAGCTCGTTGGTTTTCTGAGTCCCAGTTCGACATGACAGCTCGCTGTGGTCACTCGCTCGTCCCCTATCTTGAGAACGACTTGGCCTTTATTGCCCAGAAGATGAAGAAGATAAGCTGTGAGAAGTGGGAAGCTCCCCTATTGGCGATAGAAATTTTGATGTGGTTACTGCAAGAGTTGGATGATCTTTGAAGCTATGGAGGCTGAAGTAGAGCGGTATATTCGTAGTCCGGCAAACCCATAGTGCCCCCAAAGAACGAGAAGACGGTGAGGGTCGAGCTGCAACTGACGACCAAACTGACGTCGACCATGACTCTTGAGTTCGTTTAATTGAACTGTAATGAACAAGTCCCAAACAACATTTTCATTTTATGTTTTAACATTATCTGAATGCTTTGGCCCAGTTTTTTGGGAGGCATGATACTTTTGTAGGTTTAGTTTTGCCCAAGTCTTAGCCCGCTTTTGGGAGACTTGTTATATCTAATCTTAGCTGACTTTTGATCTCTGAATGTTGTATGTTTTCCATTTCATAGTGTATGTCGAGCTAGATGTAGGTAAGATAAATGAGTCAACTTGAGCCTATAGGCGACTTGATCTTTATAGATTTAGTCGACCTCAAACTTGGTTAACTTTTGTGCGAATGAGATTGACTATGAGTCGAACCTATTCACAATATTAAAGCTGACCCATGGTCGAGCTAATTAGAACAGACTGACTAAGAGTCGAGTTTGTTAGAAAGAAGTCGACTAAGAGTCGGACTTGTTAAATAGACAAAGCTGATTAAGAATCGAGCTTGTTAGGGCGAAGCTGACTAAGAGTCGAGCTAATTAGGACGGACTGACTAAGAGTCGAGTCTGTTAGAACGAAGTCGACTAAGAGTCGGACTTGTTAAATAGACAAAGCTGATTAAGAATCGAGCTCGTTAGAACGAAGCTGACTAAGAGTCGAGCTTGTTGGGGTGAATGTAACACTATGTTTGATCGAATAAACTGTGCTTTTTATTGAAGTAGGGAACAAGCTTACATCAATTTGAAACTAGAACTAGAACAAACTTCAAGTGTTGCGAACTGAACTAACTTTTTGAGCTCCAATATAGGAAACCGAACTAGAAGTAGTACTTAATCAAGTGAGTAAAGCATGCCAAGGATGTTTCAACTCGTCTCCTCCCGGATGAGCTATCATGTAGGTTCCTTCCTTGATGACTCGAGTAACCACATGTGGCCTTCCCAGCTTAGGAGATAGCTTATTCTGTTGGGTTCTCCTTCCCGTTGCCTCGATCTTTCTCAACACATAATCCCCAACTTGGAATGACCTTGCCTTGACCCTCTTGTCGTGGTAACTTTTAGTTCGCTGCTTGTAGTTGACCATTCGGAGGTAGGTCAAGCTTTCGCTTCTCGTCGATCGATCCAGTCGATCAATCCGTTGGTATCATTTTGCTCCCGATTGAAGAAAGTCACTCTAGCAACAGGGAATCCGAGCTCGGCAGGGTGCCGTGGCCTTCGACCCATATGTGAGAGCAAAGGGGTTTCCCGTAGGCCCCCGAGTGGTTGTACGAACCGCCCAAAGAGCAAGAGGGAGTTCGGTCCAACCAATTGTTACGTCGGCCTACGAGTCCTGTCTTGAGCGATGATAGAACAAGTTTATTTCTTTGCCGCCGCCTTGCCCATTTCCCCGGGGGTAGGCGACGAAGATTTCCAATGTTTGATTCCTACCCGATTCATCTCTCGTTTCGAATGTTTGGGAGAACCGTAAACCATCAGTTTCGGACACTATAGCCCGAGGAAAACCAAACCGACACCAAATGAAGTCATGAATGAAGTCGATGGCATTCTCCTCTGTGATTCGAGCTAATGGCTTGGCTTCAACCCACTTTGTGAAATAATCGATAGCGACGATCACGTACTTGCAATTTCCCCGGGCGGGAGGGAAGGGTCCAATCAAGTCGACACCCCACATATCAAATGGCCAAGCTGCAATTACTGGAGTCTGCTCGGTTGTCGGCATATGAGGTAAGTTGGCAAACCTTTGGCGTTGATCACATTGCTGAACAAAGTTGTGAGTGTCAGCTCTCATATGTGGCCAGCAGTATCCCAAGGTAATTAACTTGTCAGCAAGGGTCCTGGCCCCCGGGTGTCCGCCACAAATCCCGATGTGCACTTCATGTATCAATAGGGCGACCTCTTGTGGGTGGATACACTTTAGCAAATGGTCGAGTGTAGGATCTTCCGAATAGGTCGCCTCCTTGAATGACGTATCTTGGAGCTTTCTTTTTGATAGCTCAAGCTTTCTTCTCGTCGTCAGCACCACCGCTTTCTAGGTAAGCCTTCATTTCCTCAATCCAACACTTCTCATGAGTCCAATTTTTCGAGGGATCATCTATGCATTGAATTTTTACCCTTTCATAAGCTGGATTTTCGAGGAAGGAGATGAGCTCAACATGTGGCTCATCCAAGTAGCTAATTTCGAGAGGAGGTCGGCTAGCTCGTTGTCTTCCCGTCCAATCCTCCGAATCCCCTGAATTCCAAGTCTTTTATCAACTCCTTTACCAGGTCCCAAGTATTTGATTAGAGTGGAACTAAGCACTTCGTACTCGCCTTGACCTGGTTGACTATCACCTGTGAATCACAATAAGCCATGATCTTAGTCACTCCAAAACACTTGGCGTACTCTATAGCCGCTATCAAGGCTTCGTATTCGCCTTGGTTGTTGGAAGCGTCGAACTTGAACCTCGGTGATTCCTCATACACGGTTCCTGCACTGCTCGATCAAGACAATCCCAGCTCCACTAACATTTTTGGTCGCCGATCCATCTCGAATAAACCTTCCAACAATCATCGGTAGCGCAATGGCGGGTTGGCACTCGTGTTCTTTCCCCTTAACCTTTTCCTTCGGGAGCTCGCCGCTCGTCGTCTTCCTTGGTGAACGTAAGCTCGACCAAGAAGTCGCCTAGAGCTTGAGCCTTCAAGTGCCTTTCGAGGTCGATACTCAATGTCAAATTCAAGAAGGGCAATTGACCAATTGAAAGCGATCGACTCGAACTCTCCGGCTTGTGCAATATCTTTCTCAAAGGCGCATTGGTAAGAACCACAATTGGGTGAGCCAAGAAATAAGCTCGCAGCCTTCCTTGAAGCCACGACTAGAGCATAAGCGACCTTCTCAAAGCATTATAATATCTCGCTCTCCACATCTCGATAGGGCCTCGCGATGTAGTATACCGGCTTTTGAAGCCCTTCATCTTCTCTAATCAAAATCGCCGCCACTCGATTTATCTCCCACGGATAAATACACAAACAAAGTTTCACCAATGGTCGGGCTACTCAGAGAGGTGGAGTAGCGAGGTAATCCTTCACCGTTGGAACGACGAATGACATTCGGTCGTCCATTCAAAACTTTTCGTCCCCTTCAATGCTTTGAAGAAGGGGAGAGACCTCTCTGCTGACTTTGATATGAAACGACCAAGAGCTGCTACCCTTCCGTTAAGTCGTTGCATCTCTTTGACACTGGTGGGAGCCTTCATGTCGACTAAAGCCTTGATTTTTTCTCGGATTAGCTTCTATACCCCGTTGAGATACCATGAACCCAAGGAACTTTCCAAAGAAAGCCTACACCAAATACACACTTGCTAGGGTTGAGCTTCATGTCGTTTGCTCTTAAATTGGCGAACGTTTCCTTTAGGTCGACCACGTGACGTCCGATTTTTGTTTTGATGACCATATCGTCGACGTAGGCCTCCATGTTTCGACCAATTTGAGAAGCAAAGACTTTGTTCACCATCCTCTGATAAGTCGCCCCTGCATTCTTCAATCCAAACGGCATCATGTTGTAGCAGTAGATGCCTCCAGCCGCCTGAAATGCCGTCTTGACTATGTCATCTTTATGCATCTTAATCTGGTGGTAACCTGAGTAAGCGTCGAGGAAACTGAGGGTGGAGTGACCAGCAATGGAGTCAACTAGCTTGTCGATCCTGGGAAGGGGGTAGCTGTCTTTTGGGCAAGCAAGATTGAGAGTGGTGAAGTCGACGCACATCCTCCATTTGCCATTTGATTTCTTCACCATGACCACGTTGGCCAACCACGTTGTATGAGTGGCCTCCTTGATTATCCCTGCACTTAAAAGTTTTTGTACCTCAGTTTTAATAGCCTCCTCCTTGTCACGAGCAAAGCTTCTCAATTTTTGGGGCCTAGGCTTTATGGTCGGGTTGACCTCGAGTCTATGAACAACGACCTCCTCCTTGATTCCCCTCATGTCCTCTACCCTCCATGCGAAGACATCATTACTCTCCTTGAGTAGCTCGATGATTTCTGCTTGCTCCTCAGCCCGATAGGCCTTTCCAATTTGAATTTTTGGTCGTGGTAGGAATGGTTGGTAATTACTGACTCTAGTTCGTCCACAGCTTCTAGCTCTGGTCCATCCCTGAATTGTAGAGTCTCAATTATTATCTCTCTGACCCTTTGCCTTTCCTCAGCTCCCAAATGTGGAGCTTCCTCAGCTATCATGTCATCCAACTTGTCTGCAACCTCGCTGGTGGTGGTGGTGGCCCCCGAGTTATTATCGAGCTGGAGGCATAGGTTGCCTATGAGAACTTGGTCGACCATAACTACATCTGGATCGACCTCTGTGGTGTTAGAGTGACGTGTCGACTCAAGCATGACCTCGTCATTTGAGCGATAGGTCGACTCTTCCACATTGGTGATTGTAGACAGCCGAGTAGTTTTGGTGACTGATTGTGACAGCTTTAAATAACCATCTGCAGTCTCGATCTCAAGCTCCCTCTTCTTTCTTTCCCGAAGAACATGGTCTAAGTAGGCTCGAGCTGTGCCTTGTACGCAGCCTACTCCAGCAGGTGTGGGGAACTTGACTCGTTGATGAGGGATCGATGCCACCATTCCAAGAGCGACCTGTCCAGGAATACCAAGTATGGCAGCGTAGTCACTATTCACATCAATCACGATAAATTGTACCTTTGACACAATCCTTTGGGGGTGATGGCCTAGGTCGACGTCGAGCTCTATTTGGCCTTTAGCATCAACTCGATGGTTGGTGAAGCCCTCCAACCTACCATCATATCTTTCCAACTGCTCGTCATTAAGACCCATCTCTTTGAAAGTCTTGTAGAACAAGATATCCTTGCAGGCCCCCGTGTCGACCAAGAGTCTGCTCGTCGTACATCCGTCTATGAGACCTGGGATGACGAGAACTTGCTCCCTAGCCGCCATATTAGTTGCTAATTCATGAGGGTAGAAACTGATCACTTCATCTCTTACATCTCTCCTTGGAGGTACATGTGGGGCTTTGTTGAGCTGAAAGATCTTGTGTTTGATGGTCGTATTGCTTGCCTGCTCTGTAATGACTCCCGTGTTCCGCCCAGGTTGCCTAGGTCCCTGTTGTCCACCTGCTGGCTGCTCGCCTCCACTAGCTTGAGGCCTCTTCACATATGCGTCGAGTCTACCCTGCTCGACCATTCTTTGGATGATCCGCTTCAAACCCAAACAATCCTCCGTGAGATGTCCTGTATCTTTGTGATAATCACAGTACTTACTGTTGTCCCTTCTGAACTTGTTGCCTGGGTTCATTGGGGCAGGGGGAGCCAACTCGACGGCATTCATAATTTCTGTTCGACTCACCGTAAGGGGAGTGAAAGCCTCAGGCACCTTTTCTGTAGCCCTGGTCCTGTTTTTTCCATTTTTATTATTTCCTCCGTTCTTGTTGGATTCCTTCTTGTCATCAGTGACCTCCACCTTGGGGCTTTTACCATTCTTCTTCTCTTTCCTTTCTTCAGCAAGAGCGACATTGTACACCTTCTCAAACAACTCCTGTCGAGTTGTTACCGTACGAACTGTGAGTTCATAATCCATGTCTGCCGAGGAAATACCGTTTCGGAAGCAATTGATGACTTCCCTATCGGTGAGGTCCTCCTCTATTTTATCAACCATTTCCTTGAACTTGGTGAAGTAGCTCATCGAGCTTTCATTTTTGGCCTGTACCAAGTTGTTGAGATCAGTGACAGTCACTTTCCGAGCTCCAGCAGTCGAAAAGCGATCTAGGAACTTCGTCCTGAAGCATGTCCAAGTGGTGATGCTACCGGCGGCTAAACCATTGAACCAAGTTAAGGCTGCCCCAGTGAGTGTGCTTAGGAGAGCTTTGCACATATTGTCGTCCTCATTGGCGACAAAACACATTGTGGCCTCTAGATGTGCTATATGACTCCTTGCATTGGTCGACCCCGAATACTTCTCTAGAAGAGGTAACCTGAAAGTAGGAGGAGGTCGACTATCTCTGATTTCCTTGGATAAAGGTCGAAGAGCAAAGTCAATTCGTTCGACCTTTCCAATCTCTTTTTTCTTCTCCTCCTCCCATTGTTCAAACTTCTTTTTCATCAACAACCACTCTCTGGCGTCGGGCCTTTCATCTCCTGCAGGGGGAACAGCATTCGACCTTTGACCTTCGCTCCTAGGGGGAGTTACCTGCCTACTCTTCCTGTCTCTGTGAGAATGAGTTCTCTCTGATCGAACTGGAGACCTATGCCTGTCATTCCTTATGGGCGACCTACGCCTCTCATTCCCGGATGGCGACCTGCGCCTATTATCTCCAAATGGCGACCTGCGCCTTTCCCCAGCTATAGGCGACTGCGCCCATTCCACTGTCTCTGTGAGACCACGATCTCTCGCGTCCGTGCTTTGGGAAACGTGCCTGTTCTGCTGGCTTAAGCGCGTCCTCAAATCAGACTGAGCCTCCTGCTCCCTATTTCTGGTGAGGCTAGCCCTTAGGTCGTTACTTGGCCCATGAACGATCGTAGGGGCTCGTTGAACTATCTTGTTTTCACCATTCTGCCCCACACCCTCATTTGGCCTGACACTCACGGCTGTTGCCTATCGAGAGACACAGGTGGGAGCCACCCTTTCAGCGTACGTCGGCTGCTCTGCCTCCTCCATGGCTATCAAATCGGCCAAAATTTGGGCTCGCTCCAACATCATTTCCTTCTTGCTCATGGGATTGGTTGAGGGACCCGCCCGTTTCCCATGTTCACCTGCCCTTTGGACGCTTAGGAGGAGGTGGGGCTCCTTGTACTTCCATATGCCTTTTCCCTCTCCTTGTGTCGGGCAATCCTCTCGCCATCAACAACACCGGGTAGAGTGCGTGGCTCTACCATGAGGACGATTGGGTGGGGGAGGAGGTAAATCCATGTTTTCAGCATTGACGTTGAGATTTCCAGCGTTTGTGTTGGTATTGTTGTTCACCTCAATGAATTCTTCAGAAGAATCTTCCACATGCCCGTCTGGGGTTACCATGGTTGTAGGTTGAGAAGAGTTTCGAGGTCAAGCTTTAAGCACGATTCCCGGCAATGGAACCGAACTGATGCTGCAGGAATTGTGCTTATCAATCTTCCTCCACGTGGCAGGACGAATCACCTGGCTCCTTGACCTGAAATCAGAACCCACGACTAGCCGGATGTGTCTCCGGCGAAGACGCTCGGGCGTGAGAGTAAGATCACAGTTGAATATTGCTCAAAATGTATTGAATGAATGAATTCCAATAGCAAAATGGCAGTTACCTTTCACCGTTTGGTAGTGATGAAGTATTTATAGACAAAAGTGATGTATTTTTGGGGTGGCGACATGTGCTCCGGGATTATAGCGGCAGTTACTTGGTCGTGGGAACGTGTCTATAGCGGCCCCTGATTTGTAGGGATGTGGTTATGGGAACTGTTCAACCAAATACGCCGGCAAGTGTCAGGTCGTCACTTGTTGTCTAGGTCGAGGTCGCCATTCGAGGAATGGTCGACCTGACTGTCGGGTAGAGCATGGTTCGTACCCGAGTTGTAATATGGATTCTGAAGTCGGACTAAGTTAAGTCGGGGCTTGGTGAGCCGGACCGTGGGCTTAATTATAATGAAATTTATAATTAATTATTTATATAGTACAATAATTAATAATTATATATAGTAGTAATAAATGTAATATAAATGAGTATGAAAGAGAAAATATGGTGTGGTATAATAAAAAGTAGGAGAGAGAAACTGATGACTTTTGTTATGAATGGAGATAAAATTGTTTGGAGTTGTGTTATTAATGACTGATGACGTGGAGCTGAGTTGGAGAAGAGAGGGATGGCTTTGAAGTTTCATGACTACGGATGCTCTTAGAGCATTTTCAACCATGAATTTTGTAAAAGTCATGGCTGATTTGGCAAGGTGACTAAGCCCATTCATTCATGACTTTTGCAAAAGTAATGAATGACTTTTGTAAAATTTGATTTGCCAGACACCAATCTTCATGGCATGAAAAAAAAAAATCAAGGCACTTGCCAATTAGAGGTTGACACGTGTCAGATTTTTGAAATTATTTTTTCAACAAAAATTGCAATTAACATATAAAAAATAATAAGAATACAAGAATATTTAAAAAAACTATCATTATTAATATTTTATCACTCTCTATAATTAAAAAATAAAATATATTAATAAAATAATTAATTATAATGAATTTATAATTAATTATTTATATAGTACAATAATTAATAATTATATATAGTAGTAATAAATGTAATATAAATGAGTAGGAAAGAGAAAATATGGTGGAATATAATTAAAAGTAGGAGAGAGAAACTGATGACTTTTGTCATGAATGGAAATAAAATTGTTTGGAATTTGTGTTATTGATGACTGATTACGTAGAGCTGAGGTGGAGGAGAGAGGGATGATTTTGAAGTGGTATTGATAAAGATGCTCTTACACTCACAACACTTTTCAAATTTGCTATTTCCTCCGCTCATTCTCTCTCCTATTTTACTTTTACACTCACAACACTTTCTCCACTTACCTTTTTTCTTAATTTGCGTGTCATGCCTAAAATGTTGAACTTATCAAAAGGACGGAGGGAGTACTCATTTATTATTTCACTAGTAAAAGACTGTGTCCGAGGACACGTGTTTTTTTTTTAATTTAAAAAAAAAGTTTTTTTTAAAGGGCAAAATGGGAAAGAGACAACTTAATGAAGGCAAAATGGGAAATTTGACATTTGAAACTGTTCATTGTACTATTCACATGGCTGAGGTGGCATGTTGTGATTTATACTATAGATACCTCGCTTTCTCTTTTTTATTTTACTTTTTATACTCACAACATTTACGTTTTTTGTTCTTTTTCTTAATTCTCTTAAGTGCCATTTTTTTAAAATTGAATATTGTTTAATCACTTATCCCATATCAGAAATATACAAGATTTATACTCAAATTTTAATTTCATTTTAAGATATACTATACACTTATATTTATTTTATTTTGGCTTTTAAAATCAAATGGGACACATGCCCCTATAACCAAAGTTTGGGACAGATGCATACATAGATTAAGTCGAAGAAAAAAGAGCCAGACCCTAAGACCCCTAAGTGAGTTCACAAACTCATAAATGCCCAATTGAGATCAGAAATTCCTCAGAAACCCGCTGTAATTAATATACCTAGAATACCCCTCCTTCCCGTCCAATTCCTAAACAGCGCTTAGCCCACCCCGTTCTTTTCTATGTTATTTTAGAAAAATTGAATCAAAATGTAAAGTGTGGGATTCGAACTCTAGACTCTCTACTATAAACCAAGGTCTTAACTGCTTGGCCAATGCTTTGTTTACATTTATTTTTGCAATATATTTCATTAGTATAAACTGTGGCGGAAAATTAATTTAAAAAAAAATGAGATTTCACAATCAATTAATGTGATTCAATATTCAAAATTTAATTAAGTATATATTTGGGTATAAGACTAGAATTACTCTTATATCTTAAAATTTAAGAGTAAAAAAAAATCACAAATTGGATGGTCCTATAGCAAGTAGTGTAGGACCTCACACAATCTTATACCAACGCATTAAAACCTTTGAATGGTCCTATAGCAACTGGTATAGGACTTAACAACATCATATACAAAGCTATAAGACATTTGAATGGTCCTATATCAAGTGATATATGACCTCACACAATCTTATACCAACGCATTAAGACCTTTGAATGGTCCTATAGCAACTGGTATAGGACTTAACAACATCATATACAAAGCTATAAGACCTTTGAATAGTCCTATAGCAAATGGTATAGGACATGGGAACATAATATACACAGCTATAAGACCTTTGAATGGTCCTATAACAAATGGTCTATGACCTGGCAACATCATATACAAAGCTATAAGACAATTTGATGGTCCTATAGCAAGTAATATATGACCTCACACAATCTTATACCAACGCATTAAGACCTTTGAATGGTCCTATAGCAACTGATATAGGACTTAACAACATCATATACGAAGCTATAAGACCTTTGAATGGTCATATATCAAGTAATATAGGACCTCAAAAAATCATATACCTATGCTATAAGACATTGAATGATCCTATATCAACTGGTATAGGCAAGACCCAATTAAGAAAATAAAGCCTGAAAAACACACTCAAACAGTCAGAAATTTCATTAAAAAACTAACTTTGCTGATTTAATTTAATGAGAAGAAGTAGCGATTTAGTTGGTGATATTGAAAATGGAAATCTTAGATCGGTCATAGGGATCTCTGCTGCTGCTGCTGCGGAGTAAATGTGAAGGAATTTCCCAATCTCAAATTCCCAATCTTCTTCCGTTGACCATCTCATAGTTGGGTATAAAGATAATCTGTTGGCCAGATTCCGTCAACTTTTCCGGCGATTCAACCGGCGTAATCATCTGGGTCGAGCCATGAAGTGAGTTTTCTTGATTTTCGATTTCGATTTCACCCATGTTTTGGTGTTTTTACAATATTTTAATAGTCTTTGTTATGTGTGCGCCATTATCGTTCAAAGGTTATTGTTCAACATTACTGGTGGGTAACTGTAATGAAGCTTTTCTGGATTCTCATGTGTTATGCATTCAAGCTTTTCTGGAAATCGTCAAAGGCGTCGAAGAAGAAATTGTCGCCGACGTCAGAAAGAGAATACCTTGGGTGAACGAGGGGAGGGGTAAAATTGGTATTTAGAAATCATATTTGACCAGATCAAAGGAGTTTTGGATTTAAACGATATTTTGATCTGGGCTTCTCAATGATTTTGAAATTTTGAATCTGAGATGAGTTTTTATGGGTTAAAATCTGGGCTAGAGGGGTAGAAAAGAATTAATCCAAGAAAAAATTGAGCAATCAATGTGATCGGGATAAAATTCAACTTATTAATAATTTATATGTATTTTAAATGTTGAATAAATTGACGGATTACTAACTAGTGCTCCCTCCGTCCCAAAATGTTTGTCTCATTTGACTTTTTTGTTGAATTTTGACAATAAATTTATGAGAGATTAATCATGTTTATGAAATTTTAAAAGTTGTTGTTGATAATATTATTAATGGTGAATCAATATGAATTTTTTAAATTTCATGAACATAATTAAATTTTCATATATTTGTGGTCAAATTTCAACAAAAAAGTCAAATGGGACAAATATTTTGGGACGGAGAGAATATTTGATAATGTGAAGATCTGTATAACAAGTTCCTAAAAGAGCAATGTTAGAAGCACAAAAAAAATCACAAAATCTAGAGCAATGTTAGAAGCACAAAAAAATGTCACAAAATCTTGATTACAAAATGAGTTGTCGATATCTTATTGGTTGCATCGATAAAAAGGATCCAGTACACTCTAATTAAAAAAATCATTAAAATCATTATGCCTAAGAATTTGTGAGCAAATTTTTTTTTTTTTTTACTATTTTGTGCCCTATTATTATTCTTTCTAAAATTATAGTACGAGCTTGTATGACTTTGGCTAGGGTCACTCGGCTCGTTATTGTTTCCGAGTCTGAGACGTTAAGAACCAATTAATGAAAAAAATGTCCATTTCTGTTCTTTTATTTTATGATTTAAGTTCCTTTTTTTTAATCAATATTTTATGAGTTAGACTGTTAAGTTAATATTTTCATCCCTCCGTATCAGTTTTAAGTTCTTAATTTTCTTTTTAGTATATTTAGATTAAGATTTTTAGTTATTTTATTAATTAAAATAAATAATGGGACTTTCTTATCATTTTCAGAACAAAAATTCTCTACCCATTTTCTCTCTCATACTTTACTCTTCATACTCACAATATTTACCTTTTCTTAATTTCGTGCAAAGTTAAACTAATAACATTAAATCGGGATGGAGGGACCCTGCGTCCTACCATAATGTTCCTAGTTTGACTTTGTACAAAATTTAAGAAAAAAATAAATATTGCAAGTATAAAAAGTAAAGTATGAGATAGAAAGTTGATAATGAATTGTTATTTTTTTTTGGGTGCAAATTTTTTTTTTGGTGCAAAAATGAATTGTTATTGTGAATATAACAAGTATGTCTCATAGTCTATTTTAAAAAAATAAAGCAATTAACTTTGTTTTTTTGAAACAGACCAAAATAAAAAATAAGAACCTTGAATCTCTGAGACGGAGGGAGTATTAAATTATGAATTCGCTCATACTCATGTTTTAATCTTTTTTGTGTATATTCATGATTTAATTTGTTGTTGTAGATACGCGCGAATTCAGAATTTTGAAATTGCGTGGGCTTATAGTCCGTAACTTAGGTAAAAAAAAAAAAATTGAAAATTCTGAAGTTTGAGGTGGGCTGGCCTGGAGCCCTAATCAAATAAGCCTAGATCCGCCCCTGGTTGGTTGTAGATCGAGCCATTCTTATTTATGCTTTGATTATTGTAATGTAGAGCAAATTAAAGTATGAATTGAAATAAGATAACTCAATAAAATGGGTGGAAATATTAATTCTTCCCAAAACTTTTTTTTTTTTTTTAATATAACTTCCCAAACCCTTTAACAATTTATAAAACAATTAAGTATGCAACAATTGAGAAAAATCACACACAAACTATAACAGTAAGTAAGAGCATCTCTAACAGATCGCTAAAACCCTAATTTTGCTCTACTTTAGTGCAATCTCCAACATATAGCTAAAGCCCTGATTTTGTTCTACTTTACCGTAAACTCCTTCTCCAAGAATCAAGTTCTAAAAAGCGCTAGGCGGATGATAGGCGGTGGAGCCGGGCCTAGCGCCTAGGCGGGAACTAGTCGGGGACTAATCGGGATTAGTCGGGATTAGTCGGGGCACTGTGGCGAGCTTAAACTATGGCGTTGGAGAGGCGCAGCTAGACGGGCCTAGGCGCCCTTAGGCGGGGTCTTTTAAAACAGAGCCAACAATGATGACAAACTTGCCGCTATTTTGACCTGATGAATTTCATACGCCAAATGTTGATCTCTGCGCTAGGGGTAATGTTAGATCTCTGCGCTAGGGGTGTAAATGGTTTGGTTTGAGGGAATTTACGGACCGAACTACTAGTTATCGGTTCGGAAAAATTTCAAATCGAAATAAATCATGAAAAAATTCAAACCGAATCAAATCAAACCGCTATGATTTGATTCGGTTTGGTTCAAACCGCGGTTGAATAATGTGGTTCGAACCGCGGTTCAATCCTTGGATCATACCAAAATTTGTACTGCGGTTCAAACCACGATTTATATCGAAACTTATTTTTATATTGTTTAAATTTTCTGTAATCTCGGAAAAAGAGCGAAAAATGCGGGCGTTGAGAAAAAGTTAGAAGAAGAGAGATTCTAGAGTAAGAATGATGTCGAAGGAAGAAAAACACTTTACAATCTTCGATCGTGGAAGGCAACTTAGTTATTAATGTGTCGCAAAGACGATGACAAATGATGAAATTAAAATTAAATAAGATACACAACGGGAGTTAGGATTAATCTATGTAATTTAGGTTTTTTTATTGATCTAATAGTAAATTTTAATAAATATACGAAAATATTAAATAAGATAAAACGAATGCTATGATTAGTTTATTTAATGTGGTTTGATTTGATGGTTCGGTTTCAAACCGCGGTTTGGTTCGATTTGGTCTGGAAGGATCAGACCACAAATCAAATCGAACCATGTGATTTGCCAAAATTTGATATCGAACCGACCCATTTATACTTGAAAATCAAATCAAACCGCATGATTTGGTTCGATTCGATTTCAAACTGCGATTTGAACTGAACCACTTACACCCCTACTACTCTCTGCACTATCTCATTATTTTTCTTTTTTCTTTTTTATAATGAAACTAGTAAAAGTCCGTGTCCGAGTACACGTTTTTTTTTATTTATTTAATTTTTTTTAAAGGGCAAAATAGAAAAGGAACAACTTAGTGATGACAAAATGAAAAATTCGACACTTGATACTGTTCATTGTACTGTTAATACCCCTTTGCCATTTATACTATAGATTGAAAGACTTGATCGAGATATGATCTACATATCTTCTTGTTTTTGGTTGATATCCTTTATTTAGACTTGTATATTTCAACACTTTCTTTTTCTTTTTCTCTTTTTTTCTATATATTGTATTTTGAAAGATTTTATTTCATTTTTGTATTTTAGTATTTTTTTTAAAATATATTTGTATTTTAGATGTATTTATTTCTCTTGTTTAATTATTTAATAATAATGAATAACTCTTGTAAAAAATTAGTTTTTTTTTTAAATGTTATAAAAAAACTAATTTTCAGAACAGTTCATCACTCTTATTAATTAGATTTGGTGCTTTAAAACTAATTTTTTTTTATGTTACAAAAAGACTAGTTTTTGTGAAGATTTTGACAATAATAATATACTCCCTCCGTCCCACCCGAAGCGTCACTTTTTACCCAAAAGGGTATCCCGTTTAAAGCGTCACCCTTTCCTAAAAAGAAAATATTTTATTAATATTCTATTACCCATCCACTATTCCCTCCACTAATTCTCTCTCCTCTACACTCACAACACTTTTTAAATTCACTATTTCCTCCACTAATTCTCTCTCCTATTTTCAAATTACACTCACAACATTTTTTCTTCCCACACTTTTTCTTAATTTGCGTGCCACACCTAAAATGGCGACGCTTCTACCGGGACGGAGGGAGTATCAATTAAGGGAGAACATTTTAATTAAATGAAATATTTTGAAAATATTCTTATTTGATGCAGTATTTATTTGAATCAAGCTGTTTTGGATATGATAGAAGATACTCCCTCCATCCCACTCCAGTGTGGACTTATTTTCTTTTTGAGACGTCCCACATTAGTAGTGTGAACTGCCTAAAATAACAAAAAATATTTGCTATTCCACCCTCTCATTCTCTCTCCTACTTTACTTTTACACTCACAATATTCTTTCTCCTAACTATTCCTCCCACTCATTCTCTCTCCTATTTAATTTTTTATACTCACAGACACCTCCTCCACCTATTTCTCTCTCTTACTTTTTCTTAATTTTTATGCCCAAAAAGTAGGTCCACAGTGGAGTGTGACGGAGGGAGTATTTGGTTTTGAAATTGCGTTATTTTAAAATTTTGGTGTAATTTCTACATCAAATGTTGTTGGAGATCAAATTATGTTGGAGATTGCATAACACATTAATCTAAAACTAAGTAAAATACAAGAATATTAAAGGTGCTACAAAAATCCCTTTTTAGTTTATTATTCCAAACACAACAACATAATTATAATTCCGAAAATATATAAAAATCAATTAATATAAACTTAAGCAGTAAGCTCTTCCTCCTTGTGGGTTTCAATGGTAATATCACTCTTAGGAAACGCAACGCAAGTCAAAACCCAACCTGCTTCAATTTGGTCGTCGTCAAGGAACCCACCGTCGGACTGATCAACAGTTCCGGCAGTTACCTTCCCGGCGCAAGAAGAGCAGGAACCGGCACGGCAAGAGTACGGCAAGTCAATTCCCTCTTCTTCCGCTTGGTCAAGCACGTAAACGTCTTCCGGGCACTCGAATTCCTTGCTTCCTTCTGGGGTAATTAGGGTTACCTTGTAGGCCTTGACGACGAGCCTGCCGGGTTTAATGGCGGATTTGGATCCGGATTTGAGTCCGAAGAGGGCGGATTGACGGGTGGGGGCGAAGGAGTTGGTTTTGCGGAGGAAGGAGGAGGTCATGATTGTGCCGGAGACTGAAGCGGCGGCCATTGTTGAAGGGAGGTAGTGTGTGTGTGAAATGTGGGATGGTGAGAATTGAAGGCTTGTGGTGGAAGGAGCGTGGTATAAGTGAGCGGGGGAGGATGAGATAAGTTACACGTGTCAAGTTTTTGTGGTGGGCTTTATCATGTAACCGAAGCAGGAGATCCATCCAAAATTTTATTTTAGATTTATTTTTTTATGTTTAATTAGGGAATACTCCGTACATGCTCGAGATGATTCCATTTAATTCCATCCTCTCAAATTTTGGTGGTGGATTCTTTTCTTTGGGCATAACCCATAAATATCAAACATAAATTTTGATATGTACTACTCCGTTAATCTATTAAAGTCTCATTCGAAAAGGCACAAACTTAGCCTAGTATTATGGAAATTAAGGAAAGTTTATAGTTGATGTTGCTAGGATCTTCCTCAACAGCAACTTCACCGTTGTAGTCCGACTTCGATATCTCCGGCTCCTTCTTCTCCGACTGGTCTGCACACAATCAAACGTCAACTGCGGGCGGCTCCGAAAGCCTCCGGTATGAGGATAAGAATTGGCTTGTGAAAGGGGAAAATCAACAAAAATTGAGAGTGTTTGTGGTTGTGTGTGTATTAATCAACGTACCTTGACAATGAAGCCTGCATATCTTATTTATACCCTTCATCCTCGTGCCTTGCACATGACATCCTCACGTTTCATGCCTACTGCCACGTGTCGCCATATCATTGGTCCTTTCATAAAGTAAACCCTAATCACGTGATCACCAATCCCAATGCATAACCGTCTAATGGGTCCCACTTGGTAGATATTTATATGCCGCCTCTGGTGAATAACATTAACAAGAATCCTTCTCTCGCCGGATAGAGTCACTTCTTGTCCTATCTCGCCTCATCATTATGTCTCGCCTTATCCGTCTATGTCGCCTTTAACATCATGTCTCGCCATTATTCTTTATCGCCGGCTCTCCTCATGATATGTCGCTGTTTGACGTCTTGGTCTTCTCCCCTTCTGAATGATATTAGTGGGATACTCCTGTCTCGTCTTCCTTCCTTGGGCCGCCTATATCCTTTTCTTCTTCTTGGGTCGCACTCTACTTTGGGCCCACTTTGCCGCTTTCTTGTTAATAAACTTGGGCCAAGCCCAATCTCTATATTTGGTCAGCATCAGAAGCCCCTAAGTTTATGGCGAGATCCATTTATGGTCTCGTCAAAAACTTTATGTTCACAGATTATTCAATTAGCGACATAGGCAATCTTCTTCATGAAGCTATCACTGGAGATCCCTGTCCATACACGTGTCCTTCTCTTGATAACCCTTAACATTTTAATGAGCCGTCATTTGGGAATCGTGCCCGGTTGTGAGGGAAAATTCAAAAACCTTCCCCAAACGTCACATCCATCATTTCCTTAACCCCTCTCTCATATAAATACCAAATCATAACCCCCATTCTTCTTTTCACCACCCTTAAACCTGGCTTGAACACTTTCCTTTTCCGGCGAACATCAACACTGATTCCGACCGTTCTTCTTCATTTTTCACCGTCTAAATCCCTGATTTCTTGCCCACATTTGCTTTTTGACCTTGATTCCATTCTTATTTACGCCTTTTCAAAGTGATTTGGTGTAACATTTCTCAATTCCCAGAATCTGATCATCGTCTCCGGCGTCTGTTCATCTTTCCCGGTGACCCTTCATCTTTTCCGACCAAGATCATCCTTTTCCTCAGGTAACTTTTCCTTAAACCCTTCGCATTCTTCATCCTTTACATTTTGGTCTCCCCCTTTTGAACGATTATTTAAAGTTGCATTTCCTTTCATTCCATAAAAATAATTTTTCCCAAACTGCCCTTCATGGCGAGATCTAAATACTGTGCCAAGGTAGTTAGATACGGTCATTTGTCAGGTTTCAGGCGGCTTTTATAGACGCCTGCGAACTACTTGGGCGAGATTGCCCAAGGCCGACCTAATTAGGTTTTTAGTTGAACACTGGGTGGATCCCTCGCTGATTGACTCCCTTGAAATCCAAGGCCATTTTTTCCTTCCACTTTCAAATTTTATGTCGCACATTTTCCCTTCTAGTAATCAATTGGTTCGATTTATCAAAGATAAGTATAAAGCGTCTTTAAGCGACTCCTCTGAATCCCAATGTATCGGCGATCCCTTTTCCAAACGTAGAACACATTATAAATCAATCCTTTCTTCTTCTTCTTCCAGTGATTCTGCGACATGGTGGTCAAGCAACATCTTACGCATTCTTTGCTTCCAACAATCCCCCTCCTCTTGGGGTTCAAAATATCGCCGCTTCAAGAAGGTACACTTTTTACCAATCCCGCGCATCTTTGAGGCGGGATCTTCCCATGCAACGAGATAAAGCCTCCCTAATTCCCGACCTTATAACTGATTGGCATAGGGAATATCACATAGATAGCTCCATCTATTGCATTTCTGAATATCAGGGAGACCTTTCCCTTGCCCACCTGCGAGAAATGCGGGAAGGCATTGTCATTTTCCCTTCTCAACTCAAGGCCGGCCTTAGGATCCCCTTTGATCCTTTCCTTTGTGAATTCTTGTATAAAGCCCAAGCCATGAGCACCGAAATTCACCCAAATGCTATTAGAATAATAACTACCTTCATCGCCGTTTGTCGCTCTGCGAAAGGAACCCGCCATTACCGCTTATGCTTTCCTTGTTGTGGGTACAAACAAACCAACCAACTTGCCGACGACATATTGGAAACTCGCCTTTCTCTCCAATACCATAGGGGTCCCAAAGTCCTTACTCCACTACCCACCAAAATTCACGATTGGATGGACGACCCTCTCTTCGTTGTTTCTCGCGTTGGATGGTCTCATCCTGCCGACCTTCATCCTATTAAATTGAATCCAAAGATGCTTCTTCCATTGGCGACACTGCCCTTGTTGACGACATTCGCTCCTTAATCGCCTTACCTGAAAATTCTGCTCCTGACGCTCCCCAGCCTCTCATTTCTTGGAGAGGTATTCTGCGGAATAGGGAATTGCTAGATCAAGTCGGTTTGGCTGACAACTTACCCCGAGTCCAGCCCCGAGTTCCCATAAGCCACGTTTATTTTGACGGATGGGAGCGACATTCCGACAACAAATATGCTCATGAATGTCGAGTCTGAGGTTCTCGTCATGTCTTGCCATGAATACCGCTCTTTGTATGTTTCCCCTTTAATCTTATCTTTTCTTTCCTTCAATTATAACTTGAAATACTACAACCATTAACTTTCTTCTATTTATTTTCAGATCACCGGGCCAAATCCATGGAAAGTCGTCAAGCTGTGACTCGGCCCGACGAGAAGGAGACAATTGGCCAATGCACGCGGCCTTGCTCTTGCTTCCCTCCCTGAAAATCTTGCTTTGCCAATTTCTCGTGATGGTAAAGATGCTGAGGAGATTGCTCTGGAGAAAACTCAGACCACAGCTAGAAAAAGAGCCGCACCAACCAACCAAGCTGCGCGAGCTAAGCGGCGAAAGAGTCGCACGTAACAACCGGTGTCAATCCCGCTTCTCGGGTAAATATCCCGCCAAATCACATTGCGATTCAACTCCTCCTTCTGTTGAAACTAATCTCCCGCCCACTTCTATTTCGCCAAATATTGAGACCACCATTTCCCAGTGTTATCCCGCTGATGTCGCTCAGACGACCGAAAATATTGAAACTCTTACCTCCGATTTTGTTCCACCAAATACTTCTTCTTTAGAAGTTAATATTTCGAGCCCCAACAAAGCGAAAATCTTCCTCTCCGCGAGACGGAGGTCTGCGACTTAACACTCATTTCCGGCTCCCCTTCAACTCCTCCTGGCCCTAGCACTTCTTCCGCTCTTCCTACTCCCAGGTTGGCTACGGAAAACTTTTCCAAGCCCCTTGATTTTGTTGGGCTTTATGAGCTTAGCAAGGAAATTGCCGAGTCCCCGGATAAAGGGGTTGATTGAGGAAACTAAAAGCGCGGAAGAATATCTATTGGGCGGCTCGGCCTTAATCGAGCTAGTGATCAAGTACAAGTTCACAATGTCTCCCAGTTGGATTACGCTCATGCCGCCTGCCAGGCGGGTTATTATTTTTCATTGGTTAGTTCTTCTTTCCTTCCTTATTTTACTTTACCTTAATCTTATTCTCAACCTTCTCTTAACTTATAATTGTTATCTTTTCCCAGCTTGGATCTTCTATCACCGGCATCAGCGAGGCAAACACTCGACTGGAAAATGAATCGGCCAGATTGAAACGCGACAAAGATACCCTTAAGGGTAGACTTACGAGACGGGATTCTTCAATCAAAAACTTGGAAAAGGAGCGGGACAAATTGAAGACTGACCTAACCACTTCTCACAATCAGCTTGACCAGACCCTAACGGATCTCAATGCCGCCAATTCCAGTCTCGCCACTGCCACTATTGAACTTGATTCTACCAGAGAAAATGTCGCTAAACTGAGGAGTGAAAATGATGCTTTAAAGGAAACTCATGCCGCTGAAACTCAAACTCTCCAAGACGAGATTGCTAGGCTTAAAGAGGAACTAGCTGAGAAGACCGCGGAAGTTGCTGCTCTGAATGCCGATGTGGCTCAATTAACTGACGACATTGCTGACATTGGGAACCAAACTTCCCTTCAAGTTATGCGAGCCGCAATGGTGAAATCAACGACATTCCTGCTATCACGCTTGAAAAACTCGCCCACTGGGGTTCTGAGCCAATTTTTAGCGAGGTTTGTCGCCGTGGTCATTCCGTAGTTCCTTATACTCCTGAAGAACTCAAAGATCTTGCTGATGAAGATGCTTTGTTGGGAAAATCGCCATGGAGGGCTCCTCCTGTTCAAGTTCCAAATGTTGTAGCTTTGTGGGATACTCTTCTTGAGCACAAGCATAAGCAGTTGGATGATGCCAAAGCTCTTGCCTTAGCGGCTTCAAGCTCCAGCCAAGTCATCCCGCCTACTGAACCCGATGTCTGATCTATCTCCTTCTTAACTTTTACTTTGAACAGCTTTTGTAACTTGCCTTGATGGCTAAACAATTTACTCTCTTTTCTTTTTGGGGCCTGCGTGCCTTTTGAACATTGTACATTTGCGGCCTTTGTGCTTGCCCCTTTACTTTTTGCTTTACTTATTTCTCCACTTATTGTTTTGATAGTTCATCAAAATCTCTTTTGCATGACGGTATCATCTGGCATGCTCTCCCATCGAAAAAGTGAAGTCGTCTTTGGCGACTTTACTCATAACATATTTTGCGACTCATATTGTCGCTAACTCTAATCTTTTCTTGATCTTCTTTTGCTTTATACTTAGAATAATTTCCTTCTTTCTGCCTCATCTTTCCTTTTTTCTTTCAGCGAGGGAGTGATATCTTTCATAGCGACTTATGCTCTTGCCCTTACTTGCGAGATAAATCTTTTCTTCATTCATAGCTCTGAAACTTTCATTTTTATAGTCCATAGACTTTTACATCTTTCACCATCCATAGCTTGATTTATATCATAGTTTACAACTTACATTGACTCACATCGATTTATAGTCCGACGACTTACTTTGACTCGCATCGTTTTATAGTCCGACGACTTTCTTTGACTCGCATCGTTTTATAGTCCGACGACTTTCTTTGACTCGCATCGTTTTATAGTCCGACGACTTTCTTTGACTCGCATCGTTTTATAGTCCGACGACTTTCTTTGACTCGCATCGTTTTATAGTCCGACGACTTTCTTTGACTCGCATCGTTTTATAGTCCGACGACTTTCTTTGACTCGCATCGTTTTATAGTCCGACGACTTTCTTTGACTCGCATCGTTTTATAGTCCGACGACTTTCTTTGACTCGCATCGTTTTATAGTCCGACGACTTTCTTTGACTCGCATCGTTTTATAGTCCGACGACTTTCTTTGACTCGCATCGTTTTATAGTCCGACGACTTTCTTTGACTCGCATCGTTTTATAGTCCGACGACTTTCCACATTTATAGTCCGTCGACTTTCAACATTTATTCATTCCTTTCAATAATTCATCAAAAATTGTTTTGATAATTCATCAAAAACTCTTAACCTTCTTACCTTTAGCGAGATATCACCATACACATATACTCCCATCGAAAAAGTGAAGTTGTCTTTAGGCAACTTTACTCTTGAGCAATTTATTTACCATGTCATTGGCTACTGATCATACATAACTATAAAATTCATTCCATGTAAAGCACATATGAGGAATAAAATTTCATATTTTCATTGTATCATAAACGTATTCAACATAAGTTCCATGTATACATTTTCTATTAAAATCATGAAGCATATGACTTTCATTCATCATTGAAAAGTTCATAAATTCATAAAAATGATTATTAAAAAGACTTTTAATAGGAACAAGATAAGCAAATTACCCTTATCACTTCAATGGTAGTATTTCTTTAAGTGATCAACACTCCATGCATTCGGGACCTCTTTGCCGTCTTCTTCTTTCAAGTGATAAGTCCCCTCTCGCACAATTCTAGCAATTTGGAAGGGACCTTCCCATTTCGGATCTAGCTTGGCAAATCCCGCGGTTGCGCCTTTAACTTCACGGCTCCTCAACACCCAATCGCCAACATTAAATGACCTCTTCTTTACTCGACTTATCGTGTTGTGCCTTCATCCGCCGCTTGTAATTAATCATCCTCATTCTCGCTCTAAGCCTCTTTTCATCACTCGGATCTAGCTCAAAGCACCTTACGTCGCATTTATTCATTATCTCGTCATAATAAGTTACTCTATGGGTAGGCAAACCCGTCTCGGCGGGAGCCGTTGCTTCGAGCCGTAAGTTAATGCGAAGGTTTGTTTCGCCAGGTTGACCCCTTTCTTGTCGTTCTAACATACCATAAAGGCGTGGACTGACTCCTCCAACCAAGCCCGCCTCTCTTCTCTAAGTTTTTACACAAAATCTCGAGAACTTGCTTGTTAGCGGCTTCCACTTTGTCAGTTGCATTGCGGCTATATACACTGCTACCCTTGATGTTTGATACTCAAATTCTCGCAAAATCCGTGAAACTTCTTTCTAAGCTGCGGCCCATGATCGGAGATAATTGCCGCGGCATTCCATGGCGACATAGGATTTCCTCAGATTACAAACACGATGATCTGGTCTTCGGTAGTAGAAGTTAAAGCTCTTGCCTCGATCCACTTGGTAAAATAATCAACGGCTACCACCACCATCTGCGCTCCTCCTTTGGCCTTGGGGAAAGGTCCTATAAGGTCTATTCCCCAGCATATCAAAAGGCCAAGCTGCTACAATTGGGAGTCTGCTCTTTCGATCATTGTTGCCTAGGAATGTTAGCATGTGGCCATTTGGTCACATCTTCTTACATACTCCTCCGCGTCCTTCTTGATAATGACGATAATACCCATGAAACATGATTTTATTAGCCAACGTTCTTGCTCTGGATGACCTCCACAAACGCCCTCATGCACCTCAAACAAAACGTTATCAACCTTCCCCGGTTCCACGCGTCTCATCAAAGGCCGCGAGAAAGACTTAGGTATAAGATCCCATCCTGTACGGTAAACCTTGGTGACATCTTCCTAACAATCTTCGCCTTATCTTCGTCTTGGGGCGGCTCTTCTTTCTCCAAATAGTCTTTCATTTCATTTACCCAATCTTTTTCACCAACTTCAATTTCCATTATCGGGGGCTGTCAAAGCCGGCTTTTCCACAAATTCAACTACCGCTTTCTTAGGCAACTCCTCTATTTTATCGCAAGCGGCTTTGCTCGACATGTCGGCTCGCTCATTTTCTCTCTATCAATCGCACCGGCTCCCAATAATCAAGCTTTGCAAAATCTCGCCTTACCATTTCACAATACTTTGTCAAAATTGCACTCACTACTCCATATCTTCCTTTTACTTGATTAACAATTAAGCGAGAGTCGAGTGGGCGACTATACGCTTTACTCAGATATCTCGGCATAACTCCAAACCCGCTACCAACGCCTCGTATTACACTTTGGTTGTTTGTCATGTTAAACTTAAACCTCGAGGCCTTCTCATATGTGCAATCTTTTCTGGCGAGCTTAATGAAATCCCGGCTCAGCCTTTGTCCTTGGGTGAGGACCCGTGACAAACAATTCCCGACATCCGCGAGTCTTTCTTTCTCTTCTTCCGCTTCGGGGTCTTGCGACTTGGCCTTCCTCTTCCTTGCCTCTTGAGTCTCGATCTCCTCTCTTTCGTATGTGAATGAAGTTTCGAGAATAAAGTCCGCATGGCTTGAGCCTTAATCGCCTTTCTCGCCTCATATTGAATATCAAATTACATTAATTCAATCGACCATTTAAGAAGCCTTCCAGTGAATCGGTACATTGTAAAATCTTTCTTAAGGGTGCATTGGTCAACACGATGTAACAGGGTGAGATAGGAAATAGGCCCTCAACTTCCTTGTCGCTATTACCAAAGCATAAGCCAATTTTTACGCATTAAAATATCTCGCTTCTACCTCACTCGATGCCTTTGAAACATAATACACTGGTTTTTGCATGCCACCATCCTCCTTTATTAATACCGCCCATTTGCCCAAATCTGATGCCGCTAAGTAGACATATAAATGGTCTCCTTCCTCTGGGCTACATAAGATGGGCGGCTTTCCCAAATACTCCTTTATCTTCGAAAAGCTTCTTCACACTTGTCATCCCAAGCAAACTTCGATCTCCTTTCGGTACTTTGAAGAACGGCAAACATTTCTCGGTGGCCAGCGACACAAATCGTCCCAAAGCTATCACCCTACCATTTAACCTTTGAATCTCTTGAATGGTCTTGGGCGACTTCATATCAATTAACGCCCTTTGGATCTTCTCGGGATTTGCCTCTATCCCGCGGCGATTTACAAGAAATCCCAAAAACTTTCCCGCCGTTACTCCAAAGGTGCACTTACTTGGATTAAGCTTCATGGAATTCTTTCTCAAGTTCTCAAAAGTTTCGGCCCGGATCCGCCAAATGATCCTCCCCCTTGGTCTTGATCACCATATCGTCAATATAAGCTTCAACATTCCTCCCAATCTGCGATTTAAATATCTTGTTAACCATCCTTTGGTATGTCGCCCCAGCGTTCTTCAAACCAAAAGGCATCATTTTATAGCAAAAATTTCGAGGGAGTCCTGAAAATTTGTTTTGGCTTTATCCTCCTCAAGCATCTTGATCTGGTGATACCACTGAGTAAGCATCAATAAAGCTAAACACCTTGTGTCCCATGATAGAATCCACCGATCTATCAATCTTTGGCAAAGGATAACAATCCTTGGGACATGCCATATTCAAATCTGTAAAATCTATGCACATTCTCCACTTCTTGTTCGCCTTCAACACCATCATTTGGGCAAGCTAGCGGTGGGTAAGTGATCTCTTCAATGATTCCCGCCTTTAACAACTTCTCTACTTCCCCGATCACCGCTTTTTCCTTTTCCGCAGATAAGTATCTCACCTTACGCTTAAAAGGCTCTACATTTGGATCGGCATTTAGACGGTGTAAGGCGACATTTTCATCAACTCCGCACATATCCTGCTGGTCTCCGTGCAAATACATCAATGTTATCTCGTAAAAAATTAATTAGCGTATCCCGCTCTTCCTTCTTCATTTGTTGCCCGATCTTGATTTTACATTCGGGATATCCATCATTCACAATCACTTCTTCCAATTCTTACGCCTTTGAATATCGGGCTCATCCCGCATTTGCGGTGTGTCTACTTCAATTTCAGCGCCTTTTTCCGATCGACATTTCTCTTCATCCCAATACCGCTACTCTCCCCTTTTTCTCTCTCGTCACGCGACATACTCCCCGGAGTGTCCATCACGATTTCTTCATCACATTCCTCACTCTCCGAATCCACTATCTCTTCAATGTAGGGCTCTTTCATCTTGACAAATTCGGTGGATCTAGACCAAGCCATCTCCGCTGCATCACCATCAAAGCCATCAAATTCTTTTCGACTTTTCCTGCATCATTTCTATCTCCACATCTCGCTCCTCACTTCTTTCCTTCATCACTTCATCCTCGGCCCTTTCCTCAATAATTATGATTCTTGACTTATTCTTCATACTTTCTGTCTCCTCCCAACTCTCACATCCCCCTAAGTCGGTAATCATATTTATTCTCGCGTCCCGCGCGGTCAAGCGGTAGAAAGTGAACTTGTGCTTGCTCACGGCATTGTTTGCATTTCAATCTTCTTTTGAATAACTTCCTTCACCTCACTTTTCAAACATGCTATTCCCCTTGCCGTAGGAAACTTGACTCGCTGATGCGGGATAGATACCACCATTTCAAAGCTTTGCATAAAGGGAATGCCCACAATAGCATTATAAGGCGACACCAAATCAATAACCATAAACTCAACAAGATGCGAGTTCTCACCTTCTCATCCTCTCCTATCTCTACCGCCAACGAAATCGTTCCTTTAACTCGCACAGTGTGGTTAGTAAACCCTTCCAAGAATCCTTTATACGGCACCAAATTGGCCTCTGTATATCGCATCTTTTTAAAAGCATCATAATAGAGAATGTTTCGGCTTGCTCCAGAGTCTACTAAAACCCGATGCAAAATACTGTTTCCTGGGGCGATTGTGATTACAATCGGTTGGCATCCATGGCTTGGCGTTAAAGCCAACTCTCGTCTTGAAAAACTAATCATCCTTTCTTCACTGGGCGGGTAGGCGGGAATGTGACAAGTATGGGATAGCGACATAATCTGATTATTTAGGCAAGTAATGCTTGTAGGCTCGTGAATCACCAAAATTTCATTTCTATTTCCATTTCCTCCTTGATCCGCCCCATTTGGCTCCCGCCATACATACTCTTGCAACGCACCCCTTTCAATTTGGTTTTGAATTACTCTTTTCAAATTATAACAATTGTCAGTCTCATGACCCCGCTCCCGATGATAATTACGGAATTGATTCATGTTAACTCTCCCCGGATCATTCATTTCAAAAGGTCTTTGGCAAATCAACGGCCCTTGAGAATTTCACTTGGTGTAGCGGTCAACCTTGTAAACCTTATCATTCTTCTAACTCCACGACCTCCATTTGGGCCTCCATTGCGACCTCCATTGCGACCTCCACCTCTGCCGCCGCGGATTCCCTCGACCTCCTGGCGGCGGCATTCCCTTCCTTCACATACTCAATCCGATCTTTAACACTTTTCTTTCCATTGTTTGAAGCTCCTTCATCAACATCCTCGCCACCACAATACGCTTTGACCCTCTCATGCGGCTCGCTCAAAGTCGCGGGTAATCTCATTCTTAACTCCCTCTGAATGATTCGGATAACAACCCGACATATACATCATGATGACGTATTTGGGATCAATCTCGGCAATTTGATTGGCAATTAACAAAAATCTATTGGTGTAAGTAACAAGACCTTCTCCCGTCTTTTGCTTAATGCCAATCAATTCCTGCACTCTTGGTTGAGCTCCCGTTGATCCAAATCTCGCCAAAAATTTCCTCTTAAAGTCTTGGTACCCCAATATAGAGTTAGCGGTAGCTGTACAAACCAATCAAGCACGAAGCTCAGGCACTAGCAAAAGTCTTGCATAATAAAGCATCATCCTTGGTCGGAATCGCCATTGTCACCTCAAATCCCGCTACGTGAGTCTGGCGGTGGTGACTCCGCATATTTAGATAGAAGCGAGGCAAGCGAAAATGCGGGCTGTCTCAGCCTCTTGAATATATCTAGCAAAAGGGGCTACAAAAGAGTCCTTTTCATTATCAACTGCACCACCCTTTTCCAATTCTGCTAACCTCCTTGCCATCTCGGCCATTTGTTTCTTGAAAACGTCTTCTTCTCCAAAACGACTAACCCCCACACCTTTTCCTTTTTCTATCGCCTTGGGCTTCTCCATATCATTGAAACTTCTCAACTCTTTCTCGCCATCCTCCGCCTCATTAGACGCAGTATCGCCTTCTTCTTCTTCACAATAGAGGGACGACACTTGGGAAGTATGTGGCCAATGATAAACTTTGATCTTTCTTCCATTTTCCATGTACTCTCCCGCTTTTCTTTTTTGTGTTCCTTCAATTCGCTTTTGCGCCCCATCTATTCTCGCTTCTACTTCTTTTGACTTCTCAGGCTCTACTTCCTTTTCTCGCTCCTCATTTACCACAATTACCTCCTTATTTGCTCCCTTGTCTCCCTCTATTGTCGCCGTTAAAAATCCCTGCGGGATTGGAGTAGGTTTCTTCTTCATCGCCCTCAGTCGCTTGTTGTTCTCAATCAATTGCATGATCAGAGCGTTATGAATCCTCAAACTTTCTTCCTCATTCTCTATTTCCTCCTCTGGTGGTGGCGGCATCACATTCCTCTCTCTCTCCTCGCCAGTATCTCGCTCCGCCTCTTCCGGGATTACTTGCTGCGAGGAAGAAGTATCTCTCGCTCCACCCATACCGATATTCCCAAACCCTGAAATTGGAGTGACAATGTTCCTTCCCGCTACAGTCTTTTGGCCCACTACCATATTCTTCTCTGGTGTTGACATTCTTTCCTCTTACGCAATCAAACTTATGAACTTCACCCAAGAAAATCTGCAAATCTTATGAAGATTTGAAGATCTGGCTCAAAAACCCAGAAACAAACAATAAAAAACCCAGCAATAACAACCCTTCTTCAACACCAAAACTCTCCAAAAATCTTCAACCAAGATTTCAATTACACCTTACCACCAAAAACACCCAAATCACAGCTATTCGAAACAAAACAAACCCACAAAATCCGACTTCAAAACTCTACAGCCAAACCCAGATTAGAACAATTTTTAACGAACAACTTTGAATCACAACTCACACAAATACTTGAGAAAACAGGAATCTACTCCAACCCAATTAACAATATCACAATATTCAACTATTCCAACCCACAAATTTACAAAACATTAATCGACTCCAACAATAACAAGAACAACAAACTTCGACTACAAATTACCAATAACGCCAACTCAACCAATAAACTCCACACCCCTTGAATCGTCCACAACCCACCTTCACGATCTCGGAGCGAGCTTCCCAATCTCGAGCCACCGCCGATAACACTTCAATCCTTGAAGAGAAAACAGTCCCGGCGGAACCGGTTTGATGTTGCTAGGATCTTCCTCAACAAAGCAACTTCACCGTTGTAGTCCGACTTCGATATCTCCGGCTCCTTCTTCTCCGGTGATGCACACAATCAAACGTCAACTAAGCGGGCGGCTCCGGCGAAAGCCCCTCCGGCGTGAGGATAAGAATTGGCTTGTGAAAGGGGAAAATCAACAAAAATTGAGAGTGTTTGTGGTTGTGTGTGTATTAATCAACGTACCTTGACAATGAAGCCTGCATATCTTATTTATACCCTTCATCCTCGTGCCTTGCACATGACATCCTCACGTTTCATGCCTACTGCCACGTGTCGCCATATCATTGGTCCTTTCATAAAGTAAACCCTAATCACGTGATCACCAATCCCAATGCATAACCGTCTAATGGGTCCCACTTGGTAGATATTTATATGCCGCCTCTGGTGAATAACATTAACAAGAATCCTTCTCTCGCCGGATAGAGTCACTTCTTGTCCTATCTCGCCTCATCATTATGTCTCGCCTTATCCGTCTATGTCGCCTTTAACATCATGTCTCGCCATTATTCTTTATCGCCGGCTCTCCTCATGATATGTCGCTGTTTGACGTCTTGGTCTTCTCCCCTTCTGAATGATATTAGTGGGATACTCCTGTCTCGTCTTCCTTCCTTGGGCCGCCTATATCCTTTTCTTCTTCTTGGGTCGCACTCTACTTTGGGCCCACTTTGCCGCTTTCTTGTTAATAAACTTGGGCCAAGCCCAATCTCTATATTTGGTCAGCATCAATAGTGAAATAAATATTATGAGTATTAAAAGTGATATATGAAAGAGAAAGTGTGTAAAAAATAGTTAGTGAATAATTATTGTGAGTATAACAAGTAGGTCTCACGAATAAAGAAGTATTAAAAAGTTTTCATTTTAGAAGTGTGTCTTTTTAAATAAGACACCAAAAATAAAAATTTGTGCATGTAAGTACTCCCTTCCCTTCATTTCATTCAAAAAAAACATAAAACTGATCATGCACCGAAAAACTGATCATGCACGGAAATTAAGAAAAATACATATTTTTCCATCTTATTACAAAAGGAATAAAATAGATTTTACACAAAAATAAGAAAAATTTAGTGAAGTAAATGTTACAATTATAAAAATGAGTTAAAAAGAGAGAAGCTGAGATAAAAAATAGTAAATAAATAAATGATTTGAGTATAACACGTGGGTCATATGAATAAAAAGTTCCTTTTTAGGCTTCTCTTTTGTAATGAAATACCAAAATGGGATTTTTGTAAATTTTGTAATGAGATGATGAAAGTTAAAATGGATCAAGCTTTCGAAAGACGGAGAGAGTACTCCCTTCGTCCCAAAATGTTTGTCCCATTTGACTTTTTTGTTGAACTTTGACTACAAATTTAAATTTATGATAAATTAATCATGTTCATGAAATTCTAAAAATTGTTGTCGATAATATTATTAATGATGAATCAATAGGAATTTTTAGAATTTCATGAACATAATTAAATTGTCATATATTTGTGATCAAAATTCAACTAAAAAGTCAAATGGAATAAACATTTTGGGACGGAGGAAGTATAATACTACAAAGTTATACATGTTTCAAAAGAAGAAAGATTTGGAAATTAAAGAAAAAAATGTTTGTTTGCACATAGTTCACAAACACAAAATTCATGTCCTTGTACATCCCTCCACAGTTCCTCTCCTCCAACAACAAACAAAACAACAAAGGCCATAACAAAATCAAGTGAAGAAAAGGGACTTTAGGGAAAATCATGTGCACTTACAAAGGGCATCAATTTAAGAGGCAAAAAAAATAACTACATGACTAATATCTGGCATCTTTACTACTAACATTTTTCTGATGATAAAACAATCTCTGGATTCTAAATTATGTTGGGCTTTCTTCTACATCCCAGTGAAAAGACGGGGGAAAAAATTATCAGGCTTCCCCCGTTCCTGAAGAAATTACATATCCATTCCCGAACTGTGTAAAAAAATCATTCTCATGTCCTCCCGACGTAAGGCTTCCACTTTGTATCATTACAAAAGCACGGGGAAGCATCCTCAAGTCTATTCTTGCTAGAAACGTTCAGTCACACTTGATGTTTCTGTAAATCCTCCTAACGAAAAGATTAGATCCCAAATAACCAACAGCTCCTGAAATTTGATGGAAGTATAAAAAAGTTAAGAGAATTACTAATAAAATTCCCAGAATTTGCTTATCCTTGATGGTAAATCATCCAAAATGCAAATGTAGCAAACAATGTGTATGCATGGTGTACTCTCAGCCTTGCTGGTCATAACATTCTATTTGCAACCTCAATCCATGAGTTGGGGAGTTGAGATTTCCTATACCACTTTATGTACCACTATTGATCCAACGATTTACATGTTTGGATGACCTCATTATGATGTCAGCCCTACTAATTATGAGTTTTTGGATCATTAGGGGTTCATGGTGGAGTACACAAAGTGGTACAGAAGATCTGGACTCTGAATTGGGGCAAGGGAAGCAAAACTAACTACACAATTCGTACATCTACAATTTTACAAGGAGCATCAATTTGGTTTGGTTATCTTTTTGCACATGGAGTCAATGCTAAAGGCAATTAACACGGTTAAAACTTAAGTGTACTACGAGAGAAAATGTTCTAGATGAGTTATCATGGCTAGTTCAGCTAGGTGTCAAGCTCACTTTCCGCTCAAATAGACCGACTTCCTTATTTTGGGCATTCCACACAAAGAGCCCTGTTTCGAGATTAAGCTACTAAAGTTTTTTATTTCGAAATTTGGCCTTAATAAATTAAACAATATACTAAACAATATGCTAAACAATATACTAGGAAGACTATTTTTGTTCTAAAGACTAACCTTACACATTAAGTTCTTTGGATCCTTTCTCATCAAACATATACTAAAAATGAACTAATTAACCATTTGCATAACCAGAAAGAATATATTATTATGATAAAAGCTCACGTTTATGACATAATTGTACTTCCTCTCATTTACTTCATAAAATATTTGATCAACTTAGCATATGGACTAAAAAATGCTAGGTCCATCTGTTGTATTATCAGCCATTATTTTTTCTTGATCATGTCTTGCACAACGTAATCCAAAACAGCTTACTTTTAGGTTAAACTAATACAGAAATATACTCCCTCCGTCCCATTAGTAATGGGAATTTTACTGTAGATACGGGAATTAAGGAAAAGTGAATTATAGTGGAGGAAATAGTGAATTATAATGGTGTTGTGAGTATTAAAATAATGTAGGAGAGAGAATGAGTGGAGGGAATAGTAAAGATTCCTTTCCATTTTAGGAAGTTTGTGGTTTGTAATGGGACGACCAAAAAGGAAAGTTTGTGGTTTGTAATGGGACGGAGGGAGTATATATATATATATATATATATATATATATATATATATATATATAGTTTGTGTCAGCATAAGGTCCAAGGTCTTAATGATATCTGTATTTAAGACGATCAATGCCAGCTGCTATAATCCGCAATGGATGAATTCAGTAATAATGAAGATATGAGATTACAAAGTAAAATAATAATAATAATAAAAAAAACTCACCGCAGAGGATTCCTAGGCCAAGACAGAACATGGCTGTGTATCCAAAGTAGAAGCTCGTTTGGAAGAAACCTGACATCTTAGTCTTCACATAGTAGTAATATATTGAATACAAATACACGTAAATAGCTGTGGAGGCAGCTGAAAAGAATGATGTCCATTGCCAGTGATAATTCTCAGCATTTAGAAGGAAGTATGTTCCCACAATTGTCACACACACAGTGACAATAGTGAGAATCAAAAAAACCAGCAGCATAAAGCCATAGACGTAATACACCTGTCATCAGAATAGCAAAGGAATGGTTTAGAGTTGGTACCACTTTCTGCAATTTGCATAAGTACAACAATTAGAAGCCTTGTCATTATTATCGAATAAGAAACGGTATAGAATTGGCATCACTTTCTGCAATTTGCAAAGGAACATGCAAATGCAAAGACTCCAACACTGATGCTACTAAATAACTAGTTTTCAAGATCTCTTACTGTATACTCCCCCTCCGTCCCATTTTAAACTTCAAAAATTTCCCAAAAGAGTGTCCCATTTTAAACTTCAAAATCCCAAAATGGAAAGTTTATAATACTTCTTAATATAATGGGCCTCACATGTCATACTCTCGACAACTATCCAATAACTATTCTCTACCCCACTTTCTCTCTCCTACCCACTTTCTATACTCACAACACCCTTCTCCACTTTCTCTATATAAAAAAAGGGCAACCCGGTGCACAAGGCATCCCCGCGTAGCGAGGGTATGGGGAAGGGTCCCCACCACAAGGGTGAAATGTAGACAATTGCAAAAGTTGCTTCCAGGACTTGAACCTGTGACCTCAAGGTCACACGGTAACACCTCAACAAAAAATCACTCTCCTTAATACTTGAACCCAAAAAAAAATTAAGTTTAAAATGGGATGGAGGGAATATGCTATACTCAAATGCAAATGAACGTGGATGGGAAACGTGATCCTTAAAAAAATCATTTGTACTGAATCCATCTTCAATATTTTTGCCAATTATAACTTTAACTAAATCTGCAAATTAGTGGAGTTGAAGAGTAACTCAAAGTCATTGCCAACAAACAAGTCACACCACAGATGATACCTTGTAATTCCAGAAGGATGTGAAGACAAAATACATCTCAATAAAAATACTACCAAATGGTAGCAGTCCTCCCATCATTGAAACCACTGATGGCGTGAGGTACCACTTCTTCTCGGGGATTGGACGAGGAATAGTTTTCACACGACATGGATTGTTTGGAGCGCCACTCCAATTTCTTCCAACAACTGTACCAAGAAGTGCTAGTGGGAAGGAAATGAAACCCCATATGACAAATACAACTACCATTGTGCCGAAGGGAATAGCTGCTAGCGACCCATAAAATATAGCAATTGTGTTGAGTATGAAACCAATCCCAAAGCACAAAAATGGGAAAAGAGAGGCTGTGAGGATCATCGACTTGATCCAGTGTTTACCTGTGAAGGAAAACAATATAGTTCAAAAATAAAACGAAAAATGCTACAGAAGTATAAATCAAAGAACCAAAGATAGAACACAAGAATAAATAACCCAAAGAAAGTAAACAGGAGTAGGAAAAGGTGCATACCCCCATTGCGAGAGTACATTCCGCCACTAACATAACCAGAGATGAACGATGTGAAAGCATAACAGACAATAAAGGTCGTGACAATTGCTCCTCTCCTGCACCACATACACAGTGTAAGGGTTAGATTGAAGAATATCCACACAAAAACTAGCATTCAGAGAAACTGTGAACGGAAGACAATTAATGCCTTCCAAAACAGTGTGATATTCCGCATTACCTCACAGACCAAAAGAAAGATTAGTATGATGACGTAAAAGTTAATACCAAATAGATCCGTAATCCTCATATAAAGGCTAATGATAAGCCTCATCTTTAACATAACTTATTTAAGTACAATAAAATAGAAGTTTGTATATAAAACTGTAGCATGTGAGTGCATGTTTGTGTCGAGTGTGATGCTGGATTTTTTTTCATATAACTTGACAAAAGATAAGGAACCAAGTATTGTTATTTAAACAGAACAGCTTAATTAAAGAAATGCTTTTGGGTTCTTCATAAATCTACTTATTTGACATACCCGACATACAACATTCCAACAATTGCAAACAAGATGACAAGAAGAACCAATAGCGCCAATTGAGCACCCGTGCCAACAACAGCAGAAAGCAAAACCAGACTGCGGGGAGGCCGAAATACATCCCCATGAACAAGTTTCCAACCAGACTCTTCACTTACATCTCTTTCCTGGAAATAAAATGTTTTAATACCAACAGTTGAGTTGCAAGAGTCTAGAAATTCATAATTTTATGGTTACCAGAGTTTCTAGATCATCATCTTCCCGAGCATATTTAGCATAGTCATTCCTAAGAGTTCTCATTAGAATCATCGACACCAAACCAGTGAGAAAGATAACCATCATAAACGAATTGAAGATGGAGAACCAATGGATCTGCAAGATAGGTACAGGCAAGCAATCTCATTTGAGGAGACTTAATTATAAAATAAGTCAATCACGACCCATCGTATTACAAGATTGTGAATGACTGTTAAAAACAATTTTTCACAATGCTGACACATTCACCTGATGTTCGAAGAATGGATAATCCAGGTAAACATCAAAACGCCGAGCAAAAGTGATATTAGTTTGAATCCATTTGACTGAATATGTCATGTCTAATGCTCTGCCGGCTTCTAATGGTTTTGGGCTTTCTTGAGTGAGATTCACGTGAATGATCTGCAACAAAAGGAAACGCCAATATTATATTTCTGGCAATTATGTCCGACCATTACCGAATGTAAAGTTTCAGACCTGGTCTTTGTTGTATTTTACAATGATACTTTTATGTGTATAAAGCACATGCTTGTGATTATCACTGTTCCTATCAGGATGTAGCTCACCAACAAAACCTACAAAACAGATAAGATGATGCATTCAAATAAAGGATACCGGCATTAAAAGCATTTGAATCCCCGATTGATCTTTAAAGGGAAAAGAAAAGGGAGTTTGACGAGTCCATACCCCATAGTGGCAGATCATCTGAGGTTGTATTCAGCAGAGCAAAGACCAACAAATATGATATCAGAAGGAGAACAAACAGAAAAACAATATGCAAAACAAAAGCTGTTTTTAGCCAAAGTACTGGGACTAATGGAAGAAGCCACTGAAGATACAGATGACATTCTTGTCCACAACTAAATAATAGTCAAGACTGATAATGGAGGGAAAGATATAGAACATAACAACCCATGAAAAACTCAAACCAATAGCTATTCTCAATAGCATTCTTAAAATGTTTGACCTTTGCTTCATCAAGTTCCAGTTCACAAATGGGATTCTTGTCCACATTTTCTGCCAAATAAAATAAACACAACCTTATGACCATGCTCAACAATTACTGTAAAAAACATATTGGAGGAGATTAACATACTTAGGAACTTTATGTCTATCTGGTTGTCAATAAGTTCATTCCCACCCAAGACCACCCCATTTGTGAGCAGCGTTGCCAGGTTGTCCACAAAATGGAAGGCTGTAAAATTGTAAGTTTCTTGTGGATTATTATATGGCCCAACTTTATTCACCCAAAGTATCACCGCTTCATCTGGCTGATACTGAAAAAGAAACAGAAGTGAAGTCAATAGAACAGTATGATTTTAACTAAAGAAGAGGATAAAAATAAAAGAAAAACATATAAGTCTGCTTGACGTGATAAGACCTAATACATACTCCACCTATGTACAAGCTAAGCACGGGATGCAGTTGAGCTAACTCATAGAGATATTTCATTCAATACTGAGTACTGCCACAGTACATACCTTTCCCCACAACACACATGCCGACAGACAAAAGAAAATATAAGGCAGCTAGAATTTTGGGATCATCAAAGTGGGTGGAGCAGAGAAGACAAATGGCAGAGTGGAAAAAGATTTCAGATGCCATTTTGCAAGCATTCAGTGCTAGTTTGGAACAAAACATCAATGAACTCAATGTCCACCAGGAAAAAATCCTTAGAATCGAGTACTCATGACCAAAAAGCACTATGAACAAATAAAGGAGAACCAGAAACAAATTAGAATACAAAATATCAACTCACGCGTGAACAGAGCATTTCCCATATGTAAATAGTATCACAAAACATAAGGTCTATTAACATTTTCATCTTGTCAATACCAATGTACACAAATCCAGGCGAGCAAATAAATTTTTGTCATTAACAAGGATGTGTAAAAGTCATTTCCCTTACAGTTACATCAAAGGAAAGAGATTTTGCACAATTAGGAAGAGGGGGGGAACCAAGACTAAACTTAGTCATTAATCAGTTCATATTTATTTTTGTTTCATGATATCGAGATAAAACCATAGTTATTAAAAGCGCGCCTAGGCTCCGGGCGCAGAGAGGCTCAGCTTTGGAGCCTGGATTGTGCTAGGCGAGGCGCTGTTTCATAGGCGAGGGATTAGGCGCGCCTAGGGCTGAAGCGCGAGCCTTGATTGTGTGCGCCTAGGCTCCGGACACAATAATTGACCAACAATTAAATCGTAATTAAACCTAATACGCGACTAATACTCTTCTCTGCCACGACTCTCTCACGTACACGTGTCATAACTCTGTATAAGAGTAGCGATCACTAGGAACTCCTTCAAACTAACAGTGACGACCTCCGGCGACCTGGGAAGAACTCCGGTGATCTCCCTGATCACTTGATGTTGTATGTATACTATATTTTTAGTATAGTATACATACATTTATGACATATATCGTATGTTTATGCTTGTTTCTTTTATGACTTATAACGTATGTTTGATTTACTACTTGCATTTGATTTATTGCTCATCTTGATGTTGTATGTATACTATATTTTTAGTATTTTAAGGCATTTTTGCGTCGTCACTCGGGCGCGCGCCCGCCTTGCGCCTAGGCTCCGGGCACACCTTTTGCGCCCTGGTGCGCCTTGGGCCTTTAATAACTATGGATAAAACAAAAACATAGTTCATAGGCCAATATTCAAAATATTATATAATATTTCAAATATATGCATCTGCTGTGAGAAACGACATCAATTAGCATTTATGTATAGTACCTGATGCATAAGATCAAACCACGGTAAGACAAGTTCAAAGATAGGAGAAATTCCTGAGGAAAGTCGGCTAGAATGGATTGGATACTCATGCTAGCCCTTTCTACAAGTTCATTTAGAAGGCAAAGCAAGAATGGTGAGTTCATTTTAATGAATTCCCATGCTAAGAAAAGGCTAGAACGTGCAATCCACCTCTTGAACCATGGATTGGTTTTTCCTGGGTACCCTATGAAATAAATTATTACTTTATTCAAATGATTCATTCCATTCCCTGTTTGAAGCCAAGCAATAGAATGAGAGAAAGAAAGTCCATTCAACGTTCATTTCCATTCTAGCATCAGAGAAAGAATCGAGTTAAATGGCACTGTTGCTGAAAAAAAAAAGAGATGAGAAGAATGAAGGTGCAAATACTATTACTCGAAACCCATTAAAAAATGGACTCTTGCAATGTCTCAACGTGGGATAGACAGGAATCAGGAATAGAATATTTGGATATATAGATTAAGTGTGTGGAAGGAAAAAGGTGTGTATGCTACATTTCAGAAACTACACGATCTAAATGAAAATTTAATGTGCATCAGAGTAAGAGAGATTGTGCCTGCGTGTTTGTGTTGAATACCAATATAAATGTAAATCGGCGCAAGGAGATTTACGACCCTATTACAAGCATATATGTGCAGGCACTGGAGCAGTGAATCATTGAGAAAACAAACCATCATGCCGACAAGCTGCATCCCTGAAAATCTTAGAAAAACTAACTGAAACAACATACTTAGTCTTGAAGAAGCAATGTAGATGTCGGATAGGAAAAGACGCCCTCATGACCAATGTATCCCTGGGATAGTTATTAGTTTGCATCAAACTGTTCCAACCAAAAGCAGTTCTATCCCACTTCAGTCCAGCTCATCAAGTAGAGGGGAGGTGGGGAGAAAGAGCAATTTAATCCTCTACCATTCAAACTCTTGCAGTCTCCCAAACTTCTCCACCAAATAAACCATTGAGCTCCACATATTCCATTAACAATTCAACACAAGAATCTCAGTCTTTCCACCCAAATTATTACCCCTTCCTTCTCTAAATGAATGTCCAAATTTCCAAAAGTTATGTCCCAAAATGAATGTCCAATTTTTTGTGAAGTTACTTAATCCTCCCTCAACACACAACAAGATCTAATTCACTTGGACTGACTATGCAGTATGGTAAGATCATTTTGGATTTTTATGTACTTATGTTACAAAAAAATGCTTAAATACAACCTTTTAGCAAATGTCCCTCAAATTGAAATTTGGACATTCATTTAGGGACGGAGAGAGTACAATTTTTGTTGTCACGCATCAATACCTATAGATTTAAAAGACTACCTACAAATAATCCCACCAATCCAACTCCACCAGCAACAGTAGAAGACTCAACCCACCCGCAATCCACAGCAGCAACATAGAAATCAAAATTTCAACATGATTCACGTTTCATTTCGACTTCCTAATGCACAACATTACTGATTCAAATCCATCCATCTATGCATCCTACATCCGCACACCACAATGACAAACACAAAATTATGCAGAGATCTAAACCTAAATTCCACAGGCTACAAAAGTCCAAACAATTGAAAAAAAAAAAAACTAAATAAACTGTATCCGAAAAAAAAATACAAACATTAAATAACTCCACACAGATCTAAACCAATCAAATGTGAAATTGGCATAAAAGTAAGCCTGAATTGAAAGATCTAATAGAGATAATCAAATATGAAGCAAGAATAAGGAGGATTTTGATGTAGCTGGATGGGAGGGATGGAGCGTTACTAGTAGTGACTAATTAATACCTTGTGATCGTACTCTGAAGCGAAGACCGGCGAGAAGATGAGAAAAGCAGCAAAGAGAGGGAGGAGGACTGAAGGGGATCGGACGGAGGGCCACATCGGAGAATCGCCGGCAAAAGGGGTTGGGGGATCTAATGTCGGGTTTGATTTACTTTCTTCGCATTTAGTGGAGAGAGATAGTGAGTAGGAGAGACGGAGGTGAAGGAGGACGGGGTTGGGGTCTTCGTTTATTTACGACTTTGCGGACACAATACTAATCCTTCGTGAAATAAAAAATCAAGTCAACAATTATAAAATACTATCGGCAAAACGCGCCTAGATGGATAGTTACTGAAAATATTGTTGAGAGAGTTTTGTCATTTCTAGCGGGAGAGAGTTTTTTCGATTCGACTAGAATATGATCGATTCTTTAAGAATATGATTAGTTATGTGCTGGAGAGTTTTATTGTTTTGTCGATTCGACTAGAATATGATCGATTCGACTAGAATATGATGGGTCACGCGCGAAAAAGTTTTGTCGATTCGGCTCGAATAGTCATGTTATTCGGCCACGAATATGATGGTTTAGAAAGAAAAAAAATCATGGACAATTATTAACTTGTTTATTCCCTTTTTTTTTTTTTTGCTACTAACTTTGTTTCCAAATAAATAATCAAAAAAAAAAATCTTATAATCATAGTTAATTTTTTTATAAAATTTTGAATATTTATTTTGAGACACGGGAAGTACTACATTTTATATAAGTTTATTTTCTATAATTTCCGAAAACAGAGAGTAAGTTTTATAAATTAAAATATTTTCATAATTCTATGACAAGTTAATATTTATAGCATTGAATCGTTTATGTATTGTCTGGATCCTGTTAGTAGTAAGTTGAAAATTTCAACTGGTCAATATAATTTTTTTTTCTTTTCCAAAAAGTTTGATCATTCTTCTCCTTTTGCTCTGATTAACATGTAAAATCTCTCATTTCACTTTTATTAATTATCATTTTATCAATTAATAATTATAAAATTAGAAATCAAATATATTTATAGGTTTTTATTGAAATCTAACAATTGCAATAGAATCAAGGTTTATGTTACCAATCATTTTATGTCTTATGTCTTCTCTCTGTTTGTTGAGAGTCGTCGTATTTTCTCTGTTTGTTGAGAGACTTTGTCATATCTCCGGTTTGTTGAGAGGCCTTTGTGTGTTTCTACTTTGTATTCATGTATTCATAGCTAGCGAATCTTACAATGCTTGTGATGTTCGGTTGGCGACTTATCGTTAACACGGATGTACTAAATATCAGTGTGCTAAAAGCAAAATCTATTCCGGGGAAGGATTTTTTGAAGGCCAATGTGAGGTCGTATCCAAAATTTTCTTGTAGTGACATTTGCGCAACTCAAAATATTGCAAGGAAGGGCGTTCGATGGAATATAGGCACGAAGGAAACAGTTCGAGTATGAGATGATTTGTGGTTACAACATGATAAAGATTTTTAAATTTGGTTTGTCCCTAAGTTGTTTTAATTATCAAATAGTGTTTCTTTTTTAGTAATGTATATTAAATCTTATGCAAACGCTTTGACATATATCTTTCCAAGGGTTGCTTGCGCTTTTGACAATTTTAAAATTTGGGTTGAACTTCCGAATTTCATGATAAGTCAACTCATTATTATTTTTGATTGCCAATAAATATTTTATTTCCTAATAAAAAAAAAGCTAGTCAATATAATAAATTTTAACTTGTAACTAGAGGGTTCCTATTTTAAGAAAATGACCACTTGGTAGCTTGAAGTAAGTTGAAGATTTTAAATCCCAAAAATATGATTTTTAATATTGCTTACAAAAAATATGATTTCTTATAAGATTTCGTGTAAAATAAATTTAGACTTCATTTATTTAGGGACAGACAGAATATTACTAAAATTTATAAAGGCAATGATTGGTACCTCAATACCAAGACATTGCATTAGAAGTAGAAGATTGAGGGTATGTTTGGCAACCTCAATTTCAAGACTTGAATTTGGAATTGAAAGAACAAAATGAATTTTGTGAAACTAATTTAACCCTTTCAATTCCAATTCAATACATTGGAATTGAGTTGCCAAACATACCCTGAGGGTATATTGGTGGTATGTTATTGCAAAATTCTTCATTCACATTTGGGATTTTAACACCGTTTATGAATTGTTAAAAATATGATGGAAGTTAGTCATATAGTTAACTTTAATTACATTTTTAATGAAATTATTCAAATTATGGATGAAGTCATGACATTTCAAACGTGAGAATGGTATAGTGGTTATATTTGCAAAAAAAAAAAAAAAAAAAAAAAAACCAAAATTTCAATAAAAATATTTTGAAATATACTACAAGTTGAGTGAAAACTTTATTATTTTGGCCCG